>OY740797.1:11439312-11837701 GCA_963514005.1 Raja brachyura
CCCTGCCACGTACTGCTACATTTGACCAGCCAGGCCTAAGATCTCGGTCCATTCGAGCAGCAAACACTGTTGCTGGTGGCGTGGGAGAAATCTCATCATTATTGCATTATCAGCAATAGCTCATTTCACTCGGTTAATCTCCAGCTTTAACCTTGTGATTGTTGCTGCAATTCCAACAAGCTCACTCCAGCATAACGTTAGCCTCCTTCCCCCCCCCCCCCCCCCCCCCCCCCGCCAATTAACCACTAGGAATGTCTGGACTGTAATTGTATAGTCTGTCCCAGCTCACTCTGCCTTTACCGTCAGCAGCAACCACTGGTGAAATTAGATCATTAGCTGCAGGATTCACACACAGAGTCG
Organism: Raja brachyura; assembly: GCA_963514005.1. The sequence continues at coordinate 11,439,673 of OY740797.1, forward strand.
CACACATACGTACACACAGAAGCACACGGTGACACAAACATATTCGTACACAGACACAGACAAACGCATACAGAACATACTCGACCCGAAACGTCACCCATTCCTTCTCTCCAGAGATGCTGCCTGGCCCGCCGTTACTCCAGCATTTTGTGTCTACCTTTGATTTAAACCAGCATCTGTAATTCTTTCCTACACATAGACTCAGGCACACATATAAACACACACACACACACAGAGCAATATCAATGCAATGGTCAAGAAAGCACACCGACCCCTCTACTTCCTTAGAAGGCTTAGGAAGTTCAGCATGTCCCCAACAACTCTCACCAACTTTTACAGATGCACCATATATACCATTTTATCAGGATGCATCACAGCATGGTTTGGGAACAACTCCCTCTGAGATCACAGGGAGAGAATTGTAGAGAATTGTGGACGCAGCCCAGGCCATCAAACAAACTAACCTCCCTTCCATTTACACTTCACGCTGCCTCAGAAAGGCCACCAGCATAATTAAGGACGAGTCTCAACACGGTCACTCCCTCTTCTCCCCTCGCCCATCAAATAAGATAAGGTGTGAAATCACAAACCTCCAGATTCAGGGGCCGTTTCTTCCCAGCTGTAATCAGGCAACTGAACCATCCTATTACCGACCGGAGAGCTCTCCTGACCTCCCATCCACCCAGATGGAGACCCTCGGACTAGTTTTGATCTTTGATTGTAATCACGCATAGTCTCTCCGCTGGCTGTGATAACATAGAACTAGTGTGAATGGGTGATCAATGGTCAACATAGAGCCGGGAGGGCTGAAGGGCCTGTTTCCATGGTCAGTCTCTAAACTAAATACTCAGCCCAAAGTAACACAAGATATAAAGGTCTTATTCAATAACAGTCAGATTCAGCCCAATCCTCTGGCTGCTGACAAGGTTAGAGTTGATGAAAAGATTGTGGAGTTTGGCTTCCCAAAAATTACCTGGAAATAAATGTCATGGGTGGTTCTGAAAAATGTTACAAACAATAGGCAGTGAGAGGGCCGGATGCGTTGCCCAGAATGAATGATTGGTTTGCAACTAAGGACTAAAAAAAGAGAAAAATAAAAGAATCCGCGTTCAGACAGGAAGAGAATTCAAACTCAGAAGCTAGTCTAAACTATTTGAAGTGATCCTGCTTTCCTTCACAGGCTTTGTCCCCCCCCCCCACCCATCCAGGTTCAACTGGATAAAGAGCAGGAGAGTTTAAACAGCCATACCGGACTTCTCAATGCAACAGGAAACGCTGGGAGAATTGTCACACCAGCGGATGCAAATTCCACGATTCATAGTTGGCCCAAAACCAAGACTCGGGAGGCGAGAATGGTTTAATACGAAACACAAGCAGCGTGTAACTGTGAGCACTTACACCAGTTACTGCATGCCTTTCAACAAGTCCCCCTCCCCGCCCAGAGCCCGTGATTTATGTCGAAAGTATCAGAAAAGAGATACGGTACAAATGGCCAGGCAACGCTGCCTCGTAACAGCCAGGCTGGATAAAGATCCACTCTCAGTCTGAAGCAGGTTCTCCTCCCGAGACGTCACCCATTCCTTTTCTCCAGAGATGCCGCCTGCCCCGCTGAGTTTCTCCAGCACGTTGTGTCTATCTTTGGCATGAGCCAGCATCTGCAGTTCCTAGTTTCTCCATGCCAACATATTGTCTCAATCCCAAACATACGGTCATGTTGTAGTTTGGATGTGCGCTTTTTTTAAGTATCTAATTATTTTTTTTAAATCGCGTGTCTCACTGCTAGATAAGCTTTCCTCCTCAACAATCACCCCACCCCCGCTCAATTTCTTACCTTCCCACCCTAATGATCACGTAACAAAAGTAAACAAGTACATGCATCATTCTATGGTTGCTGACTCCATCACAAAGTGAGTCAGATGGCTGAGTTACACTGAAGCCTTGTACACAAAATACTAGGCGGCGTTTCAGAGCAAAGCCAGACAAGTTTCTTTTTCCTCCTTGGCTGGGAGTCAGGCTGAGTCGTAACTACAAGGCCCCGTGCAAGATGATGCTTGTCTGGTTTTGTTCGATCGGCCCTTCTCCAAGGAGCAGCGAAAGCAAATGGGAAGCTGCAGCAAACCAAATGCAGCAGCACTACAGGTGTTTTGGAGTTTGATACTTCTCAGTTCAGGTTGCAAGAGACTAACGCCCGCGACCTCCCTCCCTCACCACCCTCTCTCTCCCTCTCCGCTAAATCGGTTCCCTCATGGCCAATGGCAGCAACGAAGGCCTGATTGAAGAACAAAGCCTACTCGACACGATACAATAGAACTCTCTTTATCCCAGGAGGGAAATTGATCTGCCGACAGTCACACAAATTACATGAAACATGAAATTAAAGTGACGAGTGGAAAGGATTGAGGATGTGCTAATATTGGGGGGGGCGAGGGGGGGAGAGACAGTCTCAGTCTACCACACAACAGAATGGGGAGGAGTTGTACAGTTTGATAGCCACAGGGAAGAAGGATCTCAAATGTGGGGTCAATTCGTGAAGTATGGGTTTCATACCCAATACTACAAAAGGAAATGGAAGAGGGATCTTCACATTTCATAACATGCAGCGTTAGCAATGCTCCCAGGGTAACATTCTTTGCATTGCAGTCTTTGAAAAAAATCTCACAGCAGTAATCTGTCTCACAGCCGGTTTACAAATGTGTGTGCATGTGTGTGTTGTGGAGTTCTACACAGCCATTTCACACAGAGCTGCTGCTTTCATGGTACCTAGATTAGGGTGGCACAGTGGTGCAGCTGGTAGAGCTGCTGCCTGACAGCGTCAGCGACCAGGGTTCGATCCTGACCTCGGATGCTGTCCGTGCAGAGTTTGCACGTTCTCCCTGTGACCGCGTATGTTTCCTCCCGGTGCTCCGGTTTCCTCCCACATCCCAAAGACATGTGGGTTTGCAGGATGACACAAAATGCTGGAGCAACTCAGCGGGACGGGCGGCATCGCTAGAGAGGAGGAATGGGCGACGTTTCGGGACGAGACCCTTCTTCAGACTGTCAGGGGAGTGGGCAGTACAAAGGTAGAATACAGTAAGACTGGTGGGAGAACTGGGAAAGGGGAGGGGATGGAGGGAGAGGGAAAGCAAGGGCTATTGAAGTTAGAGAAGTTAGCGTTCATACCGCTGAGGTGTAAGCTGCAACAGATCCAACATGCAACAGCGATACATCCGCAGAACCTTCCTCCCAACAACTACAAAGTCCTGAAATACTATCATATATTGTCTTTCTGCTGACTGGTTAGCACGCAACAAAAGCTTTTCACCGCACCTCGGTACATGTGACAATAAACTAAACTAAATTAGGAGAAAGCAGAAAAAACATAACGGTGCCCTCAGTATAAAAAAAACAAGTTACCTTCTCTGTAGCTGATTGCTGAGAACATTGATATATATATATATATATATATATATATATATATTCCAGTGATTTACAGCCAACATCAACAACAGGCTGGGACTAGAGTTGGACTTTCAAATTGTACACATACACTTGAGCCATTAAGACTGGCCTCATTCACATGACCCGGAAGCAAGCATTATTCCAAACCACAGGATAAATGCGGTGAGACTTTTGCTTTGTGCACCATAATTCTGCTGGGATCCTGGATGAAAAACAGGAAACCAAATCCATCAGGAACAGAACAAATATCATTTTGCTTTTGAAAAATAAACAATGCCCAGAGGTACGGATTTTTCTGGTAGAATAACTCTGTCTAGGAGCCACGTATTTTTCCCCAATCACTGATCGTGGAGTGTTCAGCTTCCGGATGGTGGGAATGGGGCCACCCAAAAATATATAGGTTCCAATGCTGACGATTCAGGTTCTGTGTGACCACTCACCCTAATGGTCCAACAAAGGGCCAGAGAGTGACAATGTACTCAGTAAAACTGGGGAGGGCAATAGCTGTGGGTCCCTCTCTGTCCTGGCGAACTTACCTTTAAGACTTCGCTCCAAGTTCGCCTCACTTTGCGCCGCGTTGCACCACTCACCCAACCTCCGCGCGGCCCCCGCTGCCGGTTTGGTCGCGCTTGCCGCATGCAGGCGCATGCTGGTGGGAATGGCCCTGTACAGGGGATCACCCGACCTCCGCGCGGCCACCACTGCCGGTTTGGTCGCGCTCACCGCATGGAATCGCATGCTGGTGGGACAGGCCCTTTACTGTCTCCAACTACATTTTATCTCTGTCCCGCCAACTCCCCTCAGTCTGAAGAAAGGTCTCGAACCGAAACGTCGCCCATTCCTTCCCTCCAGAGATGCTGCCTGTCCTGCTGAGTTACTCCAGCATTTTGTGTCTAACTTCAATGTTCATACCATTGTGTTGTAAGCTACCCAAGCAGAAAATCAGGTGCTGTTCCTCCAGTTTGCATGTGTCCTCACTCTGGCAATAGAGGAAACCCAGGACTGAAAGGTTGGTATGGGACTAGGAAGGGGGGTTAAAATGGCTAGCATGGTCCCCGTTTCCAAATAGTTGAGAATAACGGAGTAGTGGGAATGCCCAGACCTCGTGTTACCCCCCCAAAACCCAATTGAAATAAAACAGCTTAAAATTAGACCTCATGAATCTTCCCTTCATAAGTGATAGGAGCAGAATTAGGCCATTCAGCCCATCAAGTCTGCTCTGCCATTCAATCATGGCTGATCTATCTTTCCCTCTTAACCCCATTCCCCTGCATTTCCACATAACCCATGACACCCATACTAATCAAGAATCTATCTCTGCCTTAAACATATCCATTGACATTAATCTTGGGCTAAAATAACCCACAGTTTACGAAGATGTGGCCTCACGGTCCTCTCTTGTCTTTTACCTCAGCAGGAGATTCAAGTCCTTATGAGGAATTCAAACCAAACTCATTGTGAATCATCCTGATCTACTGATTTACTGAATAGAATCTGGGCACATTCCATCCCTTTTACTCAGGAGCTTTTAGTAACAGTCTGACATTGCACAACTGCATGCCACTGTAAACAGCTCACTGCGCGCCGTTCAAATTCTCAACGGCTCTTCCCCCTCTCTTCAGAACAATCCATTCACCCATTGCTACACTCAGTCGCACCCACTTTTCATCAATCAAATCCATGAGCTTCAGCTCCATGCACTGTTAGCAAAAATAAACCATAGAGTGCGTCAGTAAGTAATCACCTTTAAAATGGAACCAGAGGCAGGAACAGCAGAAACGGGGCTTTTTCACGGAATTACTGAGAGACAAATGATTTAGAGCAGACGAGAGAACAATGGACAATTGCTTAAGATGTAATACTGAAAGTGATTCATGCATTATCCTTCATAATGTAGCTTGGTTCCTGTGTCGAGACTGTTGACAATGATGGAGCAGTGCAAATTCCAGACCGCAGTCAGGCCATTCGGCCCACCGAGTCTCTGCTGGGTCTCACAGCATACCCTGCAAAGGCTTTTCCACACTTTTAGCTGCACCTTCTCCTTCCTCCGTAATGCCCTCCAAAGGCAGCATCATGGCGCAGCGGTAGAATTGCTGCCTCACAGCGCCAGAGACCCCGGTTCAATCCTGACTATAGATGCTGTCTGTACGGAGATTGTACGTTCTCCCGTGAGCGCGTGGGTTTTCTCCAGGTGCTCTGGTTTCCTCTCACACTCCAAAGATGCACAGGTTTGTAGGTTAATTGGCTTCTGTAAATTGTTCCTAGAGTGTATGATAGAACTGGGTGCAGGCTCGGTTAGCTGAAGGGACTGCTTCCATGCTGTATCTCTAAACTAAACTCAACAGTATAATTCATTACATCTTTCCTTTCCCAATCAGCCTTTTACTTCTCTTGTAACCTTTTGTCCAAGACTAGAAGATATGCATCTTGAACCCTGATCTCAAGCTGTTCCAATTCTATCTGTTTACTTCCATCACTACTTAAAACCCACCTCTTCAATCATGTCTGTGATCACTTCAGCTAATGTCATATTTGGAGCGATATCACATTTTAATCTCAATTAGGGATCAGTGAAGCATACGTGTTTAGTTTAGTTTAGTTGGGAGATACAGACCATGCAGACCAGCGATCCCTGCACACTGGCTCTATCCTACACAAACTAGGGGCAATTTACAATTTGACCACGCCAATTAACCTATAAACCTGTACATCATTGTGACGAAAAGTGTGCAGTGTGGGAGGGAACCGGAGCACCCAGAGAAAGCTCACGCAGGTCATGGGAAGAATGTACAAACTCCGTACAGACAGCACCCGTAGTCAAGATCGAACCCGGGCGTCCGGCGCTGTAAGGCAGCAACTCTACCGCTGCGCCACCGTGCCGTCCGAAAGATCAATACTTTATTCTCACAATAAAGTCCTTGTATAAATGCAAGTCACCGCAATTATTACAGCTAGACAACATAATCGTGACAAACCCTGAATTCATACCCGAACTACAATTTGATTTTTTTTTAAAATAACATTAAACACACTATTGTAAAATGAATCCGGGGATGGTTTTGGATAGAAAACTAAAGAAAAGTTGGTTAAAAAATACAAGTGGCACGCACTAAAATGGGTCACGGCAAGGTTCTGCTCAAAAAAAATAAGGAGGCAATTTTGTTCCCCTATTCCCAGGTCACTTTTGTTATGGCTACCTTGGTTCCAGAGACCGCAGTAATCACAGTTGCACAGAAACTAGTAACAAAAATAGGCTCGTTGAGATTTCTGAAATGTTGAGATCTTGGTAATGATATGAAAAAAAGTTATCTGATTCCTAAGGGGCTTTGAATCTCTTTTATTTACAGACCCTTGGTTCTGTGCGTGAAGCCAATAGACAGGCTTGTTTCACATTCCCTGACATACCACAAAAAAAAACATTAATGCATTAAATAAGACAAGGGCTAATCCATCTTGACTTTTGATAGGAATCCCGTACTGTATGGTCAGAGAGAGAACAAAGCAACTGGCACATTATGTGGAGATCCATGGCATTAAATAGCCACGTTGCTCGACCCAGAGTTCACTGACGTTGAAGACGTTTCCAGGTTCTCTGTGCTATTATTCCATACAAGGTCATAAGTTCAAAAGTGATAGGAGCAGAATTAGGCTATTCGCCCCATCAAGTCTACTCCGCCATTCAATCATGGCCGATCTGTTTCTCCCACCCAACTCCATTCGCCTGCCTTCTCCCCGTAACCCCTGACACCCGTAGTAATCGAGAATCTATCTATCTATCTATCCCTGCCTTCAAAATACCCACTGACTTGGCCTCCACAGCCTTCTGTTCAAGCTCACTTCCCTCCTCCCTACACCGAACGAAACAATCTGTCCCAACTTGTAGCTGTGGTGTTGGGCGTGCTGGAGTTTGCAACATGTCATCTAACAAGGTAGGGTTTTGGCATTCAGCATGTATTCTTAACAGCCTGGGGCGCAGTAATGTAAGCAGACAAACCACAAGCTGCTGTGCAATTCACTTGAAATTCTGAAGTGCTCAAACGTTCTTGCTCCCAAGTTGTTCCGATATATCTCGAGGGGGAAAGCAATATTCTGAAGGTGTCGGCGGTACATTATTGTCAGCAAGGATCTAGTCAATAAAGCTGTAGGCATAATGTTGACCAAAGAATCACAGATCTGAAAGACGCAAAGTGCTGGAGTAACTCAGCGGGGCAGACATGCCTCTGGAGAACATGGACAGGTGATGTTTGAGGTCAGGACCTTTCTTCAGACCCACCGAAGGAGATTACAGACATCATTCCAATGCCTGTTCTCCAGGATATAAACAGACCAAGCTTAATGGAATATGGTGGGGGTCGATATATATTTAAAGATTAAAGAATTGAGGGTTAAGGTTCAGACCAGCAGAGATCAGACTGGTTGACCAGACAGGATTGAGGAGCATGCTGGTCTGGACAACTAATATTTTCTTGTGCCATGTACATTACTTGGGCGGCACAGTGGCACAGCTGGTGGAGCTGTTACCGTACAGCGCCAGAGACCCAGGTTCGATCCTGACCTCGGGGTTCTGTCTGTGTGGAGTTTGCACGTTCTTCCTATGGCCGTGTGGGTTTGCTCCGGGTGCTCCAGTTTCCTTCCACAACCCAAAGTCGTGTAGGTCTGTCGGTTAATTGACCCTCTGTAAACTGTCCCCAGTGTGATAGGAGTGGATGCGAATGTGCGATGAATTAGAATGAGTGTGAATGGGTGGACTTCATGGGCCACAGGTGGGATAGGTTTAGAGGGATGTGGGCCAATTGCAGGCAGGTGGGACGTGTAGATGAGGCATGTTGGTCGGCATGGACAAGTTGGGCCTGTTTCCATGCTGTCTGACTCTATGATGATGTGCTTATTTTAGAATGAAGTACCTTTAGAAATAATAAATATCTGCAGTTCAGGAACACACAGACAATTCCGCAGAGAAGCACTAGCTGTTAGCACTGCATGGCTCAGCGCGTGGCTGATTATGTGGCCGCATACACACTGCTAGCCGGAGAGGCAGCTGATCTCACGCTGTGCTCCTGGACCCAGAGGCCGGTCCCAGGAGCAAAGCTCACAACATGCTGATCTCAGAGGCCGGGTACACCTCAAGTCCAATCGCTCTGCTCTATCCCACCCACAGCCGACATTTCTCACAAGTTATAGGAGTAGAATTAGGCCACCCGGTCCATCGAGTCCACTCCACCATTCAATCATGGCTGATCTCTCTGCCTCCTAATCCCATTTTCCTGCTTCTCCCCATAACTCTTGACACCAGTTCTAATCAAGAATTTGTCTCTCTGCCTTAAAAATATCCACTGACTTGGCCTCCACAGCCCTCTGTGGCAATCAATGAGTTACACAGATTAACTACCCTCTGGCTAAAAAAGTTCCTCCTCACCTCCTTTCTAAAAGGGTGCCCTTTGATTCTGAACGTTACTTCTTCAGGAAAAAAAATGAATGTTGGCATTTTGACTGCAGCAAGTTATCAAAAGCCAGTGGTCAGTTTGATCAAAGGGTGGGGCCTCTACATCCGTCATCTGCTGCCTGGTTGCCGTGCCAACGAGGCCTGGCGGGCACTTCGACCCAAGGCTTTTAAATTTAAGGCAAGCCACAGGAATAAGAAAGGCTTCAGGCACAGGGAATGGGTCAAATCAAACACGGTTCAACCCATTGTGTGAAGGAACGTACTACACCAAAGCAATCCGGCCCCAACACACGAGTTGGTCTCCGATCAGAATTACAGCTCTGTATACCTACCTATGAGGGTTGATTTTGAAATATGTTAGAGGGACACACAGACATGACCTTCGAAAGCTGAATGTCTTCAAATGCTACAAATGCTTTTAGCTACATTAGAGATGTTGAGTTCACCTGCTTTATGGAGAAAGATACTAAAGTAAGCTCACCCATGCTCTTTAATATTTTTTCCTCCCTTCTGATCCGCACCTGTGTATCATCCCTGCAGTTACCCACCTTGCCCCAATCCCTGGGTGGCCTTTTCCAACAATTAACAAACACAAAAAGCTGGAGGAAGTAACTCAGCGGGCAGTCAGCATCTCTGGAGTAAACGAACAAGTGACGTTTCGGGTCGAGACTGAAGAGTTTGAAAAAGTGTTTCGAACCCAACCCAGCAGAGTTACTCTAGCATTTTGTCTTATCATTGGTGTAAACCAGCATTTGCAGTTCCCATGATAGACACAAAATGCTGGAGTAACTCAGCAGGACAGGCAGCAACTCTGGAGAGAAGGAAGGGGTGGCATTTCGGGTCGAGACCCTTCTTCAGACTGAGAGTCAGGGGAGAGGGAGTCCAGAGATATGGAGGGGTAAAGTGTGAAAACAACTGATCAAAGCACATGCTGATAAGGAAATGTAGTATGGTTACACAGCCCAACAATCTGTGTGGGTGCAGGTGCTAACCACTGCTATTTTGGACAAAAGACAATTGACAAGAAATCTCTGCCAAGGAGAATAGAAAAGATTTTCCTTTAAGTTACATTTGCTGTACAATCCACGATTCAGACAAACCCGTTTACAATTTCTACTATCCTCTGCGCAGGAAAGCTCGCATTAAATGTATACTTTGAGTAACATGTAAAGTTGTTTTTAAAAAACAGGTATGCGTAGCACACATACACACAGTGTTAAATTACACCCCTGTATTCAGCTCACCTTGACTGTATGCCGACACCTGCCTTTTGTGATTCATCAGCTGGGATGAGCTGTGATTTCATGCCCCTGAGGCACAAATCTCACTCCACCATCGTAATACACACGCCAGCTTGCACAGCCAGCCCCTTCCCGCTGGGCAGATGTGACTAACTGGCTGGCTGGCTGCCCGCCTACAGCTCTGACAAGGCTTTACCCAGAGTTTGAAACCCTATCTTTCCCTTCAGTCCCCAGAACACAACCACAATATGCCCAATATCCCCCCCCCCCACCCCTCCAAAAAAAGAACTTCCAAAATCTTTTCCACCCCCCAAAGTGTTGCCTGACCCGCTGATTATCCCAGCACTGTGTCCTTTTGTGTATTAACCAGCATCTGCAGTTCCTGGTTGCTGCAAGTCAATGGACTTGTTGGGAACAAAATTTGGAAATGATACATTTGACAAAAGGGTTAGGGTAAACCCCACATCCAGGCGGAGCTAAACACAAAGTGTAGGAAGGAACTGCAGATGCTGGTTTACACCGAAGTTAGACACAAAAAGCTGGAGTTACTCAGCGGGTCAGGCAGCATCTCTGGAGAGAAGGAATGGGTGAAGTTTCGGGTCCAGACCCTTCTTCAGTCGTCTGAAGAAGGGTCTCGATCTGAAACCTCACCCATTCCTTCTCTCCAGAGATGCTGCCTGTCCCGCTGAACACAATGTGCTGGAGGAACTCAGCGGGTCAGGCAGCATCTGAGGGGGGAAATGGACAGATTGCGTTTTGGGTCAGGACACTTCAAACTAACAATAGACTCCCATCATCTCCTGTATCAACACATAATGGTGTGGACTCTCTCTTGCCAAGCAAATCAAAAGAAGGGTCCTGAAATATCACCTATCATAGGCACAAAATGTTGGGGTAACTCAGTGGGTCAGGTAGCATCTCTGGAGAGAAGGAATAGCTGACGTTTCGGGTTGAGACCCTTCCTCAGATTCCTATCCATGTTATCCAGAGGTGTTGCTTGACCTGCTGATTTAACCCAGCACTCTGTGTCCAATTGTGTATTAACCAGCATCTGCAGTTCCTGGTTGCTGCAAGTCAATGGACTTCTTGGGAAACATAGAAATTAGGTGCAGGAGTAGGCCATTCGGCCCTTCGAGCCTGCACCGCCATTTAATATGGTCATGGCTGATCATCCAACTCAATATCCCGTACCTGCCTTCTCTCCATACCCTCTGATCCCCTTAGCCACAAGGGCCACATCTAACTCCCTCTTAAATATAGCCAATGAACTGCCCTCTGTGGCAGAGAGTTCCAGAGACCCACCACTCTCTGTGTGAAAAAAGTCTTTCTCATCTCGGTCCTAAAGGATTTCCCCCTTATCCTTAAGCTGTGACCCCTTGTCCTGGACCTCCCCATTGGAAATGATACATTTGACAAAAGGGTTAGAGTAAACCCCACTCTTTTGAACACACATGGGGGCTACTTTGTTTCACGCCGCCGCCCTGAAAAGTCAAAGGGAGCAAGGAGCTGGGAATCCCGACACTGATAATGTGCAAAGTGTAGAGAATGGGGCCCGGGTTCACACACACACACACACACACACACACACACACAAATACACACACACACAAATACACACACACACACACACACAAATATACACACACATAAACACACACAAATATACACACACACAAATATACACACACATACATATACACACACATACATATACACACACACATACATATACACACACATATACATACACACACATATATACACACACTTATATATACATACAGCGAGCGCCCGAGAGACTGGCGGCGTTTGGACATTACAGGGAAATTGAGCAGGAAAGCGGAGCAGCGACAATGTTCAGGCGGGCGGGGAAGCGGAGATCTCCCAGCGCTGAACACACTCACACACACACACACACCCCAGAGAGCGGGCACAGCCCAGCCTAGCCTAGCCCAGCACGGCACAGCCCAGCCCAGCCCAGCCCAGCCCAGCTCAGCCCGGCGAGAGGATCCCTCCACTGTATCCGCTCTCCCTCCACGGCCCTCAAACACTCCCTCACTCACTCACTCACCAAGTAGTTCATCATTGAACGGTCGCCTTTTTCCCCGCCGTGCTGTGAAAAGCTCTCCACCTTCCCCGGACCCTGCAAATAAAACTCCCTCGCCGATTTTCCCGCAGAGTGGCTTTAAGTTTAATACATCATCCAGTAGCGTGATCTCACTAGTGTGGTATGAGATTGGGCGAGTTGCTAGCCAGCGCACTGCCCGGGACTGAATGCAGCTTAGGTAATGTTACACTTTCCCCAGCATTCAGTCTCCCAAGGTCTCCGGCTGTGATGCGATTGGATACAGACGTTTTTTTTCATGTAAATGTGCTTCCAGTTTCAGCGCTGTTTGCAGAGAGGCTCAGCCACTGAATGGCGCTGTCTGGAGCAATCAATGCAGAAAGGGAGAAGCGAGTGTACTCTTGAAGCAGTGCCTCTGATTTTCCAATCTGCCAGAAAATAGACACAAAAATGCTGGAGCAACTCAGCTGGACGGGCAGCATCTCCGGAGAGAAGGAATGGGATCAGATCAGAATGGGATTAGAAGGATTCAGACCAAGTCTCTTAGTCTGACTCTGAAGAAGGGTCTCGACCCCAATTCCTTTTCTCCATATACACACACACACATATATACACACACTATACAACCCCATCCATTTTCTCCAGAGATGCTGCCTGTCCCACTGAGTTACTCCAGCATTTTGTGTCTATCTTCGGTTTAAACCAGCATCTGCAGAACAGACACAAAGTGCTGGAGTAACTCAGCGGGTCAGGCAGCATTTCTGGAGAAAAGGAGTTGGTGGCGTTTCAGGTCGAGACAACTTCTTCAGACTGAGAGTCAGGGGAGAGGGAAACTAGAGGTATGGAAAGATACAGAACAGAAAGATTTTTTGGTGCATGTTATCCACTCAGCGATGACACAAAGCTGGGTGACAGTGTGAACTGTGAGGAGGATGCTATGAGAATGCAGGGTGACTTGGACAGGTTGGGGGAGTGGGCAGATGCATGGCAAATGAAGTTTAATGCGGATAAATGTGAGGTTATCCACTTTGGTAGCAAAAATAGGAAGGCAGATTACTATCTAAATGACAAGTTGGGAAAAGGGGATAAAACGGGATCTGGGGGTCCTTGTACATCAGTCTATCAGGTACAGCAGGCAGTGAAGAAAGCGAATGGCCTTTATAACAAGAGGAATCGAATATAGGAGCAAAGAGGTTCTTCTGCAGTTGTACAGAGTCCTAGTGAGACCACACCTGGAGTATTGTGTGCAGGTTTGGTCCCCTAATTTGAGGAAGGACATTCTTGCTATTGAGGGAGTGCAGCGTAGGTTTACAAGGTTAATTCCCCAGATGGCGGGACTGTCATATGCTGAGAGAATGGAGCAGCTGGGCTTGTACACTCTGGAGTTTAGAAGGATGAGAGAGAATCTCAATGAAACATATAAGATTATTAAGGGTTTGGACATGCTAGAGACAGGAAACATGTTCCCGATGTTAGGGGAGTCCAGAACCAGGGGCCACAGTTTAAGAATAAGGAGTAAGCCTACTCCTGCACCTATGGTCTAAGTGCCTTTTTTAATGATTTCACCAGGAAAATACCCTTTTCACGAGTGCCTAAATCAGTCTTTTTTTGCCGTTTTGCTAAAAGGTCGTGCTATTTTCTCTAGTTGTACGGTGATTACAATGACGTTTTCTATGGTAACACTTAATATTAATGTTATTATTAACATTTATGCGAAAATGAATTAGACTACATTGAACACTCTGTAACTTTGTTGACGCCCTCTACATACTTAGTGTCTGGTACCCAAAACAAAGAATTTCACTCTGACATGTCACATGCGATAATAAAATTTCATTCATTCATTCACCTCTGTACAAGCCCATGATTGGTGGGCTGAAGGGCCTTTTTCCCACACTCCTAAAGCCTAAATTAATTTAGGTTTAAGATGTGGGGGGAAAGACTGAAAAGGGAATCTGAGAAGCAAGGTTATTGGAGAGAGAGTGTGTGTGTGTGTGTGAGAATGATGGTGCAGACCGGTACAATTACGATGCTCCAAAAACACGGTCAGGTACGTGGGCAGGAAAGGTTTCGAGGAATGTGGATCAAATCCAGAAACAATGGGATTACCTTAGATAGGCACTGCGTCAGCATGGACGAACTGGGCCAAAGGGCCTGTTTCTATCAATCTTTGCTGCATTCGACTAGAAGTTGGAAACAATGGTGACCTTCGGTGGCCGACACTAAGCTGGTGCATAAAGTGCACAGTTTAAGTAACATTTACACTTGGTTTAGGTTTACGTTTATCATTGTCACATGTACCGAAGTACAGTGATAAGCTTTGATTTGCATGCTATCCAAATCAGATCAGATAATACCGTACATAGAAATAATCATGTCAAACCTCAGTACAAAGTTCGAGCAACGGTAAGATACAGGATGCAGAATATAGTTCTCAGCACTGCAGCGCAATACTTAGACACAGTGCTGGAGTAACTCAGCGGGTCAGGCAGCATCTCCAGAGAAAAGGAATAGGTGACGTTTCGGGTCGAGGCCCTTCTTCTGACCGGACTTGAAACGTCACCTATTCCTTTTCTCCAGAGATGCTGTCTGACCCACTGAACTACTCCCGCTTTCTGTGTCTATCTTCGGTTTAAACCAGCATCTGCAGTTCCTTCCTACGCTGTAGCACAACAGTTCCATAAATGAAGTCCAATATGTGCAATGATGCAGAGGTGAATCAGGTAGAACCCCAGCTGATGGAAGGATCGTTCAGAAGCCTGGTAACAAAGGGGAGGAAGCCCTTCCTGAGTCTGGTGGTGCTTACTTTCAAGCTTCTGTACCTCTTGCCCGACTGGGTGCAGGGAGAAAACTGAATGACAGGCGCGGGACAAGTCTTTGCTTGCAGTGGTGGTTGCTGTTCCGAGGCAACGCACACCATTTTCAATGACACATTTATTGGCAGTGCCATACCGTAAACCACTCCAGTTTCCTGCTATAAAACGTGATAACGTTTTTATTATTTTTATTAGGTGCACTTGTTCCATAAGAACTTGAGTGGATGGATTTTTTTTTAAAGAACACGGTTGCCGTGCCCGACAATCAGCAGATAGGAAGTGGAATGTGTACCTGCCATCCTATAGTCAAAAGGTGTCAAAGAGTCACAGAGACACACAGCACGGAAACTGGCCCTTTGGTTCAACTTGTCTTTGCCAACCAAGGTGCCCCATCCATGTTAGCCCTATTTGCCCCCTGCTTGGCTCATATTGCTCAATATCTTTCCTATCAGGACAGAGTAGATGTGGAGAGGATGTTTCCACTGATGATAGACACAAAATGCTGGAGTATCTCAACGGGACAGGCTGCATCTCTGGCTAGAAGGGATGGGTGACATTTCAGATCCAGACCTTTCTTGGACCCCTCTGCTATTCTATCAATGGATACGCACTATAATTTAGAAGATTGAGGGGGGATCTTATAGAAATTTACAAAATTCTTAAGGGGTTGGACAGGCTAGATGCAGGAAGATTGTTCCCGATGTCGGGGAAGTCCAGGACAATGGGGTCACAGTTTAAGGATAAGGGGAAAATCTTTTAGGACCGAGATGAGAAAAACATTTTTCACACAGAGTGGTGAATCTCTGGAATTCTCTGCCACAGAAGGTAGTTGAGGCCAGTTCATTGGCTATATTTAAGAGGGAGTTAGATGTGCCCCTTGTGGCTAAAGGGATCAGGGGGTATGGAGAGAAGGCAGGTACGGGATACTGATTTGGATGATCAGCCATGATCATATTGAATGGCGGTGCAGGCTCGAAGGGCCGAATGGCCTACTCCTGCACCTATTTTCTATGTTTCTATGTTTCTTCAGACTGAGAGTCAGGGGGGAGGGAGACTACTAGTGAGAGAGTCTAGGATCAGAGACCATAGCCTCGGAATAAAAGGACGGACATATAGGAAGGAGACGAGGAGGAATTTCTTTAGCCAGAGGGTGGTGAATCTGTGGAATTTAATGCACAGAGGCTGTGTCAATAGATATATTTAAGGCAGAGATTGATAGATTCTTGATTAGCATGGGTGGCAGGGTGACAGGGAGAAGGCGGCAGAATGGGGTTGAGAGGGAAAGATAGATCAACCATGGCAGAGTAGACTTGATGGGCCGAGTTCCTAATTCTGCTCCTATCACATGTATTTATGAACTTATCCACGTACCTGTCCAAGTGTTTTTTAAATGCTGTTATAATACCTCACACTGAACTAATATATGGATTTTTTTTTAAAGAACACTGTTGCCTTGCCTTACCTTACAAACAGCAGAGAGGAAGTGAATAGGGTCTTGACCTGAAACGCCACCCATTCCTTCTCTCCAGAGATGCTGCCTGTCCCGCTGAGTTACTCCAGCATTTTTTGTCTATCTAAAGAGGAAGTGAATATGCCCGTGCACTGTCTAGTCTTGGCACTGTCAGATGAATATAAAACATAAATCATAATACTATTTCCAAAGACCAGGATTAACATCCAGTAGAAGGGTCTCGACCCAAAACGGCCTATCTCCTTCGCTCCTTAGATGCTGCTGCACCCGCTGAGTTTCTCCAGCTTCTTGTGTAACCCTTAACATCCAGTGCACTGACCAATATTCGCCCTCAACCAGCATCACTAAAGTACATTATCTACCATGAATCACATTGTATTTATAGAGCCTTGAAAGGTTCCACGGCGTTTTGTTGCAGCAATGATCACATCTCAAAAGTACATGGTTGTGGAATGCCCCAAGACATCCAGAGGTCAAAGAGGCAGGATCTTTCCTTTTAGAGGTCTGTGATCAGTTAAGCTCACATCTCCACTCAGCTGAAACTGTGTTAGCTGTCGAAAATCACGACCCTAGATAGTCATCTGATCATTACCTCCCAATATAGTGATCCGTGTCACAGATCTCTGCATTTATAATACCGGCAGCCCACTTAGTTTGTGGTTGTACCTAATGGAAAGACATTGAGCCATATATGCCCTTTCACAGATACAACAAAATTACCGCACCCACCTCCTCCTTCCAACCTCAACATACGAGTAAACCAAAGATTCAAATCAAACGCTGCTTAATAAAACGGACTCTGAATACAGGCACTGGCAGTACCCTGGAGATCTCCCTAACCAAGGTCAGCCATGATTAAGGTCACAAATTTAGTCCTCTATGGATCTATACTGATTTTTTAAATAAACTCTGAAAGGCAAAGACACAATAAGATAACTCAAACAGGAAAGTCATCAGACTATATGCTTTCTCTCACGACGAGTGTTATTTATGAAATTTTATGATTATTGATTATTCCCAACGCACAAACTTTGGCTATTTGAAATGCCAACATTTCTTTGACGTCAAGCATTCTTTCACACTCCGAACGCCCTTCTGCAAAAGAAATGCCGTAGAATTCTGTTTATTTACATTAGATTTCTTATCTTGAATCAAGAATTCAGCGCAGAGTAAGGATCCACAGTGAATATTGTCAGCCCTTTTCCATTTTAAACCTTTTACCAAGTGGGGATAGTCTAGAGTATTGGAACACTAGTCATCCCTGTTATAATCTGGTCTTAAGCTGATCAGACAAAGGTCATTTTTAAAAGGTCAATTTAAAAGCGCCTATTTAAACATGAACACCCCTGCCTCAAAATTAGACGTTCTCCATTTTTCTATGTTAAATGGACACGGCAACTAGCTCTACAGCTCAATCAGGTAACTGGCAAGAGAAAATTAAACAAAACACAAAACTGGTGAAAGACATGTTAAAATAAGATCAGTTGAGTAAGGTTCTCTGGTACTTTAATGTCACATCTTCCTAAGTACAGTGAAATTACTTTTTTGCAAACAGTTCAGTGACAATCCTACTACACATCAGGCATAATCATACTAATTACAAGAGTGTAAGATAGGAGACCACATTGAGTCCATACACAAGAGTCGCTGTGTTTTATTGCCATCTTGTACCTTTCAAGTAATTTCCTCCTTGAGCCAAATCTTTACCTGTACAGCTTTACTGATTTAGTTTAGAGAGACAGCGCGGAAACAGCATTCGGCCCACCATGTCCACGCCAACCAGTGAGCATCCGTACACTAGTTCTATTCTACACACCAGGGAACCTAATTAACCTAGCAACCAGCACATCTTTAGACATGGGAGAAAACCGGAGCACCCAGAACATGTTTCGGGACATAAGGCACTCTTGACTCATTGCTTGGCCCTTCACTCAGCATTTAAGAGACGTTTGGGTAGACACATGGGAGTGAAGGGAAGGGAATGGATGGATAGGGTTCATGTGCAGATAGATAAGAGATGGTCTTGGCATCAAGTTCAGCACACACATTATCGGCCTGCTCTTGTGCTGTGTGATAGACACACAATGCTGGGACAACTCAGAGGGACAGGCAGCATCTCTGGATTCTGAAGAAAGGTCTCAACCCGAAACGTCACCCATTCCTTCTATCCAGAGATGCTGTCTGTCCCTCTTGTCCAGGTTCACAAGTTATAGGAGTAGAATTAGGTCATTCGGCCCATCGAGTCTACTCCGCCATTCAATCATGGCTGATCTCTGCCTCCTAATCCCATTTTCCTGCCTTCTCCCCATAATCTTGGCACCTGTTCTAATCAAGAAATTGTCTATCTCTGCCTTAAAAATATCCACTGACTTGGCCTCCACAGCCTCCTATGGCAATGAGTTCCACAGATTAACTACCCTCTGAGCAAAGAAGTTTCTCCTCACCTCCTTTCTAAAAAAGCACCATTTAATTTGGAGACTATGACTCTCCCAACAGTGGAAACATCCTTTCCACATCCACTCTATCTATGCCTTTCACTTGCCCCGCTACGTTTAGCCAACATCCCGTGTCTATGTTCGGTGTGAATCAGCATCTGCACTTCCTTCCTGCAGTACGTTCTCTTTTCTCTGCTTGTCGTCCTGGCCCCACAGACCCCGTAACGAAGCTCCGCTGGTATGCAGCAGCAGCAGCTGAGGGACGATTAAACCTCTTCCCAAGTTTCCCCACTGACAAGGTTCTGTTTGCAAAGCCATTAATTCCAGATGGCAATGTCCTTTACAAATGCATTTTACAGCTTGCTGCCGTGACAATGGGCACTCGACTCAGCTCAGTGACGGCCAAGCAGAATTTACAAGCGGCTCGTTAGCAAAAAAGCAAAATTAATCTGTAAAAATTGTGATCACCAATTTCACACTTTGCTTCAGTAAAGTTGAGCAAAGCCAAAGAAAGTATTGCTACACTATGTGCACTCTTATGACCAAATATTAGAATCAGAATGAACTTGGTTGAATATTGTTGCACTTCACCTATAGTATACGGTGGATCGCAGTTCAGTGTAAGGATGTTGTAAATACTTTCTCCCACCACCCCCCCCCTCCCCCCCCCTCCCGAGCCTTAACTAGAGATGTCCTTTTCATTGGGTTACCCTGAGAAAATCTCACCGTTCGCTATTCAATACATGGTTACATTTAGACACTGGATTTTCTTGATTAGTACAGGTTTACGGGGAGAAGGCAAGAGAATGGGATTGAGAGGGAAAGGTAGATCAGCCGTGATTGAACGGCAGAGTAGATGCGATGGACCGAGTGGCCAAATTCCTCCAGAGATGCTGCCTGACCCGCTGAGTTACCCCCGCACTCTGTGGTTACATTTAGATTTCTTCTTCATATTAACAAGGTGGTCACTGAGTTCATCTCGATGGTGAATGCTGGTCAGACTAGCAATTTTAAGCATTGGCTGCGATGCCCAGATCAATTATATTATTGGAAAGTGAAAGTACTTTGTAAATGAAGCTCAACCTCTGCAGTTTATCTATAAGGAACTGCGGTGCATTAAACTGCCAGGATTTTATTATTGTTATTTATAAAGTTAATCCATTTAATTTCTGTCATCTGGATAGCCGTCGTATATCTAGTTGCGAAAGTGCACAGGGAGGCAAACTATGCTCTACTATTGTTTGTGATGCAAGTTTACACCAGCATAATTAAGCTTAATTTCTTTAAATCATCTCCCACTTTCCAGTTGGCCAGCCTGATCTGTTGAATGAGCAAAGTTAACAACCTTTCTGGAGTAACTCAGCGGGACAAGCAGCATCTCTGGAGAGAAGGAATGGGTGACGTTTCGGGTCGAGACCCTTCTTCAGAAGAAGGGTCTGAAGAGGGTCTCGACCCGATACATCATCTATCCTTCTAATTCAGGGATGCTGCCTGTCCCGCTGAGCTACTCCAGCATTTTGTGTCTATCTTTAGTTTAAACCAGCAGTTCCTTCCTACATTTAACAACCTTTCTCTTAGTTTCTTGAGGTTGTCAGCTCTGGTTTCACATGTTCCTGGCATTCGATTAATATCCTGTTAAACCCAACCCTTCTAATCCATCCAATGAAATGGATATTTACCCCATCCCCAATGGTTTAATAAGTGATCAACAAAAATCACCCTTCAATCTAGTCCTTGGATTTCCCACATCAACATCAATTCCTGAACTAGTAAGTATGGACCAAAGATTTAAGACAAGAGTTCAAATCTCATCACAAGAATGGAGAATTTAAATTTCAGTGATCAGGTAAATCTGGAATTCTAAAACGTAATCATTTCAGAAACGATGACCATATAATCACTGAACTGTTGTGAGAATTCATCCAGTTTGCAAATGTGATATTGAGAGGGTATTTCAGAGATACAGCTGGGGAACAGGCCCATCGGCCCACCGAGACCACGCTGACCATCGATCACCCGTACGCTAGTTCCATGTTATCCCGTGTTGCGTCCCACACACGAGGGGCAATTTACAGAAGCCAATTATTCGACAAATCTGTACGCCTTTGGAATGTGGGTGGGAACCGGAGCACCTGGAGAAAACCCTCGCGGCCACGGGGAGAACATACAAACTCCCTACAGACAAGCAGTTGTAGTCGGGATCGAACCCGGGTCTCTGGAGCTGCAAGGCAGCAACTCTACCACTGCACCACCCATAGACAACTTCTTCAGACCGAAGTCCTAGCTTATCTAGCAGAACTTTACCAAGGTAACTCTGGACATGGCACAATGAATTTGACCCTCCACTGTCTCTTGAAAATGCATACCAAGCCTTGCAATTTATGGGCCATTAGAAAAGGGAAGTCAATGCCGGTTTTGCCAGTGACACGTGAATTACAAACATTTTAATGTCAGGAGGATCCCAATGCTCCAGGGAGCTTCCAATCACCTTTTGGAATGTTTTCTTTGGACCAGGCTACATTTCGTGTAAATTTACCAAGACCCAAGTTAGTGCAAAAGAAGTGACAGCAAGCGTCCGTAAAAAGTACAATCAACCGTTTGTTGCTCGGCCCCCACTTTCCCAGCACAACACTGAAACACTCTGCTGTAAAATGTTGTTTTCAGTATAAATCACTGGCTTGATCAGAAATAAAGAGCTCTCTCCAGAATCTCACCACCAACACTCACCCCCCCCCCCCTCCCCCATCCCGTCTCCTCGCCCCTTCGGAAACAAACTCCTGTGAAAATCTCTGGAATGCAACACATTCCCAGGGAATTGTATCTTATCCCAATAACAGGGGGAATGGCATTTCCTCTGCAGGCCCAAGGCACTCTGAGGTTGCCCTCGCTATGCAGTAATGAGCTCACAAGCACAACACACCAATAAATTAAAGACACACAGACCCTCCCACTAACCAACTACTCACTCCATATCCACTTTCAGAGTTGATAGGTCTTGGGCGCCATTAATGGATTGCGAGAATCAGGTTACAGGGCAGGATTTTATAGGTCATTCCGCAACTCTTGGCGGACATAATGATCCTCATATCAACTTCTCCACCACAGAAATCATCGAGTAAATTGTTTTCGTGCTGATGGGAGAAATATAATTGCAAAGCCTGCAAGACTGCACACGACTTGCTGGGTTATTAGGTGGAAGTTTATTATTGTCGTGTGCACTGAGGTGCGGCGAAAAGCTTACATTGGCATGCTACACAATCAAAGCAGATAATACTATTATAATCATGTACTGTCGTCCCATCGAAGATGGACACATAATGCTGGAGTAACTCAGCGGGACAGGCAGCATCTCTGGGTAGAAGGAATGGGTGACGATCCGACCCGACGAAGGGTCTCGACCCGAAACATCACCCACTCCTTCTCTCCAGAGATGCTGCCTGCCCCGCAGAGTTACTCCAGCATCTTGTGTCTATCTTTGGTGTAAACTAGCATCTGCAGTGTCTTCCTATGCATTTCGTCTTTTCACTGACTGGTTGGCACGCAACAAAACCTTATCACTGTACTTTGGTACATGTGACAATAAACTAAACTAATCTATCAATAGACTCAAAGTGCTGAAGTTACTCTGTAGGTCAGGCAGCATCTCTGGAGGAAAAGGATGTGTGGGTGGCGTTACGGGTCGGAACCCTTCTTTAGACTCCAACCCAGAAAATCACTCATCCTTTTTCCTCCAGAGATGCTGCCAGTTCCGCTGAGTTACTCCAGCATTTTGTGTCTATCTTCTGTGTAAACTAGCGTCTGCAGTTCCTCCCGACACAGGTAATCCTAAACATAAATACAATCAGGCCAAACTCAAGTACATAGGTAGAGTAATGGGACAACTATAAACGAGATTTAAAAGAGTACAAAAGATTTTAAAAAAGAATTGGTCGATTGTATCGGATGATAGTAGATCCTCCTCTGGGACTAGAGTCTGGCATTCTCCCAGAGATGCCAGACATAGTGGCCACACACTGGTGTCTTGCGGAAATGTAGGGCGCAAGTTGTTATATACAGACGATGGTGAGTGGAACATGCCGCCAGGAGTGCTAGTGGAGGTCGATATGATAGTCGCTTTTAAGAGGCTTCTAGATAGGCACATAGATATGCAGGGAATGGAAGGATATGCAGGGAATGGAAGGATATGCAGGGAATGGAAGGATATGCAGGGAATGGAAGGATATGCAGGGAATGTAAGGATATGCAGGGAATGGAAGGATATGCAGGGAATGGAAGGATATGCAGGGAATGGAAGGATATGCAGGGAATGGAAGGATGTGCAGGGAGTGGAAGGATATGCAGGGAATGGAAGGATATGCAGGGAATGGAAGGATGTGCAGGGAATGGAAGGATGTGCAGGGAATGGAAGGATGTGCAGGGAATGGAAGGATGTGCAGGGAATGGAAGGATGTGCAGGGAATGGAAGGATATGTAGGGAATGGAAGGATGTGCAGGGAATGGAAGGATGTGCAGGGAATGGAAGGATATGCAGGGAATGGAAGGATATGTAGGGAATGGAAGGATATGCAGGGAATGGAAGGATATGCAGGGAATGGAAGGATATGTAGGGAATGGAAGGATATGCAGGGAATGGAAGGATGTGCAGGGAATGGAAGGATATGCAGGGAATGGAAGGATATGTAGGGAATGGAAGGATATGCAGGGAATGGAAGGATGTGCAGGGAATGAAGGATATGCAGGGAATGGAAGGATATGCAGGGAATGGAAGGATGTGCAGGGAATGGAAGGATGTGCAGGGAATGGAAGGATGTGCAGGGAATGGAAGGATGTGCAGGGAATGGAAGGATGTGCAGGGAATGGAAGGATGTGCAGGGAATGGAAGGATATGCAGGGAATGGAGGGTTATAGATAGATAATCTTTATTGTCATTATAACATGTGAACATGTACAACAAAATTAAAATGCCAACCAGTCAGTGCACCATTCACACATTTCTAAAAGCTAACGATACATAAGCATACACACAACACCATAAAATAAGCATAAACACACAACCATACATTCTTCTGTCGATTTCACAATCCATTTGGTATGTAGTGCACCTGCGCTCATTTGGTGGCTACATTAAGTGTAGTTATTGCTGTGGGATAAAAACTGTTTTTTAGTCTGTTTGTCCTTGTCCTCATAGATCTGTACCGTCTGCCTGACGGCAACAGTTCAAACAGGGAGTGGCCGGTTGATCCTTTATAATGTGAACCTTTATAATGTTCTGGGATTTCTTGAGACAGTGGGAACTGTGTAGGTCCTCCAAAGTGAGGAGAGGGCAGCCGACAATCTTCTGGGCATTGTCAATGGCCCTCTGGAGCGCTTTCCTCTGGGCCGCTGTGCAGCTGGTGTACCACACGCATACACAGTATGTTAGGATGCTCTCTATGGAGGACAGCAGGAGTCTCTTGGTGATGTTGTTCTTCAGGACAGCATGAGTCCCTTGGTGATGTTGTTCTTCCTGAGCACCCTCAGGAAGTGCAGTCTCTGCTGGACCATTTTCAGCAGCGCAGAGGTGTTCACGCTCCACGTCAGGTCCCCCTCAATGTGGATTCCCAGGAAGCAGAAATCTGCCACCCTCTCCACACAGTCCCCTCTGATGATTAGTGGTGTAATGTCCGTTTTCTTCTTCCTGTAGTCTATTATGAGCTCCTTTGTCTTTGAGATGTTGAGGAGCAGGAGCATCGCTCCATTCCAAGTATATCCATGTAGGCAGATGAGACTAGTTTAACTTGGCATCATGTCCAGCACAGACATTGCGGGCCGAAGGGCCTGTTCCTGTGCAGTACCTTTCTATGTTATATGCTGTTACTTCCCTAAACCTCCTTAGTCAGAGGGTGGTGAATCTGTGGAATTCTTTGCCACAGAAGGCAGTGGACAGCAAGTTAATGGCTGCTTTTAAGGCAGAGTTAGATAGATTCTTGACTGGTACGGGCGTCAGAGGTTATGGGGAGAGGGCAGGCGAATGGTGTTGAGAGGGAAAGATAGATCAGGTATGATTGAATAACAGAGTAGACTTGATGGGCCGAATGGCCTAATTCTGCTACTACCACTTTTGAACATGAACCCGATAAGGCATTCAATAAGCCAATCACTTCTATCTGACCTTGTATAGTTGGAGGACAATCAAGGATAAGTGAAGGGATTTTGCAGGCCTTTAATAATACGCTGCTTAATGCATCTCATTACCTTCAAACTCAGTACAATTGAAATCCAGTTCCCTGTGGCCCTTCTCTGCAGAAGAAGGTAGTTCCATTTAAATAGAGCTACTTGCTCCTGGGCTTTATACTCTCACTCCTAAATATCAATGTCTTTCTCAGCATGCACAAGGCTATTAAGGATCTCTGGGAGTGGGTAGCAAACCTAGTAACCGGCTTATTAATGACACCACTCTTGTCTCTTTTAAAGGATAAATTATTAAAGGCATTCATATCACCCTTATTCAGATTTATAGTTTAGAGATACAGTGCGGGAACAGGCCCTTTGACCCACTGAGTCTGCGCCAACCAGCGATCCCCGCACATTCACACTATCCTACACACACTATGGACAATTTACAATTATACCAAAACCAATTAGCCTACAAACCTGCACGTCTTTGGAGTGTGGGAGGAAACCTGAGCACCCGGAGAAAACCCACGTGGTCACAGGGAGAACGTACAGACTCAGTACAGACAGCACCAGCATTCAGGACTGGACACTGTATCTCTAAAGTCTGGGGCAAGAATGAGAGGAATTCCTCACCTGAATTCCTCACATTAATGAACTAATTGGGTTGTTAGCACAATCCATGATTTCAGTCAATGCGGCTGGATTGGGGTCTGGACTTGTTTAATTACTCGAACTTAAATTTCCCAATCACACTTTGCATTTGATCTCCACTTTGGATCAATCACCGAGCCACACAAATGAGGTACATCCATCCATGAATATGGAGGCACAGTGGTAGAGTTGCTGCCTCACAGCGCAGGAGACCCGAGTTTCAACCTGACCACGGGCGCCGGGCTCAACCCTGACCCAGGTGCTGTCTGTGCGGAGTTTGCACGTTCTCCCTGTGACCTCATGGGTTTTCTCCGGGTGCTCCGTTTTCCTCCCAAATTCTAAAGACGTGCAGGTTTTGTAGTTTTAAGAAAGAACCGCAGATGCTGGTTTAAATTGAAGGTAGACACAAAATGCTGGAGTAACTCAGCAAGTCTGGAGAAAAGGAATGGGCGACGTTTCCGGTCGAGACCCTTCTTCAGCCTCACCTGCTGAGTTTGTATTTACCTCAGGTTGAAAGTTTAATTGACTTCTGTAAATTGCTCCTCGTGTGTAGGATAGGGAATGGGTATGGTTGGTCGGAGCGGACTTGGCGGGCCGGAGAGACGTGTTAGTTAACTAAACTAAACTAAACACCGAGACCAGTTGCTGTTAGTCCCATAACATTCCTGCCCTAGAATGGCCAACACCTGAAGCTGGTGATGGAATCATTGAAATGAGTTATATTCATCCATGAATCACAGATATGGTCGTGTATCATTTACATCAACAGCCAGACTAAAGAGAAGACAAAATACTCCCACACAAAGGCTGGGACTGTGACACAGAAAGATAAACTCAAATCAATTCTCATCCGGTCAGTCAACATCCCTGGGGATGTACAAGATCTCGGAAGCAAATCAAAGTTGAATACTAAGTGAGCGTTTTGTCGAGTTCAGTTAATACAAGTGGACAAAAACATTGGAAAAAATAAATACATCTGAAATGAAACTGGAAATTTCTGGGGAGTAGCAGTAGAATCAGCCTTAATTTTATAGAACGTAGTTAGCACAAGCTCACAAATAGACACATGGAAACTGACACAGCTCATAAAAAGCTGACAGGGTTAAGTGTGTCCCTAATCATCAGTCTTTGGAGTTATGAAAACAAGTAGTGAAACAGGCTTTTTACCTTAAGCAAGAATCACTCAGATTCCTCCCCTGACAAAGTGCAAGAATACTCTAAGGTGGAATACAGACTTGCTTCCAGCATTTCAGACCATGCAGAATGATTCCAGGGCGCTACCTCCAGAGTATTTTTAGTATTTTCCTCTGAACGTGTGCATTCCAGTTAACTGCAAGTATTTAAAGACTTTCTACTCTGTGAAGCAAATGGAAAGGATGAAGTAGCACTGCGATTTTCAACAACCACACCCTTCTGGTTCCTTCCCAAAGGTTATCCTCCCTTGTCCAACACCCACCCCACCCAACTCCTGCGGCAAAGACAATGTACCCACTCAGGTCATATGGGTATATTTAAGGCCGAGATTGATAGCGGTAGAGTTGCTGCCTGACAGCGCTTGCAGCGCCAGAGATCCGGGTTCGATCCTGACTACGGGTTCTGTCTGTCTGTACCGAGTTAGTACATTCTCCCCCTGACCTGCGTCGGTTTCCACCTACACTCCAAAGACGTACAGGTTCGTAGGTTAATTGGCTCGATATAAGTGTAAATTGTCCCTAGTGTGTGTAGGATAGTGTTAGTGTGCGGGGATCGCTGGTCGGTGCGGACTCGGTGGGCCGAAGGGCCTGTTTCCGTGCCAAATTAGTTTAGTTTAGTTTAGAGATGCAGAGCCGAAACATGCCCACCGAGTCCGCGCCAACCAGCGATCTCCTTACACTAGCTCTATCCTAACACGAGGGAAAAGTTACAATTTTAACCAAAGCCAAATTAACCTACAAACCTGTACGTCTTTGAAGTGTGGGGGAAAACCAGAGCACCTGTGGAAAACCCACGCGGTCACAGGGAAAACGTACAAACTCCGTACAGACAGCACCCGTAGTCAGGTCTCGAACCCGGGTCTCTGTCTGGCCTTGAAAGGCAGCACCTCTGCCGCTGTGCCACAGTGCCACCGGATTGTTAGTACATGTGTCTATGGTTATGGGGGAAAAGGCTGTAGAATAGGGTTGAGAGGGACAGATACTGTATATACAGTAGGTCAGCGCCTATTCAGAGGTTGTAGTGTTTAATAACCTGATGGTTGGAGGGAATAGTTGTTCCCTGTGTTGGAAACAAGTTAGTTTGGGTGAGATTCAGCATCAATGGAGATATGTCTAGTCCAGCAAATGCGTCCAACATTGTGGCGGTGGGCGTTGGGGTACGGTATTCCTGAAACACCTCCATTTGGGTCAACCAGTGGCAATGGTCATTACATTTAATAGATGCTTTAATTACAGATTGACGCTCACCCACAGGGTAAGGCACCGTGGAGTCTGGTGCCTTCAAGTTCACAAGTTATAGGATTAGAATTAGGCCATTCGGCCCATCAAGTCTACTCCGCCATTCACTCATGGCTGATCCCTGCCTTCTGATCCCATTTCCCCGCCTTCTCCCCATAATCCTTGACACCTGTTCCAATCAAGGACCTTGTGTGGCCTTGGGCTGCGAGCACCCACGCATCACATGCAGAGACCTGTATAATTACAGGGAAGTGCACAGTCCCGCACATTTGCTTCTTGACGCATTTTTAAACACCGCCTGCCCAAAATACTTCTTCAAGCTGTAACTAGCCGTCTGCACCAACCCAGCCCAATAACAAGCAGTCGTTTCAACTCCCTGAGGAAGGACTGCCCCATGCCTTGAGTAAACAAGGCATAGGCAAAATAGGCTTCAACACAGAGTGAAGTCTCAAAGAATTAAAAAATCATTTCACGTTACTGAACTGTGGATATCTGATAGCTAAACAGCAGGATCGAGGAACAACACAATGACAGAAAAGGACTGAAAGTGCTGGAGTAACTCAGTGCGTCAGGCAGCATCTCACGAGAAAATGAATAGATGATGTTTCAGGTCGGGACCCTTCTTCAGACCCTTCTTCTGACTCTAGCAGGAAATACTGTCTGAATTACACTTTCAGTGAATTAATCCCACTCTCAGTCTCTTCACGATCCTGTCCAAATGTCTTTTAAATGTTATTATAGCACCATGCCACGTAAACTTGGTGCAGTGGGTAGCAAACTTCGTACAGACAGCACCTGTAGTCAGGATCGAACCTGGCTAACTGGCGCTGTAAAGCAGCAACTCTACCGCTGCGCCACCGTGCCACCCCAAATTCTACCTCTATTTTTATAATACATAGCTGAGGGTCGATGCAACTGGAGATAAATTCCACCAAGGATTTAGGTAAGAATAAAAAAATACACTGGACTCATGAATGAGTGGAAATTGCCACATCGACTTTGCACTATTAATCATCGTAAGCATATGATGCACATTTCTCCCTCAGGCTAAGTTAAATCAATGTAAGGCACTCCTTAAGTGAAGCCTGAAATCTAAATATTTGAAAATTGCTTCCTGGAATCAACCATGGAAAGCTGAATATAACTGAGATTGAGTTCACAGCGTTGAGAGGCTGGGTTTATGATTGGGTTTATTATTGTCATGTGTACCGAGGTACAGTGAAAAAACATTCTTGCATGCCAAACAATGAGATCACATATACTGTACATAAATACTATCAAATTAAACTCGTACAATCGATAGAGAAAAGGGAGTGCAGAATATAGTTCTCAGCGTTGCAACACACCAGTTCCATAGACAAAGTCCAATGTCCGCAATGGGGTGAAGTGAATCGAACAGCGCCCTAGCATGTGGAAGGACGTTCAGGAGCCTTCTGATAACAGAGGGGAAGAAACTGTTTCTGAGACTAGTGGCGTGCGGTTTCAAGCTTCTGCACCTTCTGTCGGATGGGAGCGGGGAGAAGAAGGACTGATCGAGTTGGGACAAGTCTTTGATTACGTTGGCTGCTTTGTGGGGTGTCTGGTCTGCGTGATGGACTGGGCTTCATCTACAACTCTCTTGCGGTCTTGGGCAGAGCTGGTCCCAAACCAAACCGTGATGCAACCCAACAATATGCTTTCTACGGTGCATCTGAAGAGTCATTGGAGAATTTCCTCACTCTCCAAATGAGATACGTACCTGATTTACTCATTTAGCAATGACCGGGGAAGATATGAACAACACCTTCACTATACTTTAGACTTCAGAGATACACTGTGGAAACGGTCCACTTCGGCCCGCATCGACCAACGATCACCCCATACACAAGCACTATCCTACACGCTAGGGACAATTTACTCATTTTTTCTACCAAAGTCAATTAATCTACAAACATGTACTGTACATCTTTGTAGTGTGGGAGGAAACCCATGCAGTCATAGGGAGAACGTGCAAACTCCATACAGACGGCACCCACAGTCAGGATTGAACCCGGGTCTCTGGCGCTCTGAGGCAGCAACTCTACCGCTGCGCCACCGTGCCACCTCCACAACCTTCTAAAACGGAGGGCAGGCTGATAGCTTCCATCTCCCATTTCAGCCCTTATCCTTTTGTGGATCACTTAGCAATATAACCACACACACGATATTCCTACTCATTGGATATTTCCAATCAGTAGCTGCCATAACAGAAGCAAAATTTAAAGATATACTAATTTTTTTACACAGAGGGTGGTGTATCACCAGGGGTGGTGGTGGAGGCAGATACAATAGTGGGATCTAGGAGGCTTTTGGATAGGCACATGGAAATGCAAGGAATGGAAGGATATGGATCATGTGCAGGCAGATAAGAGTATATCCCGGCATCATGTTCGGTATGGATATCGTGGATCGAAGGGCCTGTTTCTGTGCTGTGCAGTTCTATGTTCTATGTATACCATATGACTTAATAAGAATCATGGAGGAACCATGTGGAGGAAGGAACTGCGGAAGCTGGTTTAAACCGAAGATAGTCACAAATAGCTGGAGTAACTCAGCGGGACAGGCAGCATCTCTGGGGAAAAGGAATAGGTGTCGTTTAGGGTCTGGAGACTTGTCTCGACCCGAAACGTCACCTATTCCTTTTCTCCCGAGATGTTGTCTGACCCGCTAAGTTACTCCAGCTTTTTGTGTAAATAACCATGCTTGACAATGGTATTTAAATCATTAAAGGCGTTCTGATGTGAGATTTTGCTAAAGGCAGCATGAGTGATTGAATCAATGAACAGGTCTTTAGCATTTGCAATGTCTCACGGCATAATCGGATCAATTCAGTTTAGCAGCAGGGAGAGGATGAGACATTACTGATAGATCCAGCCCTGATATGGGCCAGACACGGTCAAATGGGACCAGCTCAAATGGGGCACCATGGTGGCATGAACGTGATGGGCCAAAGGGCCAGTTTCATGTTCATAAGAGATAGGAGCAGAATTAAGCCATTCGGCCCATCTAGTCAACTCCAACATTCAATCATGGCTGAGCTATCTCTCCCTCTCCAACCCCATTCTGGTACCTTGTCCCCAAAACCCGACACCCGTACTATTCAAGAATCTGTCATTCTCCGCCTTTAAAATATCCATTGACGGCCTCCATAGCCTTCTGTGGCAAAGAATTCCACAGGTTCACCACCCTCCGACTACAGAAATTCCTCCTCATCTCCTTTCTAAAGGCATGTCTCTTTATTCTGAGCTATGGCCACTGGGCCTAGATTCTCCAACTAGTTGGAAAAATTCTCTCCATATCCACCCAATCCAGGGCCGTGCTGTTGGACTCATAGTCGCTCCAACTTGCCCACACCAACCATGTCTCATCTACACTAGTTCCCACCTGCCAGCATTTGGCCCATATCCCTCTAAACCTATCCTATCCATGCACCTGTCTAAATGTTTAAACATTGAGGTAGTAACTGCCTCAACTACCTCCATACACCCATCATCTTTGTGCTCTGTGACTCTATGAGCTGCTTCTATGAGCAGGAGTGGACGAGTACAATTCACACGGTCATTGCAGAGCAACCCAGCTGGCAGCTGGTCAGGTAGCATGGCTCAGGATGTAGGAACTGCAGATGCTGCTTGACACTGAAAACAGATGCAAAATGCTGGTATAACTCAGCGGGTCAGGCAGCATCTCTGGTGAACATGGATGGGTAACGTTTCGGGTCAAGACCCTTCCTCAGACACCAAGGGTCTTGACCTGAAACGTCACCTATTCCTTTTCTCCGGAGATGCTGCCTGACCCGCTGAGTTACTCCAGCATTTTGTGTTTGTCTTCGGCATCATTGAGAACATGGATAGATGATATTTTGGGCAGGGACCCTTCTTCACCCAGTCCAAAGAAGAATGCCAACCTCAATGCCAACATTACTGGTCTGTGTCCTCTAGAGATGCTGCCTGACCCGTTGAATTACTCCTGCACTTTGTGTTCCACTGAAGATGCCTGCATCCTTGTGTCGACCCCCATTGCGGATGCTCGACCTTGTCTCTGGAACTGTTACAATATTGAGAACTATATTTTGTACCCTGCAGTTCTCCCTTCACCCTGCCTATTGTACTTGAGTCTGGCCTGATTGAGCAGGATTCTGATTTGTCTGGATATCTGATTTGATAGGATTGCATGCAAAGTGCAGCTTTTCACTGTACCTCGGTACACATGACAATAATAATGAACCTGAACCTAAATAAAAGGTTTGGTCACACAGTGTTTAAGAGAAAGAGATTAAAGTGGATGTAGGATGGCTATTTCTATCTAGTGCAGCATCTTTAAATTCAGATACACCTGGGGACAAATCATACCGTATCTGCTGCAGAATTACAATGGGACTTGAAGGGCCTTCAGGCAAGTTCTTCTTTTACATTACAGTTGCTTTGCTGTAAGAAATTTTATATTCCAGCCTCATTACACACAAAAGTCCGCTCAAATTCATGCCAGCGCTTTGCAGAGTAACGCTGTCAATCCCCCATGGTGGTGCAAATTACTTTCCCTTCAAATGCTGATCCAATTTCCACCAGAAAGCCCTGTTTGACTCCATTTCCACTGCTCCTACCCACTGTGAGCTGCAGATCTAGACCAGTGCATCAAAAGTAGATCGATGTCATTAACTTGCATTTACACAGTGCATTTACAAGGCTAAATGTCCCACGCTACTTTAAAAGACGGGCAGAATATAAAAGTTGACAGAGCCGCTGGCAATGGGCAAGATATGTGCATGTTTTAAGAAGAAACTTAAAAGTAGGAGAGGGAGATTAGTTTAGTTTAGTTTAGTTTAGAGATACAGCGTGGAAACAGGCCCTTCGGCCCACCGAGTCCGTGCCGACCAACAATCCCTATCCACTAGCACTGGTCCTACACACTGCGGAGAATTTACAATTTTACTGAAGCCAATTCACCTACAAACCTGCACGGGTTTGAAGTGTTGGAGGAAACCAGAGCACCCGTAGAAAACCCACGTGGTCACGGGGAGAACGTACAAACTACAGACAGGCTAGCACCCGTGGACAGGATCGAACCCGGGTCTCTGGCGCTGTAAGGCAGCAACTCCACCGCTGCACCACCATGCCGCCCCTGTCGAGAAGGAATTCCACATCGTGTGGCCTGTGCACTTGAGGGATGGCTCATTTGTCAAGGGAAATGATTAAAAGCCATGAAACCAAATTTTCTTCCAATCTCCTCATTCCCCTCTCCTACTACACATTGCCCAGATAACTTGGACCATTATATTTCACCTTCAGAGTTTATTGATAATCAGATGTTAGTGAAGATGGATTCTTTACTGAGACTCTGTTTCAAATTAAAATGTCACAAAGTGCTGGAGTAACTCAGCGGGTCAGGCAGCATCTCTGGACAACATGGATGGGTGACGTTTCGGGCTGACACTCATCTTCAGACTGACTCTGTTTTACATCTCGTACTTGGGAACATTTCGTACAGTGAAGCTGGGGTGACATTACCAAGCTCTCTGGGACAAGCTACAAGGCGAGGGCAAGGCAAAGAGAGGGACATCGCTTCACGGGCTGATCCTGTCAAAGGCGACGGAGGGAGGCCTTGTAAGAGCCTGGGGCTCGCCTGGATCGGGAGCCACTCCACTAGACCAAGCGAGCGGGTGGACCGGACTTGGGAAATGGAGCCAAAACATGGAGGCACATGGATGTGTAAATTTGCACAAAGATCATCACTGTGAAGTTGCACATGTGACAAATAAATGAACCATTGAACCGTTGAACAAGCTGGAGGCATGTTTCAGTCTTTTAGCTTCAGGGGGGAGATCGAATGTAGGAAAGCAGCAAATGAGTTATGGGGCTGCTGTTAACAGCAGGGCCAGTCAATGCCATCTGCCTCACACCTTCATCGCACCAGCTGATCTCCTCCTGGATTTGTACGGGAGGTGGAACAGGAATCTTGTACCTTGCTAAAGAGGGGAATGCATCTAGCCCAGGCTCTGGAGCTCACCATTTGCAGACATGCATATTTACACAGACTGTAACCTGATGAATAGGGGAAAAAAAACTTTCACTTTTATGTAGGGAACAAGAATAACCATGTTCCAAAATGAATGGAGCTTAAGAAAACAAGTGCGTACAAGATACGACACAGCTGAAGGATTATTCTTAAGTTTAAAGCCCTGTTTATGTTCATTCCTCTGGGAGGTTGGCTGCATAAATTATTTTTAGAATTGAAAGGCAGCGTGGCAGGGGTTGGAGGGTTCAGGAAGGGTTTGTTTCCTCTGTTGATTCCCACAATGCCAGTCATTCCCATTAATAAATGGCCATTCCCGACGTGGGAGCCCCAAAACTAAATTCCGTTGTTTAATTTAGTTTAGTTTAGAGATACAGCGCGGAAACAGGCCTTTTGGCCCACCAAGTCCGCGCCAACCAGCGATCCCCACACACTAACGCTATCCTACACATGCTAGGGACAATTTACAATGATGCCAAGCCAATTAACCTACAAACCTGGACATCTTTGGAGTGTGGATGGAAACCAGAGATCCTGGAGAAAACCCACGCAGGTCACGGGGAGAACGTACAAACTCTGTACTGACAGCACCCCGGGTCAGGATTGAACCTGGGTCTCTGGCGCTGTAAGGCAGCAACTCTACTGCTCCACCACCTAGGGAGAAGAACCATTTTAAAATGGAGGGGAGGAATCTGTTATCCAGATGGCAGCAAGGAAGTGCAACAGTAGGTGGAAGGAATTGATACCTCATTTAATGCCTCATTAAACATTGCCACAGTACCTGCCTCATCTACCTCCTCCAGCAGCTCGGTCCATACACGCAACACCCTTTATGTAAAAAGGTTACCCCTCAGGTACATATTAAATCTTTTACCCCTCACCTTAGACCTATGTCCTCTGGTTCTTGATTCCCCTACTCTGGGCAAGAGACTCTGTACATCGACCTGATCTATTCCTCTCATTACAACGTGACAAACTAGTTTAATTTACTACGTACTATCTTCCAATAATGTTGAGTTGAACATATGATTCAATTCCTTACACCATTCAACACCCTTTGGCGATAAATCCCAGTGAAAACCGTGTAGCTGTGGATGGAGCTCCTTCCTGTCAGAGAGCTGGTCTCACATCATTAGCTCACGGTATGGTGCCTCCACATAACTCCTTCCCTGACAAATATAAATAATGAGAGACTTTCACCCCTGGGTACGAAACACTTCCCCTGAGCATGATCATCTCTGAGCAGAAGGCAGAGGTTGCGGTGACGGGCAGGAGATTTAGAGGGGACTTCATAAGATATAGGATCAGAATCAGACCATTTGGCCATTCAATTGTGGCTGATCTATCTTTCCCTCTCAACCCCATTCTCCTGCCTTCTCCCCTTCTCCCTGTGCGGGGCAGGTTTTATTACACAGGGTGGCGAGTGCCTGGAATACGCTGTCGAGGGTGGTAGTTGAGGCATTTAAGAGACTCTTGGATAGGCATGTGGATATGCAAGGACTGAAGGGAAGTACAAATACCTGGGTGTGTACCTGGACAGTAAACTGGATTGGTCCAGGAACGCTGAGGCCCTGTACAAGAAGTGGACAGAGCCGGCTGTACTTTTTGAGAAAGCTCCGCTGCTTCCACAGATGTTCTACCAATCGGTGGTGGTCAGTGTCATCTCCTTCGCTGCCGTGTGTTGGGGCAGCGGGGCGAAGGCCGCGGACGGCAATAGGATCAACAAACTCATCAAGAAGGCTGGCTCCGTCCGAGTTGGATTCCTGGGAGGTTGGTCTTGGAGGGGAGGATGCTCCTCAAACTGAAGAGCATCCTGGACAATACAGCTCACCCCCTCCATGACACACTGGTCAACCTGAGGAGCACCTTCAGCAACAGACTGGTTCCAGCAAGATGCAGCACAGAACGCCACAGGAGATCCTTCTTCCCTCTGGATATCAAACTGTACAACTCCTCCCCCTTCTGTCGTGGGGTAGACCGAGACTGACAACCCCCCTCACATCCACCTCCTTAGTCTTTGAACATCCCCTAAGCCTTTCCACTCATCACTTTAATTTCATGTTTCATGTATTTTTTATGACTGTTGGCAGATTAATCTCCTTCCTGGGATAAATAAAGCTCTATCGTATCATATCGATATGGATTGTGTGAAGGTACATAGAGGTTGGTCCTGGCATTATGTTCAGCACAGACATTGTGGGCTGAAGGGCCTGTTACTGAGCTGTGCGATTCTATGCTCTACTCCAAAGCTCCATGTTACAAAAGGGAAAGTGCTTCAGTGCGCTCAGAGACTTCAAAGGCGATATATTTTTGGCTGCAAGCAGCATGGTACCAGCTCGGCACAGTAAATCAGTATCCTGTAACCAAAATGAAAGTCACTTTGACCCAGCAGTTGCTACGTGGTGCAGAGGACACCCGGTGGGAGAGGTTGATGCTGTGGAGTCGACCCCCCCCCCCCCCCAACCTCCCCGAGGCATTCTGGTGACTGGACACATCCATCACGCTGGGAGTACTCAACTGGGGGGCCTGCTGAGTGCGCAGTCACCGAGCCGAGATCAAGTCCAATGTTCTGCTTGTGATACAAAGCCACTCTGATGACTTTTACATGACACTTGCAGGCAAACTTTTCTTTTCATTCAACTCGAGAATCAGAGGACATGGGCTTAAATTGAGGGGTGACAGATTTAATAGGGAGCTGAGTTTAGTTGAGTTTAAAGATACAGCGCGGAAACAGGTTCTTCGGCCCACCGAGTCCGCGCCGACCAGCGATCCCCGCACACTAGCACTATCCTGCACACTGGGGACAACTTGACTATTTTTTACCAAAGTCAATTAACCTATTACCTGTACGTCTTTGGAATGTGGGAGGAAACCGGAGCACCCAGAGATTACCCACGTGGTCACGGGGAGAAAGTGCAAATTCCATACAGACAGCACCCGTAGTCAGGATCGAACCTGGTTCTCTATGCTGTAAGGCAACCTTTATAGGTGCTGGTGGGTGAATGGAACGAGCTGCCTCAGGAGGTAGTTGAGACAGGTACTATCGGAACGTTTAAGAAACATTTGGGCAGGTGCATGGATAGGATAGGTTAGAAACATAGAAAAGAGTGCAGGAGGAGGCCATTCGGCCCTTTGAACCAGCGCCGCCATTCATTGTGATCATGGCTGATCGTCCGCAATCAATAACCCGTGCCTGCCTTCTCCCCATATCCCTTGACTCCACTAGCCCCTAGAGCTCTATCCAACTCTCTCTTAAATCCATCCAATGATTTGGCCTCCACTGCCCTCTGTGGCAGGGAATTCCATTAATTCACAACTCTCTGGGTAAAAAAGTTTTTCCTTAGCTCAGTCTTAAATGACCTCCCCTTTATTCTAAGACTGTGGCCCCTGGTTCTGGACTCACCCAACATTTGGAACATATTTCCTGCATCTAGCTTGTCCAGTCCTTTTATAATTTTATATGTTTCTATAAGATCCCCCCCCCTTATCCTTCTAAACTCCAGTGAATACAAGCCTAGTCTTTTCAATCTTTCCTCATATGACAGTCCCGCCATCCCAGGGATCAATCTCGTGAACCTACGCTGCACTGTCTCAATCACAAGGATGAGGGGGATATGGGCCAAACGCAGGCAAGTGGGGCTAGGGGAGACAGGACATGTTGGTCCGTGTGGGCAAGTTGGGCCGAAGGGCCTGTTTCCATGCTGCACGATTGTGACCCACAGCTAGAAGGGAATGATTTTGTGTTGCAAGCTGGTTCGCACTGTCACCACCTCACAGTGTACAGTGAACATCCTTCCCGCTGGGTTCACACACCGGCCATGAAGACGAATAAATTACAATCGCAACCATCAATCAAATTTGTCAAGGTGGAACTACTGAACTAAAAATAAATTAGAGGCAGAAGGGCCTTCTGATCGCTTGGCAACTAACTATTCCTGCGAATGAAAAGCAACACAAACGTCTCAACACCAAGAACAAAATGCTGGGGCTGACATATGAATCTTGGCATGTGGTAGAAAGGTCCATTAAAACCTTATATTCAGGCTTGAGTGACATCTTCCATGAGCCTCTACAATCCCAACGAAAACACAATCCACGATAACGCAGGCCATGGTTATGTTGCCATGGACATGGAATCAAATGCATGCAGAATCACATGGATTTTATATTAGGTTTCATATCCTGCTGTAGCAACGCAGGACAGTGGCAACATTTATGGAGCGAAGGAAGCAGGCAACGTTTCGGGTTCAAACCCTTCTTCAGGCCCGACCCGAAACGTTGCCTATTTCCTTCGCTCCATAGATGCTGCATCACCCGCTGAGTTTCTCCAGCAATTTTGTCTACCTTCGATTTTCCAGCATCTGCGGTTCCTTCTTAAACAAAGTGGCAAAAATATATATATTTTTAATTTAATGATGAAAAACATAAAAGCAGCTTAAGATTAGAGTAGTAGAGATGTAAGGGAAGGAAACTGGCCCTTCAGCCCAACTCTCCTATGCCAACCAAGACTTTGTTGAGTGGTGTGAGCTGAACCACCTGCAGCTCAACACCAACAAGACTGAGGAGTTAGTGGAGGAGTTTAGGAGGAGAGGAACACCCCTGTCACCTGTCTCCATCGATGGTGTGGATGTGCAGTTTACCAGGGAGTACAAATACCTGGGTCTATGTGTACCTGGACAGTAAACTGGATTGGTCCAGGAACGCTGAGGCCCTGTACAAGAAGGGGCAGAGCCGGCTGTACTTTTTGAGAAGGCTCCTCTCCTTCAACGTCTGCAGTGAGATGCTGCAGATGTTCTACCAATCGGTGGTAGCCAGTGCCATCTCCTTCGCTGCCGTGTGCTGGGGCAGCAGGGCGAAGGCTGCGGATGCCAATAGGATCAACAAACTCATCAGGGTTAGATTCATGGGAGGTGGTCTTGGAGGGGAGGATGCTCCTCAAACTGAGGAGCATCCTGGTGCAGTCTAAAGAAGGGTTTCCTTCGCTCCATAGAAGCTGCCTCACCCGCTGAGTTTCTCCAGCATTTTTGTCTACCAGCATGCCTGGACAATACGGCTCACCCCCTCCATGTCACACTGGTCAACCTGAGGAGCACCTTCAGCAACAGACTGGTTCCACCAAGATGCAGCACAGAATGCCACAGGAGATCCTTCTTCCCTGTGGCTATCAAACTTTATTACTCCTCCCCCTTCTGTCGTGGGGTAGACTGAGACTGACTACCCTCCCCCCTCCCCCTTCACCTTCTCAATCTTTCACATTCCCAAAGCCTTACCACTTATCACTTTAATTTTCTGTATCATGTATTTTGTGTTTTTTATGACTGTTGGCAAATTAATTTCCCTCCTGGGATAAATAAAGTTCTATCGTATCGCATCGCATCGTTCCATCCAAGTTAGCCCCATTTTCCTATTCCTGGCCAATATCCCTCCACACCTTTCCTGTCCATGTAACCTGTCCAAGTGTCTTTTAAATGTAGCTATTACACCTGCCTCAACAACCTCCTCCGGCAGCTCATTCCATATTCCCACCACCCTCTGAGTGAAAACATTGCTCCTCAGCAGGGAACCAAGGACCAGGGAATATAGGTTTAAGGTGAAGGAATCTGAGGGGTAATTTTTTCACACACAGGGTGGTGGGTGTATGGAACAAGCTGCCAGAGGAGGTCGTTGAGGCAGGAACTATCCCAATGTTTAAGAAACAGTTAGACAGGTACATGGATAGGACAAGGTTTGGAGGGATAGGGGCCAAACACGAGCAGGTGGGACTAGTGTAGCTGGGACCTGTTGGGCGGTGTGGACAAGTTGGGCCGAAGGGCATGTTTCCACGCTGTATGACTCAGATTCCTATTAAATCTTTCCCCTCTCGCCTTAAACATATCTCCTCGGGTTCTAGATTTCCCTACTTTGGGTAAAGGATTCTGTGCATCTACCCTGTCTATTCACCTTATAAACCTCCATAAGATCACCCCTCAGCCTCCTGCGCTCCAAGGAATAAAGTTCCAGCCTTCTCAACCTCTCGCTCTACCTCAGGCCCTCAAGTCCTGGCAACATTCTCGTAAATCTTCTCTGCACTCTGCACAGCGTAACAACATCCTTCCTGTAGCAAGGTGGCCAAAACGGAAGAGAATACTCCAAGTGCGGCCTCACCAACATCTTACACAAAGGACCCGTTTATGGGAGAAGTCTGTTGGCTTAAAGGTGCCAATGAAGGAGAATCTACAACTTCCAACAGTACAATCTGCACATTGTGGTGATAGAGAATGTATGAACTTTCCCACAAAACTCTTCTCCTTTTGTTGTAAATACTAAAACCAACGAGCCCTTTAATTTCACTGAAGCATCTGTCTTGCATAAATGAATTAGTTTCTTTTGATTTACAGCTGTGAATTCTCTTTAATAATGGGGTGCAGAAGTCTTCAGTTTAAGCACAGGTAGCTACAAGGGAGTCTGGAAACTCTAACAATATCTTGCATACACTGACAGCAGCAAATATTGCTTTCGACACAGAACACGGCTTCTGTGGGCGGACACTGTGGCGCAGCGCTGGAGACCAGGGTTCGATCTCGACTACGGGTGCTGTCTGTACGGAGTTTGCACGTTCTCCCCGTGACCGCGTGGGTTTTCTCCGAGATCTTCGGTTTCCTCCCACACTCCAAAGACAAACAGGTATGTAGGTTAATTGGCTTGGTGTATGTGTAAATTGGCCCCAGGATAGTGTAAGATAATGTGCTGGTCGATGCGGACTCGATGGGCCGAAGGGCCTGTTTCCAATCTGTACCTTTAAACTCAACTCTTTCCTTGAAGCTGTACTTTTTGTCACTTCAGCGATCAAACAATGAATGTACCACTTGATTTATTACTCAAACTGCTTCTACTAACTGCCCAGGTTTCTCAATCCACAGGACTCCCTTGGTACAAGCAGTGTGACTTCAGTTTAGTTTATTGTCACGTGTACCGATGTCCAGCGAAAAGCTTTTGTTGCACGCTAACCAGTCAGCGGAAAGACCATACGTGATGACAATCGAGCCGTCCACAGTATAGATACACAATAAAGGAAGTCATATTTAGTGCAAGATAAAGACTAAAGTTTGATCAAAGATAGTCCGAGGCTCTCCAATGAGGAAGGTAGTAGCTCAGGACAACTTTCTCTAGTTGTTGATAGGATGGTTCATTTGCCTGATAACAGTTGGGAAGAAACTTTCCCTGGATCTGGAGTTGTGCGTGCGTGAGGATATAACTGGTGAACGGGTGATTGTCGGTCGAAGCGAACTCCATGGCCTCCATCTCCAAAACGAAATAAACGAAACAATTGCTGCCACAGCGCTGTGCTCTGAACATTGGTGATGACATTGGACCCAGTCAGGTCTCACCTTGCAACTCACCTGCATCTTATCGCCACAGTGACACAGCTGGTAGAGTTGCTACCCCACAGCGCCAGTTGAACCAAGGTTCAATCCTAACCTCGGATGCTGTGTGTGTAGAGTCTGTGCGTTTTCACACTTCGATGCTTCTTGCCTCATGGGAGAGGGGAGAAAAGGGGGTGACCGGGGGAAATCACTGTCCAATGGATTTTCGGAGCATAACGCTGTTGTCCCTTATGTAAGGTGGTGCTTCGCATCTGATAATCTTTCTTCAGCATGGCACATTGGATATCTCTGGGATTCAAATACAGAAAGTGAATTGACGTCTTGTTCTCCACATCCTCCTGGGCAGTTTCCTTGACGAGCATCCCAAACGTTC
This sequence comes from Raja brachyura, assembly GCA_963514005.1. Next base: position 11,481,588 of record OY740797.1, read on the forward strand.
ACTCCCACAGCGGCATCAAAGTGGCATGGGGTTAGGAGGGAGAGATAGATCAGCCATGACTCGATGAGCCGAATGGCCTAATTCGTCTCCTATTCCTTATGACCTTATGATCAGAATGCACCATAGTTACTCACCCAGACTAATCCTGCCATCTTATTTCTCCAACCAGCTAGATGCACAGAAACACCTCTACCTGTAGGTTCCCTTCTAAACTGCTTGCAATGAGTGACAGGTATTTGATGGCTCTGGGCCTATCCTCACTGGAGTTTAGAAGGAATTTCCTTTTCAAGAGAGAGTTAGATTTAGCTCTTTGGGCTAAAGGAATCAAGGGATATGGGGAGAAAGCAGGAACGGGGTACTGATTTTGGATGATCAGCCATGATCATATTGAATGGCGGTGCTGGCTCGAAGGGCCGCATGGCCTACACTTGCACCTATTTGCTATGTTTCTTTGACACGTACCGAATAATGAACTGCCTAGGTTGAATGGATGGGGAGAGGATGTCTCCAGCAGTGGGAAAGTCTGGGACCAGAGAGCACAGCTTCGGAATAAAAGGATGTATCTTTAGGATAGAGATGAGGAGGAATTTCTTTCTCGAGAAGGCTGTGGAGGCCACGTCATTGGGTATTTTTAAAGCGGTGCGAACAGGGTGGGCCGAAGGGCCTGTTTCCACGCTGCATCTCTACACTAAACAAAACTAAACATTGTTTTGGTCTTTATATTGTGAGACGTACGTCTGTCAATCCCTTTCAGCCTAACTTATTCATAAGAACTTTTCAATCCAAGGATTTAAATCCATGAGATTAAAAGCAAATTTCAAAAAGTTCAGAGAGCAAAATCATAATCAAGCTAAGAGAAAGATCTTTAACCAATTAATTAATCAAACAATCTTTGTTCCTGCTCATCGCAACACAACGTTAACTTTATAACATTTACATCGTGAAGGTGCTAACTCCATAAACTGTTGTTGAGTGATTAAAAATGTAGACAAAATTAAGGATTATATAATTGTGAGTTCATTGTGGCGTTAATTGCATTGTAAAACAGTAATGAGATGTCAGTGGAGGCAAAACACTGCAGATGCTGGAGTCATGAGGAAAAATTAAAAGATTGAGCCAACTCAGCGGGTCAGGCAGCATTTGCGGAGGGAAATGACAGGCGACGTTTCAGGTTAGGTCCCAACCCGAAATACCACTTGTCCATTTCCTCCAAGGTGCCCGACCCACCACGTTCTTCCAGCCTCTATGTCTGAAGGAGGGTCCGGCCCGAAACGTCACCTCTCCATTCCCGCAACAGGTGCTGCCTGAGCTGCCCTGTTCTCCAGCCCTCTGTATTGTTTGCTCAATAGTTTTTGAATAGTGCACAGTTTTTGAGAGCAAGGGGGAAAGAGAGCTGGGGATAGAGAAAGGGAATCGGGCTATAGAGAGAGCCATGACAGGAGAAAGGAGAGAGACAGACGGAAAGAGAGACAAAAAGAGAGAGAGGGAGAGAGGGAGAGAGGGGCAGGGAGGGAATGAGAGAGAGGGAAGGGGAGAGAGGAATGGGGAGAGAGGGAAGGGGAGAGAGGGAGGGCGAGAGAGGGTGAGAGGGAGGGGGGAGGGAGAGTGGGAGGGGGGAGAAGGAGGGGGGAGAGGGAGGGGGCAGAGAGACAGGGAGAGAGAGAGAGGGAGAGGGAGAGAGAGAGGAAAGAAGAGAGAACAGGAATGGGGAGATACAGAAGGAGAGATCGAGGGCTGTGAAAGCGGAAGAACACGCTGAGGTATAATTGAGAAGTGGGAGGGGCAGGAGAGGGAGCTTGTCGTGTTGCATCCCACCCTCCCCTCTCCCTCTATCCCTCCTCTCTCTCAGATGCTTCTGTTCCCTGGGAGCGAGGCCTGATAGCAGCAGGCATGGACCTTGTTGGGTGAGAGTTGGTATGTTCAGGCAGTAAGAGTCTGGGCTAAACAGCTAGAGCCAGTCCCAGTCATTCATACTTTCCACGGTTACACTGTAAAGCTGAAAGGAAAAAAACCATGAGAAAAACAAACTGTTCCTGTGGAATCAGAGCAATTTACACTCCAGTTATTTTTGGTATTCAGAACTGCCATCTGCATCACCATTTATCATACTTGACGATGTTGGATTACTAGTTTTGAACCGTACCATCTGCCTGTAACACTGCATTGTTACTGCCCGTGTTAAAGGCCCTCCTCCGCACAAACTCTTTGCAGCTCTGCATTCTTCCTGGTCATTACTGCTATTAATGTCGAGATGCTTGTGTAAGCACATTTTTGTGGTCCATGGTGGGGTTGCCTCTGGTTACAGCAGCACAGAATATGCCGCGTCAGACAGATGTTGGGAACTAGGAAGGAGGCGGGAAGCTGGATGTGGAGAAATCCCAGAAGAGATTTGTGGATTCTAAACCGAAAATGTGAAAGAAAGCACCGAGAAAGGGTGACTCACTGTTTGCCTCCCACGTCTAGTCTACCACGTACTTACTACGTTCAGGATTTCTTCACGTCCCCCCGTAACAGTGGCGCAGCGGTAGAGCTGCTGCCTTACAGCACCAGAGACCCAGGTTCGATCCCGACTACGGGTGCTGCCTGTACCGAGTTTGTACCATCTCCACGTGACCTGCGTGGGCTTATCCAAGATGCTCCAGTTTCCTCCCACATCCCAAAGACGTGCAGGTCAGACAGACAGACAGACTGACAGACTGACAGACTGACCCTAATCCTAACCCTAGCTCTACATTTGTTATTTATCATTTTTATTTACCTGTACTATAACATTATAAAGATAAATCAAATGAAAAACAAAATGATCAGCAAGGTTAGCGTTACCTTTATTCCATGGAAACCTTGCTATTGCTATTGGTGTAATGAGGAGGCAGCCATGATCCCAACGTCCTCGCGACCATAACACAAAGCGCGGAATTGGTCAATTTGCGTCCGACCTCAATGACAAACGTGCATTCATTGGGCAATTACTACTCAGAAAATGTGAGGTTTTTCTCATATTTCTTAAAAATGTAAAGGTTTTGTTCTTGACGAGTTTCAGGCATGATTTTTATAATATTTTTACACAATATGTTAAAAATTCAGGTAGTTCTGTGAGTTGGGTCACGAAACGGAACGAGAAAGCACCTCGGCCCACAGCCTACTGGAAATGTCGTCAAAGAAAGATCTGTTAAGACAATGGACGTCTTTATGTAAATCCATTATTAACCCAGAACAAATAACTCCTTAAAACACCAACAAGCTTTTTATCCTCATTGTCACTAGATTGTGCAGTACAGTTTGCCTGGTGGCGTCTGTGCTCCTGGTTATACAGCGCATTCCTGAAGGGATTCCATGCCAAATCCTCGGTTGACCAGAGAGAGATTCAGGTTTCATTAAACTTTCACACTCAAAACATTCCACACACATTGCTCATTCTACAAAATAAGATGTTGGTGTTCAGAGTTGCAGCATCGCAGGGCAGGGGAAGAGTTCATTCAGTGCATTGTTTCTGTGCCTGAAGGGCTGAGCAAATGTGCTAACGTCTCTAACTCTCTTCCAAAAGTCAGGCAATATTTTCCTTTATGAAAATTTAAAGTTGCAGCGTGGAAGCCGGCTCTTCGGCCCACCGAGTCCACGGCGACCATCGATCACCGGTTCACAATGGTGCCTCGTGACCCAACTTTCTCATCCTACTCCCGACACATTCGAGGGAATTTACCGAGGCTCGATTAACCCCCACGCACCCGCCCGCCTTTGGAACGTGGGAGGGAACCGGAGAACCCGGAGGAAACCCCCACGTGGTCACAGGGAGAACGTGCAAACTCCACACAGCCAGTACCCGAGGTCAGGATCGAACCTGGGTCCCTGGCACTGCGAAGCAGCAGCTCCAACAGCTGCACCACCCTCCGAATAAGGATCGTGAAAAGCACTTTGGAAACTCCAGCCAGTGTTTCTTCTTTCTCTTGGTATTTATAGAAATCCACTATTTATACAGCCCAGTTGCAGATACAGAAATCACACAAAACAAACTCTTTGCAGTTCGGCTCTCGTTGTTCTGTCAGGGGCATCCACCTCCTGACATGGAATAAACATGGTCAACTGTCTGATCAAGCACAAACCTTGAGTAACCTTCCAGCACCACCAGGATTTCACTCCGTTCCCGTTTGAATAGTACAGCTGGGTAGCCCAAACCTGATGTTCATAATTTTCGTAAGTCCTAGGGGCAGAATGAGGCCATTCAGCCCATCTACCATTCAATCATGGCTGATTTATCTTTGCCTTTCAACACCATTCTCCCTGCCTTCTTCCCATAACCCATGACATCCGGACTAATCAAGAATCTGCCAATCTGCGCCTTAAAAATATCCATCGACTTGGCCTGTCTGGCAATGAATTCCACAGATTCACCACCCTCTGACGAAAGAAATTCCTGCTCGTCTCTTTTCTAAAGGTACGTTCGTTTATTCTGAGGCTGTGCCCTCTGGTCCTAGACTCTCCCACCAGTAGAAACATCCTCTCCACATCCACTCAATCCAGGCCTTACATAATAGTTCACTATTATGTAAACCTGAGGTAGAAAAAAGTGCAGCAGCATCTATGGAGCGAAGGAAATAGGCATCGTTTCCTATCTCCTTCGCTCCATAGATGCTGCTGCACCCGCTGAGTTTCTCCAGCACTTTTGTCTACCTTCGATTTTCCAGCATCTGCAGTTCCTTCTTAAACATTATGTAAACCTGTATTGATCACTTGACCACCTCTGCCACAGAAGCCACTGCTTCCAAAGCACATCCATCATCATGGAGATCAAACCAGGATCATTCTCATTGTGTGGAAAGGATTTTCTCTATGGGCTGCTTCATCGGGTCAAGATTCATATAAATGAAGTGTCTTTCTCAATAGCACAGAGCGTGTTGTACAGGCACAGAGAATGGTTTGTTTAATGCAAGCCAGCAGCTGTGCAATCAGTCGACAGCTCTGCTCATGTGACCCCAGCATTTGTATCGCTGGATGATTCATGCCCAGACAGGTTGCAAGCGACTTGCTTTCCTTATCTTTCTGCCACTGACCGCTTAGTGAAGCTTACATGGAGGCTGCAGGGCAAGGAGGCAGGCAGTGCCATGCTCAGGGGCACCGACATAGAGAGTACCACACTCAGGTAGAGAGTACCACACTCAGGTAGAGAGTACCACCCTCAGATAGAGAGTACCACACTCAGGGGGCACCAAGGTAGAGTGTACCGTATTCAGAGGCACTGGGGTAGAGTGTGCCACCTCCTGACTACGGATGCTGTCTGTACGGAGTTTGCACGTTCTCCCTGTAACCATGTGGGTTTTCACGGGGCTCTCCGGTTTCCTCCCACACTCCAGAGACGTACAGGTTTGTAGGTAGATTGGCTTTGTTAAGTTGTAAAAACTGTCCCTGGTGTAGGATAGTGTTATGTGCGGGGTGATCACTGGCGCAGACTCGATGGGCCGAAGGGCCTGTTACCGCGCTGTATCTCACTCCCTCCCAGAGACCGTGCTGAGCAATGACAATTTCCTGGAGAGTTCAGCCTCCCTGCATTTTAACATCGTATCTTTACCAAATCTCTACAGTGTGATGCCCTCCCAATGTATTCAGCTGTCTCTGAGTGGATATGGTTCAGCTGTGGTCTGTGTGGGAGAAGCCTAGAACACTCCCATTAGTATAGGGCTGAACACAAAACACAAAGCATTCCTCCATCACAATATTTACAACATTCTTAAGTTAACCCTATAACGTTACATTTCTCCAACTTGATATGAATGAATGAATGAATGCGTTTATTGGGCAAGTATATTCACATACAAGGAATTTGCCTAGATGCTCTGCCCGCAAGAGACAACATGACATACAGTGACAGTTTGTAATGACACATAAAACATTAAACATTAATAATAAAACATTATCAATTAAACATGTGAATTAAATAAAATACTTTTAGTTGAGTTGAGTTTAATTTAGTTTAGAGATACAACGTGGAAACAGGCCCTTCGGCCCACCGAGTCCGTGCCGGCCAGTGATCCCCCGCACACTAACACTACCCTACACACACTAGGGACAATTTACAATCTTTACTGAAGCCAATTAATCTACAAACCTGTACGTCTTTGGAGTGTAGGGGGAAACCGGAGATCCCGGAGAAAACCTACGTGGTCATAGGGAGAACATACAGACAGCACTCGCAGTTTGGATGTACCCGGGTCTCTGGCACGGTAAGGCAGCAACTCTACCACTGTGCCACCGTTCGCCCTGTTTACTTCACCATTAAGCTTTCTACAGCTCAGTACCATCTGTCCGTTTTTGGAAATTTAAAAGACAGGGATAGGAACGGTTAAGGGGGATATGGGCCAAACACGGGCAGGTTTGTAGTGGAGATCGGGCATCCTGGATAACATGGGCAAGTTGGGCTGAGTGGCCTGTTTCCATGCTGTGTGACTATCACTTGGCCAAAATCAAGGGCTTTCCTTTTCGAGAAGCTATAACCGTTAAACCAACCTCACATTCCAGTTCATAAGTTTGAGGAGCAGAATTAGGCCATTTGACCCATCGAGTCTACTCCGCCATTCAATTATAAAAACATAGAAAATAGGTGCAGGACGAGGCCATTCGGCCCTTCGAGCCAGCACCGCCATTCATTGTGATCATGGCAGATCGTCCCCAATAAATAACCCGTGCCTGCCTTCTCCCCATATCCCTTGATCCGACTAGCCCCTAGAGCTATAGAAACATATGGCTGATCGATCTTTCCCTCTCAACCACATCCGCCTGCCTTCTCCCCATAACCCCCGACACCCTTACTAATCTCTGAATCTGTTAATCTCCACCTTAAAAATATCCATTGACTTGGCCTCCACTGCCGTCTGTGGCAATAAATTCCACAGATTCACCACTCTCTGGCTAAAGAAATTCTTTCTCATCTCCTTTTATGCTGAGGCTGTGGCCTCTGGTCTTAGACTCTCCCACTGGTGGAAACATCCCCTCTCCTTGCCCGTTCATTGCCAGCTGCGGCCTTGGTTAACCCGACGTAAGCCATCTCTGTCATCTCTGCCTTGCTGACCAGGCTCCATCTGCACTAAGTGAACCATTTACTTCCTTCTCCATCTGGTACCTGCTACTGCGATAAGCATATCCCACAGCCGCCTCAAGTGCTTCCTGCCACACACCATCGCCTTCTTGAAGGCACAATGATGAAAGCGCGCTGCCCAAAACTGGAGATGAATTGCACCCAACGAAGCCAAATAAAAGATTCATTACACCAGCGATTATGCAGGGCGAGAGAGTGGGGCTTCCTGAGCTCACGGTCACTGCTCCACATCAAGGGTTCGAGCAAGAGACCAGATGGATCTCTGAACTTTCACATTCAGGGTTAATAGGCAGTTAATCCCACACAGCCAGCTACCGGTTATCACCATCTGCGAAAGAAAGTCTGAAGACGCACAACGATAAAGCCCACTGATGAAGTGACTCGTAACCCTGACGATTAACACCGACAATGACTTTATTATTAGAGCTGTTGTTCATTGATGTAAGACTTTGCCCCTTCAAAACAATGTCGTACACGTGGCCCTGTGGAGTGGCACAGTGAGAGGTGAGAGTGAAGCTATCCACACACACGATCTCCACAAGTACATTTGGGGTCATTTTAGTTCAGATTTGTTTAGAGATACAGCGCGGGAACGGGTCCTTCGGCCCACCAAGTCCGCGCCGACCAGCGATCCCCGTACACCAGGTCTATCCCCCACACTAGGACCAACTTACATTTTACCAAAGCCAATTAATCTACAAACCTGTACGTCCTTGGAGTGTGATGGGAAACCGGAGCGCCCGGAGAAAACTCACGCTGTCTCGGGGAGAACGTACAAACCCACGTACAAACAGCAAACAATAGTCAGAATCGAACCCAGGTCTCTGGCGCTGTAAGGCAGCAACTCTACCGCTGTGCCAGGTGGAGTTTTTTTCACATCGGCCTCGCGCGCTTTCTGAATTCAGAGCTCCTGTAGTGATGTCTTCATACGTTAAACAGGCAGCCTTGAGTGGGAGGGGACAATTGGGCGGCACGGTGGCCCAGCGGTAGAGCTGCTGCCTCACAGCGCCAGAGACCCAGGCTCGATCCTGACCACAAGTGCTGTCCGTACGGAGTTTGTATGTTCTCCCCGGGTTTTCTTTGGGGGCTCTGCTTTCCTCCCACACTACAAAGACGTGCAGGTTTGCAGGTTAATTGGCTTCTGTAAAATACATTTCAGTAAAGTGCAGGATGCAAAAGTGGGTCAACATAGGTAACACATGGCTGACCCCATTCTCTGGCCTTCTCCCCATAACCACTGACACCCGTACCAATCACAAATCTATCAGTCCCCACCTTAAAAATATCCATTGATGGCCTCCACAGCCTTCTTTGGCAATGAATTCCACAGCTTCACCACCCTCTGACTAAAGAAATTCCTCCTCATCTCCTTCCTAAAGGTACATTCTTTTATTCTGAGGCTATGGCCTGTGGTTCTAGACTCTCCCACTAGTGTAAACATCCTCTCTGCATCCATTCTATCCAGGCCTTTCACTATTTGGTAAGTTTCAATGAGGTCCCATCTGATCGTTCTAAACTCCAGCGATTACAGGCCCAGTGCCGTCAGACGTTCATCATATGCTAACCCAATCATCCAACTTATTTAAAACATGAAAGAACAAAAGACCCTCAATCATAGCACTGCATTTATTTCTCTGCACCAACTCACATTGATTAATCTGAACGAGCAGCACCGATTCACTGGAATGATAGAGTTAGTTTATGGCAGCAAGGTTTGTGCTCCAATGAGAAGATGATAAACAGATAGCCAGTCTTCCAGCCTGAAGGAGGGTCCTGACACAAAATGTCGCCATCTTTTTCTCCAGGGATGTTGCCTGACATGCTGAGTTACTCCAGCACTTTGTGTCTACCTGCAGTAGAACCCAACATCTGCAGTTCCACTCCACACACATTGAGTAAAGAAGGTTGAGGGATGATTGAATTCAAATGTTTTAAGGCGATCTACGGGATTATTAAAACACAATGTATTCATTCTGTTTGGGAATCCTAAAACAGGAATACATGGATTGGTGTAGGGACGGAGATAGGCTTAAAATCAATGGTTCAAGGTTGATGTTGAACAGCAGAGCACGGAAACAGGCCCTTCGGCCCAACTTGGCCATGCTAACCAACATACCCCATCTACGGTAGAGCCACCTACCCTTATTTGGCCCACATCCCTCTAAACCTTCTTGCCATAGAGGGAGTACAGAGAAGGTTCACCAGATGATTCCTGGGATGGCAGGACTTCCATATGAAGAAAGACTGGATAGACTATGCTTGTACTCGCTGGAATTTAGGGGATTGACGGGGGATCTTATAGAGACTTACACAATTCTTAAGGGGTTGGACAGGCTAGATGCAGGAAGATTGTTCCCGATGTTGGGGAACTCCAGAACAAGGGGGTCACAGTTTAAGGATAAGGGGGAAGTCTTTTAGGACCGAGATGAGAAGATCATTTTTCACACAGAGAGTGGTGAATGTGGAATTCCCTGCCACAGAAGGTAGTTGAGGCCAGTTCATTGGTTATATTTAAGAGGGAGTTAGATGTGGCCCTTGTGGCTAAAGGGATCAGGGGGTATGGAGAGAAGGCAGGTACAGGATACTGATTTGGATGATCAGCCATGATCATATTGAATGGCAGTGCAGGCTCGAAGGGCCGAATGGCCTACCCCTGCACCTATTTTCTATGCCTCAACAACCTCATCTGGCAGCTCATTCCATATAGTCACCACCCTCTGTGTGAAAAATCTTCTCCTCAGATCCGTATTAAATCTTTTCCCTCTCACCTTAAATCTTCTGGTTTTGATTTCTCCTGCTCTGGGTAAAAGACAGTACGTTCACCCTATCAAATCCCCTCATGATTTTATACACCTCTTATTCAAAAAATAAAACTACATTCTTGCTATTGAGGGAGTGCAGCGTAGGTTCACGAGGTTAATTCCCGGGATGGCGGGACTGTCGCATGTTGATAGATTGGAGCGGCTGGGCTTGTATACTCTGGAATTTAGGATGAGAGGGGATTTTATTGAAACATATATGATTGTTAAGGGCTTGGACACGCTAGAGTCAGGAAATATGTTCCCGATGTTGGCAGAGTCCAGAACCAGGGGCCATAGTTTAAGAATAAATGGTAAGCCATTTAGAACAGAGATGAGGAAAAGCTTTTTCACACAGAGAGTTGTGAGTGTGTGGAATTCTCTGCCTCAGAGGGCGGTGGAGGCTGGTTCGCTGGATGCTTTCAAGAGAGAGATAGATAGAGCTGTTAGGGATAGCAGAGTTAAGGGATATGGAGAGAAGGCAGGAATGGGGTACTGATTGGGGATGATCAGCCATGATCACATTGAATGGCGGTGTTGGCTCGAAGGGCCGAATGGCCTACTCCTGCACCTATTGCCTATTAGATCATCCCTCAGCCAACTGCACTCCAAGGAATAAGGTCCTAGCCTGCTCAAACTATAGCTCAGATATATGGTATATAATAGGAATATCTGTCCTAATTTCTTTTCTTTCTTTAAAAAAAAATCTCTTTAGCTTCTTCTTTCTTCTTTCTGTCTCTCTCGCTATTCGCTTCTACTCTCTTGTCTATCTATCGCTTTTTCGGGCTCTTCTTATGATATCATGAATCAGCACCATCACCATTGTCTACAACACTCTCTATTTTCTTCTTTCTATCACTGTTCTTTTATTATTAAATTAAAAATAAGAAGTTGTCCAAGAACTGGAATATGTCTGTATGCATCAGGTATTTGGGTACCACATTACTGTATTTACTTCTAACAAAAATATAAATAAATAAAAAATAAAATTAAATTAAAAAAACTATAGCTCAGGTCCATGAGTCTTGGTAACATCCTCGTAAATCCTCTCTGCACTCTTTCCAGCTTAACGACATCCTTCCTATTGCAGGCTGGCCAAAGCTGAACACACAATATTCTAAATGAGGCCTTACCAATGTCCTGCCAACTTCACTACTCAATACCCTGACTGGTGAAAGCCAATGTATCAAAAACCTTCTTGACCACCAGGTCTACCTGTGACGTCACGTTCTGGGATCTATATACCCGCACTCCCGCACTCCTAGAGGCCTCTGCTCTACACCACATTGTCCAGGGCCCTGTCATGCACCGTGCAGGACCTGTCCTGCTTTGACATCCCAAAGTACAACACCGCGCTCTTATCTGCATTAAACTTCATTAGCCATTCCTCAGCCCACGTGTCCACTTGATCAAGATCCAGTGATGATTTTTGATAACCATCCTCACTATTTACCATACCACCCACTCCAGTGTCATCTGCAAACGTATTAATTATGCCTTGTACATTCTCATCTAATTACAATCATAGAGTCATACAGAGTGGGAACAGGTCGTGGTGCATTGGCCTTCACCAGTCAGGGTATTGAGTAGAGAAGTTGGCAGGACATTGGTAACGCCTCATTTAGAAACGTGCCCACACTGACCAGTTACACCTGTCTCACCTGCCTGTGTTTGGCCCATATCCCTCCAAACCTGTCCTATCCATGTACCTGTATAATTGTTTCTTAAATGTTGGGATAACCCCTGCCTCAATTGCCTCCATTGGCAGCTCGTTCCATACACCCACCACCCTTCGTGTGAAAAAGCTACCCCTCAGATTCCTATTAAATCTTTTCCCCTTCACCTTAAACCTATGTCCTTTGGTCATCGATTCATCTACTCTCGGCAAGAGACTCTGTGCATCAACCCAATCTATTCCTCTCATGATTTTATACACCTCTATAATATCGCCCCTCATCCTCCTGCGCTCCAGGGAATAGAGTTCCAAATCGTTGCTATAAACCACAGAGCAATGGGCCCAGCGATGAACCCCGAGGCACACCGCTCGTAATTGGCCTTCAGTCCAAAGATCAACCCTCCACCAGCACCCTCTGCTTCCTTCCATGTAACCAATTCTGCATCCTGTCTCTCCCTGGATCCTCCCATCCATAAAAAAAATTCTGTCGTTAGGTCAATTGAAAATTTCACGACTGAATATAATAGATTTTTATTACGTGAGGAATGCAATAAAAGGCAGATATTTGCAGTCCCAGCAGCGATCTAAACATAGATTCACAAAGGACTGAATAGCCTACATCTGTTCCTGTGTCCTTTAGAAGGACATTCTTATTTAAAGATCATACAAAAATAACCAAGGAGGGAGATTAATTCTTGCAAGCCTACTTCTTTCAGTGTTAAAAGACATGAATTTAATTGGGACAATATTACAGGGACACAGAATTAATGTCACCATTGCTCCCTATACATTTCAATGATAATCAGTGTATTCAGAGGTTGGAAATACATCACATTGGTGCAGGGGCAGCACAGAGGTGGCACAGTGGTAGAGTTGTTGCCTTGCAGCGCCAGAGATCCGGGCTGGATCCCGACTAAGGGTGCTGCCTGTACGGAGTTTGCACGTTCTCCCTGTGACCGCATCAGTTTTCTCCAGTTGCTCCGGCTTCCACCCATACTCCAAAGCCATGCAGGTTTGTAGGTTAATTGTCTGCGGTAAAATTGTAAATTGTCCCAAGCGTGTGGGATAGTGCCAATGAACGGGGTGGTCGCTGGTCGGTGGGCCGGAGGGGCTTATTTCCACGCTGTACCTCGAATGTCTAAAGTCTAAAGTCACCAAGACTGAGGTAAACAAATGCAATATTTCCATTATGAAAATCGAGCCTGGAACTTATCGATTTAAGTCAGAAAAAAAAACTGACAGCTTCCTCTGGAGGCACCATGGGGAATTGATGGCTCCAAAGTACGAGTAAAGAGGAGATGATTTGATGGTAATTCTGTCGAAGCGGTAGAGTGGGTAGGTTCCTGTTACAATGCGTCTATCACACCTAGTTACAGCCAGCATGCCTGGTCATAAACACACAAGGCACTGGTAGATCAATCAGAATCAAACTCCTTGCGCAGACACCACCATTAGATGACAAGAGGAGCTAACGAGATTTGTAAATGTGGGGGGGGGGGGTCGGGCTTTTCCACTTTGACACGACAAGTCAATGAAATGTGTTCCAGTCAGTACTAATGTTCCTGCCATCCCATCACTGGTTGTTTCTTTATTAAAAAAAACCATTTCTAACGTCAGCTCCGGGCAGCAATTGAAAGCACAGTTGCTCAAAACATATACGTTACTCAGCCTTAATATCCGGGAAAACTGACAATGAAGGCCTCCAGCTGCTCAGTGTCCCCGTAGTACATAGAGGCACCTGCACAGTTTATTTAGAGGAGTTAGACCCATGCGATGCAATTCTGCAGCATCGATCGCGTGTGGGAGCGTTTTGTCACAATCTTCAGTTTAGTTTGGTTCAGAGGTACAGCGTCGGGCCAGGCCCTTCGGCCCACCGAGTCCACGCCGACCAGCGATCACTCCTGCACTGGTTCTATGCTTTCCCACTTTCGCATCCAACACACTCGGGGCAACTTACGGAGGGACAATTAACCTACAAACCTGCACGTCTTTGGGATGTGGGAGGTGGGATTTGGGATGTGAGTCAGTCACCCACGGGGTCGCAGGTAGAACGTACAAACTCTGCACAATGAGCAGCCATAATCAGATTTGAAGCTGAGTCTCTGGCACCGTAATACAGCAACTCCACCGCTGCGCCACTGTGCTCTGATCCCATTCTGCACATCAACTCGTTACCTAAATGGCTGGGGACTACACTCGGTTTGTCTCTGGTTTTATAGACAAAGTCAATGCCAGGGGAAGGTCAGATAACTCTTCCGTTCATGCAACTCCATGCATTTTCATGGTGGCCACCAAGCATCTATCTCCAGCATCCTCTTAGTGCTTCACCCGCATGGGCTAATGAAATATTAGAAGCAGCACATTCAATCTCACATGGTCGTGTAAGTGCTCCCTAGCCCAATGGCCCATCCAGCATCAGAACCATAGTCTGCAGGGTAAGGCTCTTCAAATTCACATCAAAACATTCTAGATATGCCCATGATATCAGACCATATATCCATCATCCAGAAATGGTCAAACGGTTCCTTCCAATCAAATATATCACGATGAAGCCAGCAGCTTCAGTTCCCACCACAAACACCATCAGAAACATAGAAACGTAGAAAATAGGTGCCTGTGTAGGCCATTCGGCTCTTCGAGCCAGCACCGCCATTCAATATGATCATGGCTGATCATCCAAATTAAGTATCCTGTTCCTGCTTTTTCCCAACATCCCTTGATTCCTTTAGCCCTAAGAGCTAAATCTAACTCTGTCTTGAAAACATCCAGTGAATTGGCCTCCACTGCCTTCACGTTCCCGTCCATGTTCCAAGTCACTGGTATCAAGTTTCTATTGGGCCTCCCTCCTTTCAAAAATGTATTCTCAAGTGTTGTTAGACTGTTGATCATTTTTAAACGCTTTTTACAAAGTGGAAGTCATTCTATAATAAATATCATTGGACGGCAATCATTATGCTTCCCATTTCATCTTAATGGCAGCCAATTAAGAAATAACCTACAAGCCAGATACAACTTATGCCCTAGGGAGGCACAGTGGCACATCAGTAGTGATGCTGCACCAGGCACCCGGATTTGATACCATCTACAGGCGCTGTCTGTGTGGAGTTTGCACGTACTCCCTGTGACCGTGTGGGTTTTCTCCGTGTCTTTCCTCCTACATTGCAAAGGCGTGTGGGTTTGTAGAAAAATTACCTTATGCAAATTGCCCCTTAGTATGCAGGATGCTGAAGTGTGATAACTTAGAACTAGTGCACGGGTGATCGATGGTCAGTGTGCTCGGTGGAGTGAAAGGCCAGTTTCCATGCTGTACTTCTAAACGAGGCTAAACTCAACGTGTAAAATGCCGGTAAAAGTTCACCTGCAAAAAGTGTTCTAGATCCACTTGCTTCAGACAATCTAAACAGAAAATGAGATATACTGACATTATTTTTCGTCACCGAAAGGAAGGAATGAAATATTCACCTTTCATAGATTAGACGATAGATTTTAGAGATACAGTGTGGAGACTATCCTACACATTAGTGACAATTTGCGATTTACAGAGGCCAATTAAGCTACAAACCTGTACGTCTTTGGATTGCAGGAGGAAACTGGAGCTCCCGGAGAAAACCCTCGCGGTCACAGGGAGAACGTATAAACTCTGTTAGGAATGGTCGGTTGCATCTGGCCTCCAAACCCATGCACCATAAATAAAAAGCACAAGAACTTGCTGTACTTACCATCACAAGTAAAACAAACTTAGGGGTTCCTATAAACTTTCATCGCTATAAACCTCCGCAGATTAATCCCTAATTGCTTTAAAAGTTGATATCAAATACCTGTAGGTATTTCTAACCTCATTTTTTGTTACCAGCCCTATGTGACGTCCTAATGCTGGATAGTTTGAAAGCTTTGCACTGTACCTTGGTACACGTCTCCATAAAGTAAACGAAACAGTGCCTTGTGTGCAGGAAGGAACTGCAGTTGCTGGCTCTATATCAAAGATAGATACAAAATGCTGCAGTAACTCAGTGGGAGAGAAATAGTTAGACAGGTACATGGATAGGATAAGTTTGGATGGATACGGACCAAATGCAGGCAGGTGGGACAAGTGTATCTGGGACATGTTGGCCGGTGTGGGCAAGTTGGGCCGAAGGACCTGTTTCCACACTGTATCATTCTATGACTCTCTGTGACTCTATGACAGGCATCATCTCTGAAGAGAAGGTCTGAAATCAAGAGTCAAGAATGGTTTATTGTCATGTGTCCCAGATAGAGCAATGAAAACAATGAACAATGAAATGGTCTCGACCCAAAATGTCTCCCATTCCTTCTCTCCAGAGATGGACCTGTCCCACTGAGTTACTACACCATTTTGTGTCTATAAACAATACCTTAGCTTATTACTAATTTAAAGTCTGAAGATGGGTCCTGACCCGAAACATCACCTAACCATGCTCTCCAGAGATGCTGCCAGACCCACCGAATGACTCCAGCAATTTGTCTCTTTTTAAAATTAATAATTTAATCTTGAAAAGGCCTTTTAACGTTGCATGAACATCTCAGAAGCAAATGGACAGTAATCCAAGGTAAAAGATTGTAGATGTGGTGCTTGGTTTAAGGAGGGCTCCAAGCGGGGAAAAGGCTTCCATTTATAAGGAGGAAGGCTGACGACTTGAAACGTCACCAGAGATGACCTTCTCTCCAGAGATGCTGCCTGTCCAGCTGAGTTACTTCAGCTTTTTGTGTCTATCTTTGGTTTAAACCATCCTTCCTGCACACTTCCATTTATAAAATGCTTATCTGAATGGGAATTATATCTTGAGCTGTTGCCGGAAACTGTTCCAGGGTGCTGTCACTAACTCTCTTCTGAAGCCCAGAACACCAGCAAATATAAACTCAAAGACAGCAAGTCCTGTCCCACGCCAATGTAAACAGGACAGAGGGATTGGAACAAGCTCTGGCCATGATGTTGGCGGGTGCCCCAGCTTACCACCGGGTAGAAAAATACATCATCAGTCCATGTGTTGAACAGCACACTGAAGCTCAATGCAGATGGCAGAATACGCAGGAAAGAAATGATCAACTCCCTTCCTCTTAAGATTTATTGTACACAAGTCCACCGCTGATTTTCCGGCATCCTTGGTTCCAGAGCCTTTCTGGATTATAAGGCCTGTCTCACGGTGCGAGTTGACCCACGAGTGACCCCGAGTTTTCACTCGCGGTAATCAAGTACAATCAACGTAGCGGGAACGTCGGAACTCGCGCGAGCAACTTAGCAACTCGTGGCGCTAACGGCAGGTACCCGTGAAACTTGTTGACTCGTGGAAAAAAATCAAACATGTTTGATATTTTCCACGAGTCAAATTGACTGTTCAAGTTAAAAATTGAAACATTTAAACTCGTTGTAATAACGTAGTGGCCCGTGCGTTTACCTTAGTGATTCGTGAGTCTACCGTGGGAACTCTTTAACCCAGTGGGCAGGCAGCATCTCTGGAGAGAAGGAATGGGTGATGGGATGACATTTCCAAATTTCTCCGGCACCATGTGTCACTTTTTGTCAACCAGCATCTGCCCTTTCGTGTGTATGACATTATTTGTATCCGGGACAGTTGATTGTCGCTCCCTTCACTTTCCCAGGGGGTCGGGACGGGACTGGACTTGGGAGGGAAAGGTGTGGGGCGGGGGGGGAAGGAGGTAGTGTTTCATTAAATGCTTAAAAAAAACTTTAAATTCTAGATTATGGACAATTTTAAGTTGAGTATGGACAAATCCAAAGAACCACACTACATTATTCTTGAATAGATAACTTTGAATTCATGATTTTATGAAAAGGAACCAACATCTACAGTGCCTTGTGTCTTGGCAATTCATGATTCTCCACGCTGGGCAGAGAATGGGATTTGTAAGCGGCTAACTTCATTCTAAAACTTGGAATGTCACATTGGCGGCGCAGCAGTAGAGTTGCTGCCTCACAGCGCCAGAGACCCGAGTTCAATCCTGACGACTGGTGCTTTTCCGCGTGCTCCAGATTCCTCCCACATTCCAACGACGTGCAGGTTTGTATGCTAATTGTCGTCTGTAAATTGCCCCGCAGTGTGTAGGATGGAACTAGTGTCCGGGTGAATGTGGTCAGCATGGGCTCGGTGGGCCAAAGGGCCTGTTTACACACTGTAGCTAAACTATTTAACACAATCATCCCCTCCAAGCTGGTTACCAAACTCGCAGAACTGGGTCTTTGCGCATCCCTCTGCAATTGGATCCTCGACTTCCTCATCCACAGACCACAGTCTGTTCGTATTGGTGGAAATGTATCAGACTCGATAACAATCAGCACGGGAGCACCTCAGGGCTGCGTGCTCAGCCCCCTGCTGTACTCACTCTATACTCATGACTGCGTAGCCAGTCATAGCGCGAACTCCATCATCAAGTTCGCTGACGACACCACTGTTGTGGGACGTATCACTGATGGGGATGAGTCCGAGTATAGAAGAGAGATCGAGCGACTGTCCATATGGTGCCAGCACAACAACCTGGCCCTCAACACCAGCAAAACCAAGGAACTGATTGTGGACTTTGGAAGGAGTAGGATGGGGACCCACAGTCCTGTTTACATCAACGGGTCGATGGTTGAAAGGGTCAAGAGCTTCAAATTCCTGGGCGTGCACATCTGTGAAGATCTTTCCTGGTCCGAGAACACAGATGCAATTATTAAGAAAGCTCATCAGCGCCTCTACTTCCTGAGAAGATCACGGAGAGTTGGTCTGTCAAGGAGGACTCTCTCTAACTTCTACAGGTGTACAGTAGAGAGCTTGCTGACTGGTTGCATCGTGGCTTGGTTCAGCAACTTGAGCGCCCTGGAGAGGAAAAGACTCCAAAAAGTAGTAAACACTGCCCAGTCCATCATCGGCTCTGACCTTCCTTCCATCGAGGGGTTTTATCACAGTCGCTGCCTCAAAAAGGCTGGCAGCATCATCAAGGACCCACACCACCCTAGCCACCCACTCTTCTCCCTGCTACCTTCGGGTAGAAGGTACAGGAGCCTGAAGACTGCAACAACCCGGTTTAGGAATAGCTACTTCCCCACAGCCATCAGGCTATTAAACCTGGCTCGGAACTCTGAACATTAATATCCCTCCATCTGTTATTTGCACTTTATTAATTTATTAAGTCATGGGTGTATTTATGTATAGAATTGTAGTCAATGCTTTCTATGTTCTGTTGTGCTATGCAAAGAAAGATTTTCATTGTCCTGTCAGGGACACACGACAATAAACTCTTTTGACTTTTGACTTTTTGACTTTTGAACTAAACAAAAGGCCCTGAAGAAGAGTCCCGACCCGAAACGTCAACTATCCATTTTCTCCAGAGATGCTGCCTGACCCGTAGAGTTATTCCAACATTTTGTGACCATTTGTGATAAGTTAATGCTTCAACCCTTTCTCCAGGAATGGGAATTAGGGGAAGCAGTAGGAAATATGTTGCTTGGCATTTAAAATAAATAGATTAGTCAGTACAGAACGAGGGTTTGTTTGATGCCCAACACAAAATGCTGGAGTAACTTGGCAGGTCAGGCAGCAACTCTGGAGAGAAGGACTAGGTGATTTTTTGGGTCGAGATCCTTCTTCAGAAGACGAGCCCTTATCCAAAACGTCACCTATCCACATTCTCCAGAGATGTTACCTGGCCCGCGTTGTTACCCCAGCTGTTAAAGAAGGAACTACAGATGCTGGAAAATAGAGGGTACATAAAAGGCTGGAGAAACCCTTGTTTCGGCCCGAAACGTTGCCTATCTCCTTCGCTCCTTAGATGCTGCTGCACCCGCTGAGTTTCTCCAGCCTTTTGTGTACCCTTGTTACCCCAGCTTCCGTCTAAAGCCTTGGGATCGTCGCCGACGTGAGGACGGTGCAAAGCCCCCGCGCCCGGTGCAATGGGCGGGGAGCTGGAGAGGGGAGGGAAGGGGTCACACACATGGCCGGGAAGCAGAGGGGTGGGTGTGGGGGTGGCAACAGACAGGGTCAACAATGAGATGGAGAAAGACAGAAACACCAACGTGCAAAGGAGACGTACAGTAGCGCATGATCTCTCTCGCGTTATGGCGGGTGATTGTCGCCTGCCCGCTGTTTCTGACCCTAAAGCCTTCGGATCATTGCCCTTCTTGTTGGCATGGAGGGGGAGGGGGGTATTGTGCTGTTTGATTGCCCCCTGCTATCCCAGGGACAGGGAGACACAGCGGCTTTTGAGACTGGTGGGCAATCACTACCAAAGTGTCTGCCCACACAGTCAGTACACCTCTCCTACACATGTCTCCCGCACTAAGATCATCCCGCAGAGAATGATCCCAGCCTAACCCAAGAGCCTTGTCACCCCAGACCGATGCAGCCCAGGAGGCAAACCCTGAGGTCCGTCTCCCAACAATCTCATGTGCAACTGATATGAAAGAACAGCGGCTGCGGCCGGCCGGCTGGCACCCGGCATGGACTTCTCACACCCTCACACACTTACCTTCATTCACGGTTGGCTCAAGAGTAACGGGAGAGGAACTTGGTAACTCGGGAGAGCACCTTGGAACATCGCAGAAATGACATACCCGTGGGATCTCGGTTAAACACTTGAACATAAACTTTGAATCTCATGCATAACCACGAGTCTGTTTTTTTTCTTTCACTTGGGGCCACTCGTGGGTGGACTCGCACCGTGAGACAGGGCTTTAACTGTTTTGCCCGAGCAACAGAGGTCGCGGCCACTGAGATGAACCCAGCGGTTGCGGAACTGTCCACCTAGGGGCCGCGATACCACCCCACAAAGTCGGCCCTGGAAGCTGGCTACGGGAACGGACCTGCCGGCTCCAGCCGGACTTCCAGAGCCCCGGACACAGGCGGCAACTTCCACCCGCCGATCGGCCGCGGAAGTCCCGATGAGGTCGTGATCGCCGGCCTCACCCAGTCGGTGGTGAACCTGTATCATCACTTGAATCTCTGGAGTGCAGTTGCAAGCACAGCGCCTGGCTCAGATCAGAGAAGGATAAGGATTCTATGTTGATTAGTCACGGTTCATTCGACAGAGGAATGCCACCCATTATGGTCTCACCCATAGACCATAATAGGTGGGAAGCACTTCTCTTTTACAAGATAAACTTAATTCATCACTCTCTTGGTGGTCTTGGTCCATGGCAAAATCCAAATAATCAAATCAATCACTTGTAGGTGTCAAGGAAACAAGGCAATGGGGCACATTAAAGGTGGCAGTGTTTACAGACCCTTCCATGTGCCTGTACAATAGATGTAGCCACTGTTGGAATTGAAGGCCTTGGTGTACAATTAGATTTAACATGACATCCCTTGTACAAAGGATTTGTACACGGAATGCAAAAAAAAAACTCAATGTACTTAATTGGCGTCTTAAACCAGTTAGGATGTGAATGGTGACAGGGATCAAATTGCACAAAAGGCCACGACCAGGTCGTTGTAGAAGACTATTGTTAGTAAAAATGGACCCAGCATAACGCACAATACATCTCGTGAGGCTCCTGCAAACACTATTCAAGATAATAAAACCCTGCAGGCTACCTAATAAACATTGTAAAACAGTGGTGCTACCTTGCCTTAGTGTTTTATTACTACACCCCACCGGTTTCTGTTTGTCTACAAAGCCAACTCTCCCATAACTAGGCAAGGAGACTGCCTGGAGATATTAAACATACCTGGACAAAGATGTAGACAGGTGCGGCACAAGGAACTGCAGACTGTTGGTTTATGAAAAAAGATACAAAGCGCTGGAGTAACACAGCAGGTCAGGCAGCATCTCTGGAGAACACGGGTAGGTGGGCGCTTCGGGTCAGGACCGGTGTGTATTCGGGTCCCGTCCTGAAACGTTCCACTGAGCTGGGGATACACAGCCACGGACCATCTACATCGAGCTGTGGAGACTCGACACATGGTCGATACTTCAAACACTTCCAGCGTGTGCGGTGACGCAGAAAATAGCAATATTTTTTTTTTAATAGTGTTTCTGATAACATATAAACACCTGTTAACAACATCCACTCAGCCGCAAGCTTCCGTGAAGGTTATTTTGTTGATGAATAAGACAAGCATTCCATTTCACAGGACGCACAATATCGCCTATGTGATAAAAAAAATCGAGAACGAGAGGACATGGGTTTAAGGTGAAGTGGACGATATTTTATAGGAATCTGAGGGGTAACCTTTTCACACGAGTGGGGGGGGGGGGTATGGAACGAGCTGTTGGAGGATATTGTGGAGGCAGGGACTATTGCAACGTTTAAAATACAAATAGAAAGGTACATGTTGGATAGGACAGGTTTAGAGGGATAAGGGCCAAATGCAGACAGGTAGGACTAGTGTAGATAGTGCAGGACATGTCGGTCTTTGTGGGCAAGGGGGCTGTTTCTACATGAGGGGCGTGTCTCCACGGTGTATGTCTCTCTGATTAGGTGATGAAGATCGTGAAGAATCTTTGTTTATTACATTGACATAAAATTTGTTCGCTCAGATTCATCAATATCACTCGCTAGTTGCGAAGCATCACTGCTCGTTAACAAGACCATTCATTAGTTGCTGTCACTGGCAACAAGAGCAAGAGCTTTCCAGTGCAAAGTGTGCGGGGAGGGATCGAGAATTTGTTCAAAGATAAAATGGAGGGCAAAAGAAAAGTCATGAACTCTGCATTGTTAAGTCCCCATGGAGCCTTTCAGCAGCCGTGTTAAACTGTAAACCTTTTGTCATCTCAGTCGGACAATAACAGGGGAGATGTGCAGGAAGGAACTGCAGATGCGGGTCGATACTGAAGAGAGACACAAAATGCTGGAGTAACTCAGCGGGACTGGCAGGGTCTCTGAAAAGAAGGAATGGGTGACGTTTTGGCCTTCCCATTCCCACACTGACCTTTCCGTCCTGGGCCTCCTCCACTGTCAGAGTGAGGCCAAACGCAAATTGGAGGAGCAGGACCTCATATTTCGCTTGGGAAGCTTACACCCCAGCGGTATGAATATTATAACCATTTAACCATATAACAATTACAGCACGGAAACAGGCCCTCTCGGCCCTTCCAGTCCGTGCCGACCATTTATTTTCCCCTAGTCCCATCTACCTGCTCTCAGACCATGCCCCTCCATTCCCTTCCCGTCCATATACCTAACCACTTTACTTTTAAATGTTAAAATCGATCCTGCCTCCACCACTTCTGCTGGAAGCTCATTCCACACAGCCACCACTCTCTGAGTAAAGAAGTTCCCCCTCATGTTACCCCTAAACTTCTGTCCCTTAATTCTCATGTTATGCCCTCTTGTTTGAATCTTCCCTACCCTCAATGGGAAAAGCTTATCCACGTCAACTATGTCTATCCCTTTCATCATTTTAAAGACCTCAATCAAGTCCCCCCTTAATCTTCTGCGCTCCAAAGAATAAAGACCAAACTTGTTCAACCTTTCTCTGTAACTTAGTTGCTGGAACCCAGGCAACATTCTAGTAAATCTCCTCTGCACTCTCTCTATTTTGTTGACATCCTTCCTATAATTAGGCGACGAAAATTGTACACCATACTCCAGAATTGATCTCACCAATGCCTTGTACAATTGTAACATTACTTCCCTACTCCTATATTCAATGCTCTGATTTATAAATGCCAGCACACCAAAAGCTTTCTTTACCACCCTATCTACATGCGATTCCACCTTCAGGGAACTATGCACAGTTATTCCTAAATCCCTCTGTTCCACAGCATTCCTCAATTCCCTACCATTTACCATGTACGTCCTATTTTGATTTGTCCTGCCAAGATGTAGCACCTCACACTTATCAGCATTAAACTCCATCTGCCATCTTTCAGCCCACTCTTCCAAATGGCCCAAATCTCTGTGTAGACTTTGAAAATCTACTTCATTATCCACAACATCACCTATCTTAGTATCATCTGCATACTTACTTATTTACATTCCACCCCATCATCTGGATCATTGATGTACATGACAAACAACAGTGGACCCAACACAGATCCCTGAGGCACCCCACTGGTCACCGACTTCCAACCTGACAAACAGCCATCCACCATTACTCTCTGGCATCTCCCATTCCCATTAACTCCCATTAACTTCTCTACATTTTGTATCTGTCTTTGGGAATGGGAGGGGCCAGAAAGGTTAGTGTGGGAATGGGAAGGGGAAATATAAGGCAAGTGTGGGAATGGGGAAGGGGTGTTTTGGCTCAGGAACACGCGGCTGTTTAAATCACTTGGACAGGGCACAGGGCTCTTGGGCTGCGGTAGTGCGGGTGATTATTTCTCGTTGGCAGAGTCAGGCTGGGTCTAGACTAAGCTTTGTGTTACAGCTGGAGCACTGCTACACAGAAGGTTGGAGCCGCGCCTCCAACCTCAACTTTCCACCTTCCGCGCCCTGGAGATCGGCCGGGGGAGGCGAGCGCCCCTGTGTACAGCGGCTGAAGGTGGGCGGGCGAGGAGAGGGACGACCATTCACTAGACGTTCCAGACGGAGGCGACAGCTGCAATGGGCCTTGGTGGCCAGCTGCAACTGGGACTTTGAAAATGGCGCCAAAAGCTGGTGACTCCTGCATATGGACTCAGTGGGCCGTTTCTATACATTTAATCAGAGATATTAATGTATGATAATAATTTACCAAACTGTATGCAAAAAAAATAAATCACTATAGCTTGGTATATGTGATAATAAAGATCCATTGACTGAAGAAATGACATGTTCCACCTGTGTGCTGCCTGGATTACGAGGCATTAGCTACAGGGAGAGGTCATAAAGTCATAAGTGATAGGAACAGAATTAGGCCATTCGACCCAACAAGTCCGCTCCGCCATTCATTCATGGTTGATCTATCTCTCTCTCCTAACCTCATTCTCCTGCCTTCTCCCCATAACCCTTGACACCCGTATTAATCAAGAATCTATCTATCCTTGCGTTAAAAATATCCACTGACCTGGCCTTAACTGCTTTCTGTGGCAATGAATTCCACAGATTCACCACCCTCTGACTGAGAGGTAGAACAAACTTGGATCAAGGAGAGCCTGCCACCCTGACCATTCCTCTTTCTCTCTTCTACCTTCTGGGAAAAGATACAGGAGCTTGAAAGCTCAAACATCCAGACTTAAGAACAGCTTCTTCCGCACGGCCATCTCAATCCTGAATGATTCACCTCTCGCACTCCATTACCAGAGGAGCCCCCATGAACTCTTCCTCCTAACTCAACCTCAATCAGTTATTCTGTCATTGCACTTTCATATTCTTTTGTTTCACTTAGTTTAGGTTAGAGATACAGCGCGGAAACAGGCCCTTCGGCCCACCAAGTCCGCGCCAACCAGCGATCCCCACATATTTACACTATCCCACACACACTGGGGACAATTGACAATTTTCCAGGCCTATTGGCCTACAAACCTGTACGCCTTTGGAGTGTGGGAGTAAACCGGAGATCCCAGAGAAAACCCACGTGGTCACAGGGAGAACGTACAAACTCCGTACAGACAAGCACCCGTAGTCAGGATCGAATCCGGGTCTCTGGCGCTGTAAGGCGGTAACTCTACCGCTACGCCACCATGACACCCGGATACTTGCACCATTTGCCGTATTGCCCTCGGTGTTGTGCCTTTTTTTACTGTAATTATACCGTTTACTCTGAGTTTAAGGTGAACACTAATTTCATTGTATCCTGGTGTATAAAACAAACCAATCTAATCTAATCTGCAAATGATAAACAAATGACAATGAATCAAATAACATTGAAGACATTTTCAACAATATTGTGAGTTATTTTGACCTGAGCTAGTGGAGGTTTACTTTAGAGATGCAGCATGGAAACAGGCCTCGGGCCCACTGACTCTATGCAGGCCTTTGATCACCCGTTCCCATGCTAGAGGCAATTTACCTACAAACCCACACACCTTTAGGATGTGAGGGGAAAACGAAGCAGGCACAGGTACAGAAGCGGGCACGGTGGTGCAGCGGTGGAGTTCCTGCCTTACACCGCCAGAGACCCGGGTTCGATCCCGCCTACGGGTGTTGTCTGGAAGGAGTTTGTATGTTCTCCCCGTGGGGTGGGTTTCCTCCGGGTGCTCCGGTTTCCTCCCACACTCCAAACACGTGCAGGTTTGTAGGTAAATTCCTGGTGAGCGTAGGATAATGTTGGTGTACATGGCGATCGCTGGCCGCTGAGGACTCGGTGGGCTGAAGGGCCTGTTTCTACACTGTATCCCTAAAGTGTCAAGTCACCTGTAGCAAAGCCACGCGGTCACAGGGAGAATGTACAAACTCCAGACAGGCAGCGACCGAGGTCAGGATCGTACCCAGGTTCTGGTGACATGAAACGGTGATTCTACCAGCTGCACCACTCTGCCGTCCGCAGGTGAAGCCGGTAACAATTTTATAAAAAGGGAAAGATTTGTTGGGCGGGGAAATGGATTGAAGTTGAAGGTATATTTGAAGAGCAGGTCTCCCGGTCAGATCACGTTGGCCGTGCTGCTTCGATCGATCGATCATTTGCTGCGTCTGGATTGATGTGACCAAACTCTGCATGAAAAACAGGCACGCTGTTTTTAGCATTTACATTGTACGACTGCTTTATTTTCCAGTGCATGACATAATTGTAAACCGGCTTGTTACCACAGAGTGACTCTTTGTAAATGCCTCGCTGTGCATGGGTGGCTTGCGATACATTTTGTGCTTGGCAACTTCAGTCTTGCCACAGATAACAAATGCCTGGTGACCACAATCCCAAAACATTCCCATCGACCATGAGCGTTTAGCTGAAGTAATGATCTTGTATGTGCTGACATCATTCTTATAATTCTTAATCTAGAGCAAGGGTTCCCAACCTGTGGTAAATTTACCTGGGGGAAAGTTTGTTGATTCTGGATCGATATGTATTTTTTCTCATTGACTGACTGTGTTTGGTTCTGGTATACCGGTATCTGCTCATCATTAGTTGTTCATCAATAAGTGAAGCAACATTGTTATGTGCTACTAAAGTTGCCAGGGGTAAACGGGACAAAAAAGGTTGGGAACCCCTGACCTAGAGGGTTCTAGATTGCCTCCGTTCGACAGACGGAGTAACAGCAGCGGCACGGTGGCGCAGCGGTAGAGTTGCTGCCTTGCAGCGCTTGCAGCACCGGAGGCCCAGGTTCGATCCCGACTACTGCCGCTATCTGTACGGAGTTTTAAGGAGATCCCCCCCCCCCCCCCGTGTCCTGCGTGGGTTTTCTCCGACATCTTCGGTTTCCTCCCACACTCCAAAGACGTGCAGGTTTGCAGGTTGGTATAAGTGTAAAATTGTCCCCAGTGTGTGCAGGATAGTGTTAATGTGCGGGGACTGCTGGTCGGGTCGCTGCATCACTAAAGTTAAGTAAGCAAATGTCATTTGATCAAAGGTCACATGAATAAACCTCTGGGTACGCACTCAACACAGTTGTCAAGACAAATAAAGTCAGGCCCATTATTTGCAGTTGCAACTCCGCACACTGGAGCTGAGGCCGGGTACTGATTGATGCTTCCTAATGTGTTCTCCTGGGACCACGTTTTGCTGGCCTGGGCAAGCATTAGGACATGATGGAGCGCAAGCAGAGAGAGGCTGAAAAGCCCGGAAAGGAAGGCCTTGTGTGACATTGTCCTCGAGTGAGCTCAAGGGCGGCACGGTGGCGCAGCGGTGGAGCTGCTACCTTACAGCGCCGGAGACCCAGGTTCGATCCTGCCCACGGCGCCGTTTAGTATTAGTTCAGTTTAGAGATACAGCGTGGAAACAGCGCCGACCGGTAGGATTGTACACTGGTACTATCGTGAGCACTAGGGACAATTTACAATTTTATCAAAGACAATCAACCTACAAATCTGCACCCGGAGAAAACCCTGTGCGGTCACGGGGAGAACGTACAAACTCCATACAGACAGCACCCGTAGTCAGGATTGAACCTGGTGCAGGTTTGTAGGTTGTTTGACTTCTATAAATTGTACCTAATAGATACTGGGATACTAAGGATAGAACTAGTGTACAGGTGATCGCTGGTTGGCGTGGACTGAGTGGGCCGAAGGGCCTGTTTCAGCGCTATATCTCTAAACTAAGAAAATTCGTTCAAGAGTGTGGAATAAACAGAAAAAACAACAAGGAGGGAGATTATTTGTATGGCCTTCCAGTGATCGGATTAGGCAGTTCAGTCCTGATCCTCATCTTCAACAGATCAGACGTCAATCTTTAATGAAATATGCCAGCGATCCTATTGTACTCATAAAACAAACGTCTGGATTGTTTAAATCACGCAGAAACCGTACAACAAAGGAGGCACGTGGGGAAGAAGGGGCTTTGAAGAACACACTCAACGGCAGCAGCTGAGCAGGGACAACTGCGTTCGCGAAGAAACATACAAAATAGGTGCAGCAGTAGGCCATTCGGCCCTTCAGGTCTGCACCACCATTCAATATGATCATGGCTGATCATCCAAAATCAGTACCCCGTTCCTGCTTTTTCCCCATATCCCTTAATTCTGTTAGCCCTATGAGCTATATCTATCTCATTAAAACATCCATTGAATTGACCACTACTGCCTTTTGTGGCAGAGAATTCCACAGATTCACAACTCTGTTTTTCCTCATCTCAGTCCTAAATGGCCTACCCCTTATTCTTAAACTGCAACCCCTGGTTCTGGACTCCCCCCAACAAGGGGGACATTTTTTCCTGCATCTAGCCTGTCCAATCCCTTACTTAGAAGGTCAGTGGCTGCTGCTGCCTCACAGCTCCAGAGACCCCGGTTCAATCCTGACCTCAGGCAGTGAGTGTGCAAGTTTGCTCACTCTCTCACTGACCGCAGACCATCAAGCCATCATTAACCTGAAATATTAACTTCCATTTCTCTCCCCGCGGAGGCTGCCTGACCTGCTGAACATATCCAACATTTTATACTTCTCGACAGGACAAGGCTTCCTTGTTGCAAGCCTAATTATAAAAGGCAATAGAGATAAAAAGCATCAAAAGGAAGGAGAGAGAGAGGGGAGACGGGAGTCTGTAGGTGGTTAGAGAGCTGTGTTGCGGGTATCTATAACCCAGCTGGATCACTCAGAAGAATTGTATCTGATGTGGAAAATTCACCAACATCTGCTGCAAAACAGCTAATTACCTTCAAATTCACAATCAGCTCTTTCCCACCCCTAGTGTATTCACAATGAGCAGAACCAGAAACAAAGGCAGGAAATATATACCTGCAATCACCCTTTAGACGTTAAAGATGCAGCGCGGAAACAGGCCGCTCGGCCCACCGAGTCCGCGCTGACCGGTGATCACCCCGTACACTAGCGCTATACTACCAGGGACAATTTACAATTTTTACCGAAGCCAATTAACCTACAAACCTGTACGTCTTTGGAGTATGGGAGGAAACTGAAAGTCTCGGAGGAAACCCACGCAGGTCACGGGGAGAACGTACAAACTGCGTGCAGATTAGCACCCGTAGTCAGGATCGAACCCGGGACTCTGAGGCAGCAACTCTACCGCTGCCCCACCGTGCCACCCCTTATATCAAAGAGACAAACTTCTTGTGTGTGAGCATAGGTTTGTGCATGGATTGGTATTTTAATTGGAATAAGTTCCCCCTCATGAACCACTCTTGAACTGTACCTATTGTACAATGCGGAATCTTTTAAATTCTCCACTTTATACTGATTTCCATTCATCCTTTGGTTACGGTAGTCAATGTGTCACGACTGCACGGAGTTTGCTGACAAGGAAAGTTTAGTCCCCTCGATACTGTTGAACGCAACCCAGGTGCAAATAACAGACTTTAAAAATAACACTTTGTTCACTGTGTTTGAACTCCATTAGTCTTATGAACTGGACACGGGCACATGGTTCGACAGCTTGCAGTACTTCAAGGGAGAGGTCACATAAAGAAACCTCCAGTTGAACATCCAAGCAGAGTGGGCAACCCTAGACTCAGCACCTGACCTCCATCTTTGTTGCAGTGTGTGCTTGGAGGTGTCAGAACTAACGGAGCTGGTGCAGAGGCTTGTTCGCAGAAGTCCTGACGGTAGCGATGTTACAAAACTTACCTTCAGCGACGCTGCAGTTCCGCCACTTGCCGTGTGCGCGACTTTGGTGCCTTTGGGGGGGGGCGGGAATTTGTAACATTGCTACTGGCAGTGTTTAGTTTCATAAAAACCTCAATGGGCGGCACGGTGGTGCAGCGGTAGAGTTGCTGCCTTACAGCGCCAGAGCCCCGAGTTCAATCCTGACTACGGGTGCTGTCTGTACACACTTCATACGTTCATCCATGACCGCGTGGGTTTTCTCCGGATGCTCCGGTTTCCTCACACACTCCAAAGACGTCCAGGTTTGCAGGTTAATTGGCTTCGGCAGGTGTGACTAGTGTAGATGGGATATGTTGGTCAGCATGGGCTAGTTGGGCCGAAGGACCTATTTCCACACTGTATGATTCTATGACTTGTCACAGTAAATCAGGTGCAAGAATTTATATTTGTATTTCACAGCGGGTAACATTATTATCACATTATCAGATAAAAGGCGTTATTTTGCGATGTAAAGTGAGATAGGCTGGGCGATAATATAAGTTCTCTTGCCTATGAGATGTGGTGGGTTGTAAAGGAGGAGGAGAGGTCTTGAAGGAAATTGCAGAGCTTGTGATAATGCTAAATGGCTCACTCCGAGTATAAAGAACCTGCCTGCTGTGTCCAATTTCACATCCCAACTGTGTTTAAAGATGCATCATATAGACGTTACCCTTAGTCAGGATAGAACCTGGGATTCGGGCACTGGACAGCAGCAACTCTATCACTGCGCCACCACTGCGCCATTTATCTTTGGTACAAACCAGCATCTGCAGTTCCTTTCCACTCATTGTCTTCCCCACTGCAAAATCTCCTCAAATTATGCCTACTTTAAAGAAGTTCTCTTCCTCCTCCTCCACCCAGAAGGGTCCCGACCCGAAACGTCACACATCCATTTTCTCCACAGATGCTGCCTGACCCGCTGAGTTACTCCAGCATTTTGTGTCTATTCCAGCCCTCAGGTTGCATCCATCCTGCCCCCATCTGGAGGGGAGGCTGTATTACAGGTTGGAGCTGGAAAATGGCCAACCTGCCCTTTCTGAAAACAAGACATTTTTGCAGTTCTTGGCCGACCACCCAGCCAACAACCAGTAAACCCAGCACCGTCCGCAGGCTTGCTAAATAAAGTCTCTGATCTTCCTTCGCCAGGTGGACCTTCTGGGCAACTTTCTTGTTAACGGTATAAAAATGAGCTGCATTCCACAAAGGAATCCACTGGATTACACAAGCTGACAGCGAGGCCAACCTGGCTCAGCGGCTCCAACTCAGCTGGAACGGTAGCAGCAGCTTCACTGAGAAGGGGAGGCCTAATTGGTAACACACTCGCCTCAGAGTCAGGTTGGAAGCTTGGCTCCAAATCCAGACACAACAAGAAAACCTAGACTGGCACTCAGCACAGCGCTGAAGAAGAGACTTGTGTGAGATACCAAACTTACCTCATCGTGAAAGGCCTGCATAGAGTGGATGTGCAGAGGATGTTTCCACTAGTGGGGGAAA
Source organism: Raja brachyura (assembly GCA_963514005.1). The sequence goes on from OY740797.1 coordinate 11,512,712, forward strand.
CTAGGACCAGAGGTTATAGCCTCAGGATATAAGGACGTACCGTAAAGATGAGGAGGAATTTCTTTAGTCAGAGGATGGTGAATCTGCAGAATTCATTGCCACAGACGGCTGTGGAGGTCGAGTCAATGGATAATTTTAAGACAATCAAGATTGACAGATTTTTGATTAGTACGGGCGTCGTAGGTTATTGGGGGAAGGCAGAAGAATGGGGTTGTGATGGAAAAATAGATCAGCCATGATTGAATGGCGGAGTGGACTTGATGGGCTGAATGGCCTAATTCTGCTCCTAGAACGCATGAGCTTGTGCTATCCCTCGGATAAGTTGCCAAGCCTAGAGCTGCAGATAGACACAAAAAGCTGGAGTAACTGGGCGTGACAGGCTGCACCTCTGGAGAGAAGGAACGGGTGACGTTTCGGGTCGAGACCCTTCTACAGACAAGGCTTGTTAGTCTCCACCATCCCCGACGGAGCGCAAACTTCCCTCACGCTCCCCCCTCAAAACACTTGGGGTAAAACAAGAACCGGTTGGAGTATTGGAAGCAAGTTTCCCGCTAGCCCGGAAAGTTGCTTCATGGAGAAACTTAATACCCAGCAACAATGACTGAATTGATGCCCTGAGTGAGAACAATGGAGGAAAACAAAACATTCATTTATCAGTGTCACCCGCCCAGTAAATCACAAAACAATAAAGAATAGCCCTGGCCACTTCTTGGTGAGGAGTTTAAAGGTGTTTCCTTCTTTTTTTATTCACCTAAAGTCTTTCATACATCCACAAGATTTTGATTAATTTGGTAGCTCCTTCAAAGGGTGGAAGCAGGTGCATTGCATTGTCTGCACTGCCTCTGTGGGCGGCAGTGGAGAAAAGCCCTTGCTGCTGAGAATGGAATTATAATTTTTCTGTTTTAGTTTTAGTTTAGAGATACAGCGCGGATTCAGGGCCACTGAGTCCGCACCGACCAGCGATCCCCGCACACGTATTCTATCCGACACACACTGGGGACTATTTACATTATTACCAAGCCAATTAAACTACAAACCTGTACGTCTTTGGGGTGTGGGGGGAAACCGGAGCACCCAGAGAAAACCCACACAGGTCACAGGGAGAACGTACAAACGGTCAGGGTCGAACCCGGGTCTCTGGCGCTGTGAGGCAGTAAATCTACCGCTGCCCCGCTGCAGGGTGTGAGAACTGTAGAGTTTCTAACGTTTGTGCATGGGACAGTGTTCCTTTGGATAGACACACAAAGCTGGAGCAACTCAGCTGGTCAGGCAACTTCTCTGGAGAAAAGAAATAGGTCACGTTTTGGGTCAAGACCCTTCTTCAGACAGAGTCAGGGGAGAGGGAACCGAGATATGAAAAGGTGCAAAAGGAACGGATTAATGAAAGATATGCAAACGGACAGATCAAAGTGGCGGCACGGTGGCGCAGCAGTACAGTTGCTGCCTTACAGCGCTAGAGACCCCGGTTCGATCCCGACTGTGGGTGCTGTCTGTACAGAGTTCGTACGTTCGCCCCGTGACCGCGTGGTTTTCCTCCGGGTGCTCCGGTTTCCTCCCACACTCCAAAGACGTGCAGGTTTGTAGGTTAATTGGCTTCTGTAAAATTGTAAATTGTCCCTGGTGTGTAGGATGGTGCTGAGGTACAGGGAGATCACTGGTCAGCGCAGACTAGGCGGGCCTTTTGAAGGAATGCGGTTGATTGAATCCTTTGCCTCCTCTGGCATTCTGGTCTTGAATGCCCGGAAATCCCCAGCGAGCAGGTACTGGGTGTGAAGGGACAGGGTGGTAACCTGGACTGAGGTTGGGTTGGTACAAAATACATTGGGCCCTCAACACCAGCCACCTCCCCTGTACAACCAGTGACTTCACATGCTTGCATCATAATTGTCTAGCTGAATCCATGAGAAGCCCTGTTATTAAACTGCTGGTGACAGTGAATATGTCCCCTAATCCTCATTCACCACGACATCAACCTGCTTACACGGCTCATTTGATTTGCAGCTTTTCGCCCCTCCGACATGTCAGTCATTCTAAGCTGTTGCATCACTTACAGAAATTTATCACCAACAGTAAGAAGAGAAGCAATGATGCTGTTTAAAAGTGTACCCGGGCGATTTAATTTGGCCGGGAACCAGGGGACGCAGATACCATTGAACTTGCACCATCAACAGTTGACAGCAGAAACATCAATCACAGCCATTAGAGACTGCTGGTGTCAGTGTGCTATTTTGGCAATGCCGTGATTCATGCTCTTTGTCTGCCTCCCAGTGCTGGCTGGTGATTAATGGATCTGCTGTTGGTATCGATTCCAACTTCGAATCGGGAACTAAAAGTGTTAAAAGTTGCTCCTGATTGTATCCTGGGCCGTGACCTACAATGCACAAAGAACGAGCCGGGCTGGTACATAGAAATATAGACAATAGTTGCAGGAGTAGGCCATTCGGCCCTTCGAGCCAGCACCGTCATTCAATATGATCATGGCTGATGATCCAGAATCAGTTCTCTATTCCTGTTTTTCCCCATATCCCTTGATATCCCTTGTTGACCTGTGTGTGTGTGTGCATGCATGTGTGTGAGTGCGCGCGTGTGCGCGTGTGTGAGAGTGTGTGAGTGTGTGTCACAATGTACCTTTGACCTGTGCATATATGTGCGTGTGCGCGGGTGTGTGTGTGTGTGCGTGCGTGCGTGTGTGAGTGTGTGCGCTTGTGTGTGCGTGTGTATGTCTGCGTGTGTGTGTGTGCGTGTGTGAGTGTGTGTGTGCGTGTGTGTGCGTGTGTGTGCGCTTGTGTGTGTGTGTGTGTGCGTGTGTGATTGTGTGCGTGCGTGTGTGAGTGTGTGCGCTTGTGTGTGCGTGTGTATGTGTGCGTGTGTGTGTGTGTGTGTGTGTGTGTGTGTGTGCGTGTGTGAGTGTGTGAGAGTGTGTGCGCTTGTGTGTGCGTGTGTGTGTGTGTGTGTGTGTGTGCGTGTGTGTGCGCTTGTGTGCGTGTGTGTGTGTGTGTGTGTGTGTGCGTGTGTGTGCGCTTGTGTGTGTGTGTGTGTGCGTGTGTGTGTGTGTGTGTGTGTGTGCGTGTGTGTGCGCTTGTGTGTGTGTGTGTGTGCGTGTGTGTGTGTGTGTGTGTGTGTGCGTGTGTGTGCGCTTGTGTGCGTGTGTGTGTGTGTGTGTGTGTGTGCGTGTGTGTGCGCTTGTGTGTGTGTGTGTGTGCGTGTGTGTGCGTGTGTGATTGTGTGCGTGCGTGTGCGTGTGTGTGTGTGTCCGTGTAGTTGGGAACAGCCACTTTCACAAACTTCTATCAGATTATTTTCCAGCATATTGCTCATTTCTGGACGTATTGTGGTAAATTGAGACTGTGTGCAGCCTTTCCTATTGTAATGCCAGGCTCACTCTTTAGTGTTTATAGATACAGCGAGGAAACAGGCCCTTCGTCCCACCGAGTCACCGCCAACCAGCGCCAGCACAACCCTGTACACCAGCACTATTCTGCACACTAAGGACAATTTACAAAAGTCAATTAAGTAAGTAAGTAAGTTTATTGGCCAAGTATTCACATACAAGGAATTTGCCTTGGTGCTCCGCCCAAAGCTCTCAAAGCTGCCCACAAGTAACAACATGACGTACAGTGACAGTTACGATTGACTCAGAAAACACTAAACATTAATAATAATAAAACATTAATGATAAAGCACCATTGGTCAAGCACGTGAACCAACAAAATACCAGATCAAAGGGAGGCCACAGATTTTTGGCTGTTGAGTAGAGCAACTACTCGTGGATAAAAACTGTTTTTATGTCTGGCTGTGGCAGCTTTGACAGTCCGGAGTCGCCTTCCAGAGGGAAGTGATTCAAAGAGTTTGTGGCCAGGGTGAGAGGGGTCAGAGATGATCTTGCCCGCTCGCTTCCTGGCCCTTGCAGTGTACAGTTCATCAATGGAGGAACTCTCACATCATTAACCTACAAACCTGGAGTTTTTGGAGACGTGCTAACATTTGTGGTTACAAATTGTACCGCCAATTCTCCAGTGGGATGGGACAGCAACCAGAGGTGGATTTGAGACCAGCTATGATACAACTCACCGACAAATTATCAAACTGGAAGCATAATTCTCCCCTCTCCCATCAGGCAAGAAGTAGAGAAATATGAAAATGCATACCTCCCAGATCCAGGGACAGTTTCTGTCCCAGCTTTTAACTGAACCATCCTACTAACAATTAGAGAGCAGTCCTGAGCTACTATCTACCTCATTGGAGACCCTGATACTATCTTTAATCGGAGTTTATGGGACTTTATCTTGCACTAAACGTTATTCCCCATATCATGTATCTGTACACTGTGGCCTGCTAGATTGTAATCATGTATTGTCTTTCAGCTGACTGGATAGCATGCAACAAGAGCGTTTCAGCGTACCTCAGTACACGTGACAACAAACTAAGTACTGCTTCTACTTACAGGTTCAAGGCATTATTAAACATGACGCGTTGCGCAGGCTGATGTAGACACAAAAAGCTGGAGTAACTCAGCGGGACAGGCAGCATCTCTGGAGGGAAGGCATGGGTGACGTTTCGGTTCGAGGCCCTTCTTCAACCGACGCAAAATGTCACCCATTCCTTCTCTCCAGAGATGCTGCCTGCCCCGCTGAGTTACTCCAGCTTTCTGTGTCCATCTTCGGTTTAAACCAGCACTTGCAGTTCCTTCCTACATACAGGCTGACATGCCGGGTAAACATCTCAATCTGATTACGGTTAGTGATTCAATTTAATGCACTTAAACTGATAGCATCAGTTGTCCATTTTGTTGCCGCATTATCTGCAGAGATCATGTGGCTTCCCGCTTTACTGCAGTGGGAATTACCATACGATACGAAAAAACTTTACTCATTCGCAGAGGGAAATGGGTCTGCCGACAGTCGCATCACACAAGCTGCACAAAAACCTGAAATTAAAAGTGCAAAAAAAAAGAAAAGGCGCTGTGTTTAGGACCGAGATGAGAAGGATTTTTTTCACATAGAGAGTGGTGGGTCTCTGGAACTCTCTTCCACAGAGGGTAGTTGAGGCCAGTTCATTGGCTATATTTAAGAGGAAGTTAGATGTGGCCCTTGGGGCTAAGGGGGTCAGAGGGTATGGAGAGAAGGCAGGTACGGGATACTGAGTTGGATGATCAGCCATGATCATATTGAATGGCGGTACAGGCTCGAAGGGTCGAATGGCCTACTCCTGCACCTAATTTCTATGTTTCTATGTTTCTATGTGTGCAGAGCGCCTAAACCAGAATGAAAAGCAGGTTTATCCCCTGGGCAGAATATTCTAAAACTAAAATGCCCCCCACCCCTCCCCCACTCCGCCATTGTTCTCCCACCGTCCATCTCAGCGGTTCCCCTACGCCGGGTCCTCCATTGTACTTCACGGTGTTCCCTCCCCAGGGCGGGTCCTCCGCCCCCGCCCCCCCCACATTCCACCGCTGCTGAGGCTCCTGCTGCCGCGGAGGCTCCTGTTGCCGCCGCCGAGGCTCCTTCGACCCAAGCAGGCCTCGCCACCCTGCTTCTCCGCAGTACCCTGGGAGGCCTGTGGGGCGAATCTGGCCACGTTCCAGTAGTCGGTGGTCGTTCTGGTCGCCGGCGCCATGGTTGTTCAGCGGGTGGATTGGGCTCGCGCGGCTCCCCGGGACACTACGGCCGTGTTAGAAACATAGAAATTAGGTGCAGGAGTAGGCCATTCGGCCCTTCGAGCCTGCACCACCATTCAATATGATCATGGCTGATCATCCAACTCAGTATCCCGTACCTGCCTTCTCTCCATATCCCCTGATCCCCTTAGCCACAAGGGCCACATCTAACGCCCTCTTAAATATAGCCAATGAACTGGCCTCAACTACCCTCTGTGGCAGAGAGTTCCAGAGACCCACCACTCTCTGGTCTCAGGTGCGGTCTCACCAAGACCCTATACAACTGAAGTAGAACCTCCCTGCTCCTATACTCAAATCCTTTTGCTATGAAACAGAATAATAAAGGAGACGATTACAACGCAATATCAATCGTCACCCACCACACAGTGGGCACCTTGGCATCTCGACAAGAGAAGCGACTCAAGGCCAGTGCCCCAGCGCAGACATCTATTGCTCGGGGGCATGAAAGCTCCATTGTTAAGAGCCTGTCCTACCAGCATGCAACTCTATGCGATGAGCGCGACCTAACGTGGGCGCTTGAGACGTCCGGCGTCGCGGGGCCGGTCCCACTTCGATCGCCGGAGCCGTGACCCTCTATGTGTGTGGCTCCGTGGCCCTCTGTGTGTGTGCCTCTGTGCCCCTCTCTGTGTGCCCCTCTCTGTCCTGGCGAACTTACCTTAAAACTTCACTCCAAGTTCGCCTCACTTTGCGCCGCGTTGCGCCACTCACCCGACCTCCGCGCGGCCCTCGCTGCCGGTTTGGTCGCACGTGCCACATGCAGGTGGGAACGGCCCTGTACAGGGGATCACCTGACCTCCGCGCGGCCCCCGCTTTTAGTTTGATCGCGCTCATCGCATGGAGTCGGATGCTGGTGGGACAGGCCCTTTAGCTCCGTTCCTGCTGTAATCCATGCAGTACTTTATACCCGAGTTAACGATTCACAATAAACGATGACAAGGGCAATGTTCTTCATCATTACAACCTGTTTCAGTGAAGGCTTCACCACTTCTTAACCTAAATTATTTACATTCTGATAGAGACTACACCTCAAAAGGCACTACATCATCTGCAGGGACATTTGGAGAATGCCCTGAACATGTGAAAGACTGCCTACAAACACATGGTTTTGCATTAAACAGGCGAACCAGGCAGGTCTTTGTTCTTGTTGGCTGCAGGTCAGCACCCTTACTCACTAGCTTACTGTACCACCCTGTGTCATTTTGTGGTTAACGATACGATATGATAGAACCTTATTTATCCCAGGAGGGGAATTGGTCTGCCAACTGTCGTCAAACACAAGATACATGAAACATGAAATTAAAGTGATGAGTACAGGATTGGGGATGTGCAAAGATTCGGGGGGGGGGGGGGGGGGGAAGAAGGGGAGCCAGTCAACCCCACGACAGAAAGGGGAGGAGTTCTGCAGTTTGATCGCCACCGGGAAAAAAGATCTCCTGTGGCGTTCTGTCAAAGTCAAAGTCAAAGTCAAAAGAGTTTATTGTCATGTGTCCCTGACAGGACAATGAAAATCTTCCTGTCAGGAATGCATCTTGCTGGGACCAGTCTGTTACTGAAGGTGTTCCTCAGGTTGACCAGTGTGTCATGGAGGGGGTGAGCTGTATTGTCCAGGATGCTCCACAGTTTGAGGAGCATCCTCCCCTCCAAGACCACCTCCCATGAATCTAACCCCGTCCCCAGGACGGAGCCAACCTTCCTGATGAGTTTGTTGATTCTGTTGGTGTCCGCGGCCTTTGGTAGAACATCTGCAGCATCTTACTGCAGATGTTGAAGGAGCGGAGCCTCCTCAGCAAGTACAGACGGCTCTGTCCCTTCTTAAGGAGAGCCGCAGCGTTCCTGGACGGGTCCAGTTTACTGTCCAGGTACACTCCAAGGTACTTGTACTCCTGCAAATCCTAATGGGCATCAGGCTCCTGTCTTCCCATCCGATAAACCAAAAGGCCAGATCACCAGAAATAGACACAAAATGCTGGGGTAACCCAGCGGGGAAATGCAGCATTTCTGGAGAGAAGGAATGGGTGACGTTTCGAGACCAGACCCGTCTTCAGACTCCCATGGCTTCAACCTCCTGCAAGGTGGTCTCTGCAAGCAGAGCTCCTGCCTCAGGCTGACCTCCCTGGGGGACGCAGTCCGTTGAGAACACAACAATTGTACAACGGGAAGAACAGTCCAATTTCAGCTCAGAAATGCGCCGGTCGGAACTGCAGATGCTGGTTTACACCGAAGATAGACAGACACAAAGTGCTGGAGCAACTCAGCGGGACAGACAGACAGACATCTCCGGAGAAAAGGAGCAGGTGACTTTTTGGCGTCGAGACCCTTCTTCAGGCAACAGCTCAGAAATGACTGATTCACTTCCAACACAGAATGATCTAAAGAGAGAATCCAACTCTCCCAGTGGGCTGGGTTGATTAGGAACACAATACACAAAGCTCGGAATGAACATTCAATTACCATGTTATTGGCTTTGGAATTGTAGATATTTGTTAACAATTTTTTTTAAAATGCAATGAATAAAATCTGAACATTACAAGAATTCTTTGAGTTAAAAGCCAGTGCTCTGAGGCACTTTTTATTATGGACTGGGTGAAACAGCAGATTGTTCCAAATTGCTCCAGCAAATGCAGAATTAATCATTCTGCCACTCTGACTGCAAGAATATTCCTAATCGGCCTTCAAATGATGATAAGCTGCCTATGGCTTTCAATGCGTTTTATCACAATGCTGGACGCCCTGTGGGGAGAAATCTCCGCTAAAGATGTCTCTTTGTCTCGATCAATGATGTCATTCTTTACAGGCACTGCCATTTATCCACCAAGTGGCTTCATCGTCCCATCTGCTGCGGTGCAGTCCACCACTTATCGACGAGCAAGGCCTGGATGGAGCGGATGTGGAGAGGATGTTTCCTCTAGGCCTTGCTCGTCGATAAGCAAAACCCAGAGGCCACAGCCTCAGAATAAAAGGCCATTTACTGAACTGAATACTTCACTGAAGTTAGAGAAGTCAATATTCAGCTCACCGCTGGGGTGTAAACTTGCCTTTCCCTTAGCTTTCCGCATCTCTGTGTCTCCCTGTCCCCCGACTCTCAGTCTGAAGAAGGGTCTCGACCGGAAACATCATCCACCCCTTCTCTCCAGAGATGCTGCCTGTCCCGCTGAGTTACTCCAGCATTTTATGTATTGTTGCCAGTCTTCTGCCTATCTGCCGTGTGTGGAATCGGTATTGCCGAGGAAAAAGTACTGTTAATAACGACTTCCATGAGAACGGACGCTACAGAATATAGAACAGTAGGGCACAGGAACAGGCCATTCAGCCCACAATGTCTGTTCCGAACATCCGATGCCAAGCAAAACTAAACTCCTCTGCCTGCACGTGATGCATACCCCTCTGTCCATTCACATCCATGTGCCTATCTAAAACAAACTTAAATGGCAAGATTATTTTTAACAAACACTCAGGTATCAACCCAACATTTTGCTCACCAGGCTTTGACAGTCTTAATACACCGCACAGAAGCACAGTGGCGCAGCGGTAGAGTTGTTGCCTCATCGTGCCAGAGACCTGGGTTCAACCCTGTCTACAATGCTGTCTGCACGGTGTTTGTACCTTCTCCCCATACCCACGTGGGTTTTCTCCGGGTGCTCCGGTTTCCTCCCACACTCCAAAGACGTGCAGGTTTGTAGGTCAATTGGCTTCTGTAAATTGCCCCTAGTGTGCAGGGTAGAACCAGTGCACAGGGCGATCGCTGGTCGGCACGGACTGGGTGGGCCGAAGGGCTTGTTTCCCCACTGGATCTGAGGAAGAATCACTGAGATGAGGCATTAACTCCGTTTCTCCCTCCTTTGAAATTACGTGACCTGCTGTGCACTTCCGGGATTCTTCATTTTAATCAGTTTATACTTTATTTGTTACTTTAGACTTTAAAGATACAGTGCGGAAACAGGCCCTTCGGCCCACCGAGTCTGTGCCGACCACACACACTAACCTACACACACGAGGGACAATTTTACAGCTTACTGGAGCCAATTAACCTACAAACCCATATATCTTTGGAGTGTGGGAAGAAAGTGGAGCACCCGGAGGAAACCCACGCAGGTCACAGGGATAACCTGCAAACTCCGTACAGACAGCACCCGCAAGCAGGGTCAAACCCGGGGTCTCTGGCGCTGCAAGGAAGCAACTCTACCGTTGTGTCACCCAACAGATGCCAATGCACGCCAGCCTGCCAGAGAAGCTAGCTGGCTATTCAGCCGTGCTGGGCGGAGGAGGTGACGTACCTGACACATCAAGAGCAAAAGCTGGTGACCTGCTGCCTTCATTAACTCCAGGGTTGTTCAGCTCCACTGCAAACGTTCCCAGCTCAAATTCAGCGTAAACCAGGAAATGATTTTGCAAATGACTGAAAACTGAGTCAGAGGCCTGGGGCATCACTCACACAGGGACAAAAAAAAACAGAAAGTGCTGGAGTAATGCTTGAGAACATTTTTTTGGGACAGAAATGGAGTAGAAAGAGATTGTGACTCAATAGAAAATGTAACAGACTGCTGTGTAAAAAAACACAGTACTGCAGTAACTCAGCATGAAGCGAAGAATGAGGGGAGACCTCATTGAAACATACTGAATAATATAGAAACATAGAAAATAGGTGCAGGAGTAGGCCATTCGGCCCTTCGAGCCAGCACCGCCATTCAATATGATCATGCCTGATTATCCAGACTCAGTACCCAGTTCCTGCTTTCTCCCCATATCCCTTGATTCCATTAGCCCCGAGCTAAATCGAACTCTCTCTAATATGCGTCAGTGTATTCAATAATGAAAGGCCTGGAAGGGGGCAGAGGAAGGATTTGTTTCCATGTTGTATTTTATCGTTATATGTCCCGATGCAGAACAATTAAATTCTTAAACTAAACTAAACTAACCAACCTGCAATAGAAGATAGACACAAAATGCTGGAGTAACTCAGCAGGCCAGCAGAAAAGGAATAGGTGACGTTTTGGGTCGAGACCCTTCCTCTGTACAACCAATCTGCACATGGACATTACAGGCCCTTGACTATAACGACTTCCCACCCTACTTAAAATGTTGAGCCTCTATTATTTGTGTTGCTCACTTAAAAGAAGTCTGAGTTCAGGACTTCCAATGGCATTTGTACTGCAGGTTATCTCTGATGCAATATTGCTCTCGGACAAATGCTGGCAGATTTAAATCCCACACAGTTCCTGATTGTGGCTTAAAGTCAAAATCCCACAGTAAACAAACAAGGCTTCCAGGCCGTTCCTTTCTGTTGCATTCCAGGCTCTGGGCAACACAATAGGAGAAACCTGACATTATACAGTAGCGTTAATGAAGCAATAGCCCCCAAGGTGCAGTGAGCAGACATAATCTGACACCATGTAAGAACAGGCGCGATAATAATGGCAAGATCAGAGAGGTAGGTTTTAAGGAGAGCCATCAATGGAGCAGGTAAAGTCAGGTGCACAGGGAGTTTCAGAAGTCGTTGTCAATGACTTGGATAAATGAATGCAGACTGTGACAAAGTTCCCCAGGCCCAAAGGTTCAAAAGGACCTTACAAGTGATGATGGATTTGTTTCACAAGCACCTTCCAATGTCACACGGCAGCCTGGCTGCCTGTGGTGTCCCAGTGAGATCATCATCAACCTTCACATGATCTGGGGCCAGAGCTATGAGACCTGCTTCAAGCATATTAGAGTCATATAGCGGAGCAACAGGCCCTTCGGCTCTACTTGCCCACATCAACCAACATGCCCCAAGCTACACTAAGTCAGGTTCGTTTTATTGTCACGTCTTCCGGGGTACAGTGAAAAGCTTTGTCCCACCTGCCTGCGTTTGGCCCATGTCCCTCTAAACCTGTCCAAATGTTTGTTGAACATTGCGATAGTTCCTGCCTCAACTACCTCCTCTGGCAGCTTGTTCCATACAACCGCCATCCTTTGTGTAAAAATGGTCCCTATTAAATCTTTCCGCCCTCACCTTAAACCTATGTCCTATGGTTCTCAATGCCCCAACTCTGAGCAAAAGGCTCTTCCGTGCGTCTACCCAATCTATTCCACTCGTGATTGTGTACACCTCTTTAAGATCGCCCCTCATCCTTCTGCGCTCCAAGGAATAGAATCCCGGCCTGCTCAACCATTCCCAACAGCTCAGGCCCTCGGGTCCTGACAGACTTGACTCAATGCCTCCAGCTAGTTGGTGCAGGCCTTTGGATCGGACTTTGTATTGGACCACATTGTTACATTACAACTCCTCTCTAGCACTAGGGCGGCACGGTGGCGCAGCGGGTAGAGCTGCTGCCTCACAGCGCAGGAGACCCGGGTTCCATCCTGACTACGGGTGCTTATCTGTACGGAGTTTTACATTCTCCCCGTGACGTGCGTGGGTTTTCTTCGGGATCGCCGATTTTGTCCAACACTCCAAAGACGTACAGGACTGTAGGCTGATTGGTTTCGGTAAAATTGTCCCTAGTGTGTGTAGGATAGTGTAAGTGTGCGGGGATCGCTGGTCGGCATGGATCGGTGGGCCGAAGGGCCTGTTTCCTGGCTGTATCTCAAAACTAAACTAGACTAAACTATAAAGGCAAATGATAATATTGCTGGATTATTAATTCAGAGCTTTTTTTAATAAGTATAATGAAGATTGCGTGTTAAATCTGACCTTTCCAAACCACAGTATCCCACAAGGAGCACCTTCTGACCATTTGCCCAAAATCACCACCGTTGTTACTGCCTCTTTTACAGGGAAAACAATAAAAGGATCATTAATGCGTTTGTGAATCCATTCCCCAATTCCCTAAAAACTCATCTTGAAGCTGCTGCTGAACATATCTTTGATGTATTCAGTACAGTAAATAACTGTGAGGAATGTAGGTTAGGTACACAGCAGGAACACCCTGTGAAGCCTCAGATGCAGTCTGTGGTCTGGAGAGAGAACAAGCACCAGGTTTATTTAGCTTCAGATCACTTTGTTTTTAGTGGTGGGATTGTTATATTCGTGATTCCGCGGCTAATGCATGGTTTGATCGTGAGCAGATGCCTTTCAATATCAACGGGTCAAATCAAACGGGCGTTTTTCTCAGAATGTATCACTTCACTGGGGAGTGAGTGAGAGATTTAGTGTGTGGGAAGGAATGAACTGCAGATGCTGGTTTACTCCGAAGATTGACACAAAATGCCGGAGTAACTCAGCGAGTCAGGCAGCATCTCTGAAGAGAAGGAATGGGTGACGTTTTGGGTCAAGACCCTACTTCAGTCCCGAAACGTCACCCATTCCTTCTCTCCAGAGATGCTGCATGTCCCACTGAGTTACTCCAGCGTTTCGTGTCTATTTTGTGTTCGAGTTTTAATTCAGTGTGGTTAGAGCGAGGACCTTTAGCGGGTTAGACACGGTTCTGTATTGATGGCCCATCTTTATTCCACACAGGCGTATTCACACAGTGTGATCACACGGAGTGTTTCATCTAGACATGGGCATATGGTCTTCCTCCAGCCTAGTTTAGTTTAGTTTTATTTAGAGATACAGCACGGAAACAGGCCCTTCGGCCCACCGAGTCCGCACCGACCAGCGATCCCCGCACACTAACACTGTCGGACACACTGGGGACAATTTTACAATTTTACCAAAGCCAATCAACCCACAAACCCCTCCCTTCACCACCTCCAGTTTAAATTCCAGTTGGAATATTTTGGAGGACCAAGTAACCAAGAACCTGTACATCTTGGATTTGACGTAAACCGGAGCACCCGGAGAAAACACACGTGGTCGCATGAAGAACGTAAAACTCCGTACAGGCAGCACCCGTAGTCAGGATCGAACCCGGGTCTCTGGCGCTGTAAGGAAGCAACTCTACCTCACATCTCCCCCGCACACCTCCATTAAACATTCCCCCTCTCATCTTCTAGCTACTACGCCCTCTGGTGTTGGACAAAAGATTCTGACTGTCCACTCTCAAAATGTTACCAATTCCTGTCACGTCTCCACTCAACCTCCAAAGTTCCAGAGAAAATGATCCAAGTTCATCCAACCTGTCCATTGCAGCTGAAACCCTGTAATCCAGGTGGCGTTCTGGTAAACCTCCACGGTGCCTTCTCCAAAGTTGCCACACCTTCCCTGTCATGAGGTCACCAGAGCCGCCCGCCCACACACCAGTGCCCAGTCAACAGCTCAGGCCAAGTCAATAACTCAAGGAGAGAGGTTGGGCAAAAAATATCAAAGTAGGGCATGTCCCCTCCGCTTGGGAATGTCCACGGGCCATGACTTGCAGTGGAGGAAAGGGTGGGATAACCAAAAGGAACGGTTCCGTAGAAACAAAGAACTGCAGATGATGGTTTATACCAAAGATAGATACAAAGCGCTGGAGTAACTCAGCAGGTCAGGTATGTCTGGAGAAAAAGGATAAGTGACGTTTCGGGTCTGGACCCTACTTCCTGAATTTCTTGTGATGAGTGGGCAAAATGCTACAGCAGTGAAGCCCTGGGCTGTGGGCGGTGGGGTCGAGGAGGGTTGGTGGAGGGCCCGGCCAGGAGGTGGGCAAGTTCATGATCCTTAGTGGAGTCCAGGTCGGCATTTATTAAAGGATTGGAATAAAGTAAAGTTGGGGAAGGGTCCCGACTCGAATGGTCACCCGTCCTTTCTCTCCAGAGATGCTGCCTGACCCGCTGAGTTACTCCAGCACTGTGTGTCTATCTATGGAACGGGTGGACGTGTGTGTGCCATCAGCTTTGCTGCATTGAGGGTTGAGGGGAGGAGGGGAGCGGGGCGCAGCAGAGTGCTGTCTGCAGCAGCTCACTGCTCTACCGAGCAAATAACTAGACAGGCTGCACTGCAGCAATTTGCAAATCAGCTTTGTTTTTTTCTTTCTGGCTTTATGGAAATCCTGGTTGCAGTCTAAAGATTCTTAGACTCCTGACAAGCAACTCAATGTTAATCAGGAATGAACTAGATGAAGGGACTTCTCGTGTTCAAGTTTCCAGCGCCGAGGAACAGATTTTCACAGTGCATTATTTTAATTGAAAGGCTGTCTAGTTAAGTTTAGTTTAGTTTAGATGTACAGGGCAGAAACTGAGTCCACGCTGACCAGCGATCCCTGTTACACTGGCGCTATCCCACTCTCTAGGGACAGTTTACAATTTTAACCAAAGCCAATTAACCTACAAATGGTTCTGCACCTTCCCAAACCTCTAGTGTCCCCCTACCTGACTCTCAGTCTGAAGGAGAGTCTCAATCCAAAACGCCACCTATGCCTTTTCTCCGGAGATGCTGTCTGACCCATTGAGTTACTCCAGCATTTTGTGTCTATCGTTGGTGTAAAACAGCATCTGCAGTTCCTTCTTACACAACCTACAAACCTGTACGTCTTTGGAGTGTGGGAGGAAACCGGAGCACCCCATGGAAAATCCACGGGGTCGCGGGGAGAACAGACAAACTCCGTACAGGCAGCAACCGTGGTCAGGATCGAACCGGGGTCTCTGGTGCAGTACGGCTGCAACTCCACCGCTGCCCCACCCCAGAACATGTCCCAAAACAGAACTACAAAATTCTTACTTGCAGCAGATCAACAGATATGTAAACACGTTACACTGTAAAACCCATAACAACAAAAGTTCAATATATATATATATAAAAATAAAGCAGACAAATGAACAGACAACAGTAGTGCAAGTTTTGGCAAAGATAAGGAAATTACTTGATTTTCTTTTCTGTTCATTTGAACATTTCCAGTAATATTTACAAACCTCTGGTTTGCAAAACGGACTTCGGTTTTGATAGAAAATAGACACAAAATGCTGGAGTAACGCAGCGGGACAGGCAGCATCTCTGGACAGAAGGAATGGGTGACGTTTCGGGTCAAGTCCTTTCTTCAGATTGAAAGATACAGTGTGGAAACAGGCCCTTCAGCCCACCAAGTCCATCAATCGCCCATTCACACTAGTTCTATGTTCTTTCACTTTCTCATCCACTACCTACACCGAGGCTTGCTGATTTGTATTTCGGCTTGGTCCTTATAATCGCATGCTGCCTAGAGTAGGATAGGAACTTAGACTTAGTCTGCCTCAGTGCATTCATTGGAAATGTGATTACTCCTTCAATTAATCTCTTCAGAAGATAGTTTGGTTTATTCTAGTCACATCTATTGCGTACTATCCAGTCAGCAAAAATACAATCCATGATTACAATGAATCCATCCACAGTGTACAGATACAGGATTAAGCATATAACGTTTAGTCCACTAAAGTCCAAATAAAGATTGTTCAAAGGTCCCCATTGAGGTGGATGGGAGGTCAGGGCCGCTCTCTAGTTGGTGAGAGGATGGTTCAGTTGCCTGATAACATCTGGGATGCAACTGTCCCTGAATCTGGAGGTGTGTGTTTTCACACTTCTGTACCTCTTGCCTTATGGGAGAGGGGAGAGGAGGGAGTGCCCAAAGTGAGACTTGTCCTTGATTACGCTGGTGGTCCTGCCGAGGCAGCGTGAAGTGAAGACGGAGTCTAACAGTGTAGACAAAGGCTTGTTTGTGTGATGGTCTCGGCTGCGTCCATAATGTCCTGGCAATATCTTGCGGTCCCAAACCATGCTGTGATGCATCCCAATAAAATGCTTTAGAAAGCACATCTGTAGACGTTGGAGAGGATTGATGGGGACATGCCGAATGAACCTCTTAAGCATTGTAAGGAAGTCGAGGCGTTGGTGTGCTTTCTTGGCCATTGCTTCAAGGAATCGAGAGTTGTTGCTCCCAGAACTGCAATCTAAGGTCGGAGTGACTACGTTGAAGTAGGCAAGAGAGGAAGTCCGAGATTAGTCAAAAAAATGTGGAAGCAATATGTCACGGGGTGACACAGAGGCGCAGCTGGTAGCGACGCTGCCTCACAGCGGCAGAGATCCGGCTTCCAACCTGACCTCTGAACGTTCTCCCTGTGACCGAGTGGGTTTCCTCCGGGTACTCTGGTCTCCTCCCACATCTCAAAGATGTGCGGGTTTGTAGGTAAATTGGCCTGTGTAAAAATTGCCCCTAATGTGTAGAGAGTGGACAAGAAAGAGGGATAACATAGAACTCATGAGATCAATGGTCAGAGTTGACTCATTGGGCCAGTCCGAAGAAGGGTCTCGACCTGAAACGTCACCCATTCCTTCTCTTCAGAGATGCTGCCTGTCTCGCTGAGTTACTCCAGTTTTTTTGTGTCTATCTTCGCTGGGCCGAAGGACCTGTTTCAGTGACGTATCTCTAAATTAAAGGAACGCATTTATCTCAGTGTGTTGAGACCAGCAAAGGGATTTCTAACAAATCGGTGGTCATTAGGAGGTAATTGAATGCTGGGGTGGACCCAATCAATTAGAAATGAGCTGAGGTGCCTGTTTTTTGTTTTGAGAATGCAGTGCTAGCAGGCCTATTATTCTTACTCCAACACAAAGCAAAATAATTGCAAAATTCTGGATTACCTGCGTAATACTAATAACTGGTCAATATCATTCGGCTCAAATGCAGAAAGAGAACAGCCATAAACTTATACTCCCTGAAGTGACACCATAAATGATTTCAGAAAAGGAAAAGGGGGCACACATTACTGCACAATGGTTTAGTTCAATGGATGTGGAGAGGATGGTTCCACGAGTGGGAGAGTCTAGGACTAGAGGTCACAGCCTCAGAATTAAAGGACTTTCTTTTAGGAAGGAGATGAGGAGAAATTTCATTAGTCAGTGGGTGGTGAATCCGTGGAATTCTTTGCCACAGAAGGCTGTGGAGGCCAAATCAGTGGATATTTTTAAGGCAGAGATAGTTAGATTCTTGATTAGTACGGGTGTCAGAGGTTATGGGGAGAAGGCAGGTTCAAAGGTTAGTTTATTGGTCACATACACCAATTGGCGTAGTGAAATGTTTCTTGCCAATTCAGCACATAAAAAAAGAATACAGACATAACAATAATAAAGAGATTTAAACATAAAAAAAACATTCCCCCACAATGGTTCCCATTATGAGGGAAGGCACAATGTCCAGTCCCCAACCCATGTCCACCCATAGTCGGGCCTATTGAGGCCTCCGCAGTCGCCTTCACGGAGGCCCAATGTTCCAGGCCGTTCTCGCTGGGGTGATGGTGCTCCGGCGTCGGGAGAATCCTCTCAGCGGCTTGGGACACCTGGAACGGCCGTTTCCGTACCGGAGTCCGCGGCTTCCGAAGCTGACAAGGCCGCGCTGAATGGAGCTCCCCCACCGGCTCCCGATGTTGAAGTTCAGCGCCGCCGCCCGCAGCTGGCCGTTCCACAGACCCGCGGCTCCGCGATGTTTGTCTCGGCGGTCTCAGCTCACCGGAGCTCCAGCGCGGTGACCCAGGCAACGCATCGCCCGCTCCGCGATGGCGCTCCAGCGCTGTGCCGCTGCCGAAGCCGAGGTTCCGGGCGCTCCCCTCAGGAAACGCCGCTCCAGGCCCGCTGGTAGGCCGCGAGGACGGGTCAAAAGTGCAGCCCGGAGCTGCCTCTCCGACCAGGTAGGGACCCTGAAAAGTAGTTTCCCCCTTCCCCCCCACCCCACACATAAAATAGACTAGAACTCCAAAAACAAAACACTAAAACTCACTAAAAATAAAAAAGGAGTGAAAAACAAACAGCTGCAGGCTGGGCAGCCACACCATACAGGACAGCGCCCCCTATCTAATAGGCATGAGAATGGGGTTAGGAAGGGGAGATAGATCAGCCATGATTGAATGGCGGAGTATTCAATGGGCCGGGGGGCCTACTTCTACTCCTATCCCTTATAACCTTATGTACCCAGGATTGGCGTTGCATTCATGGAATTCAAAAGGGATAGAACTCGAAACTTGGGAATGTTTCAAAATGAGTTACCCTTGCATTCCCACTCTCTCTCCGTCCCTCCCTCCCCCACCCTCGACGGCCCACTATTTTCACTGTTCACATCCCTTTGTTATCACAGCCATCAATGGACCATTGTGGGCTCATTGGCCCTCGGTGCCAGCTCAGATTTGTTCTGTACCTCTTCATAACTATAGTTTCCCTCTCCCCTGACTCTAGTCTGAAGAAGGGTCTGGACCCAAAAAGGTCGCCCATTCCTTTTCTCTGGAGATGCTGCCTTTCCCGCTGAGTTACTCCAACATTTTGTGTCTACCTTTTTTTTAATTAGCTGCCAGCGCATAACCAGGATATGTTTACCAAGGGATTTTGTGAGACAAAGGGGGTGGAGAGGGGGAGGTTCTATGAATACTTAATTGAATGCAATAGATTCAGTCCTTATAGATGATAAAGTCATACAGGGCAGCGGTAGAGTTGCTGTCTTACAGTCAGACACCCAGGTTCAATCCCGGCTACAGGTGCAGTCTGTACGGAGTTTGTACGTTCTCCCTGCGAACCGTGTGGGTTTTCTCCGAGCGCTCCGGTTTCCTCCCACACTCCAAAGACGTACTGTATATGTTTGCAGGTTGATCGGCTCTGGTGAAGTTGTAAACTGTTCCTAGTGTGTGGGATAGTGTTAGTTTTAAGAAGGAACTACAGATGTTGGAAAATCGAAGGTAGGCAAACGTGCTGGAGAAACTCAGCGGGTGCAGCAGCATCTATGAAGGAAATAGTCTGAAGAAGGGTTTCGGCCCGAAACGTTGCCCAGTTCCTTTGCTCCATAGATGCTGTTGCACCCGCTGAGTTTCTCCAGCAATTTTGTCTACCAAGGATAGTGTTCAGGGATGGCTGGTCGGCACGGACTCGGTGGGCCGAAGGGCCTGTTTCTGCACTGTATCTCTAAACTAAACGACAGCATCTTGTGAAAATCGGCAGTGACTGTGTGGGTCAGGGCAGAGGTAACGTGTGATGTTGCATTATTGAGGTGAGGAACGGGGAATTGAGCAAATACTTGAATACTTCCCTGTAAATCTAGCTCTTGATTCGTGTCATTAGAGTCTAAAGCATCATGTTTATTGTCAAACTCTTGTAAAGATGTCAGGAAACACCTTGCGTATTCAGGAACAGATATTAGCCGGTCCTACCACAAGAGTAGGGTCTGATACAATGAAGTGGAAGGAAACGCTCAGCTACCAATGACTGGGGAATAAAAGCCCACCGGGTTATCTTGAGGAGAGCACTAGTCTGATTCTGGTTTTCACAGCCGTGAATCTATTGTGCTTCACAATACGCTGCAAGCACGCCACTAGTTTGGTTGGAATGTTTTGCATGGACTCTCTCCAAAAGTGCCTGCTACATGCTGCTGACGTTCAGTCTTTCCGCTGACTGGATAGCACGCAACAAAAGCTTTTCGCTACACCTCGGTACACGTGACAATAAACTGAATGAAACAAAACAGGCTTGCTCCTGCAGTTGGCATTCACAGTAATGCTCCAGGCTGCCTCCTGTACTGCAGGCATGAAATGCTACCACGTAAAGGAGACCATTCGGCCCATTGTTGCCGTGGAGGGGCCCCAAAAGACCTTTACTGGTCTTTTGGTTGAATCTCCCCCCCTCTAGTTAACCAGTTTTTGCATTCCTTTTGTGCAAACCTTCCTACTACAACTTTGACAAGACATTTGGACAGGAAACGTTCAGAGGGACATGGTCCAAATGCGGACAGATGGGAGTAACTTGGTCAGCATGGATGAGTTGGGCCAAAGGGCCTGTTTCTGTGCTGTATTATTCTGACACTACACATCTAGACCCAAGGGTTGGGAATTGAGACCAGCCTGAATATCTTGCTCGTTGGCGAGTGTGGGTTTTTTCTGTGTTGCAATGTTTTGGGATTTCAATTCTCCGTCTGTTTACCTCTTATGCGACAGATTGGAATAATATTACTGAGTGGGGAACCGTGAATAAGTTGAGACGTAATGCTGCTTGCGTAGAATTCCATGAAAAGACTTCATGGGGCGGCGCGGTAGTGCAGGGATAGAGTTGCTGCCTCACAGCGCCAGAGACCCAGGTTCAATCCTGACCATGGGTGCTGTGTGTACGGAATTTGTACGTTCTCCCTGTGACCACGTGGGTTTTCTCAGGGTGCTCCGGTTTCCTCCCACGCTCCAAAGACGTGCAGGTTTGTACTTTAATTGGCTTCAGTAAGTTTTTAAAAAATTGTGTGTGTGTGTGTGTGTGTGTGTTTGTGTGTGTGTGTGCGTGCGTGCGTGTGCGTGTGTGTGTGCGCGTGCGTGTGTGAGCGTGTGCGTGTGTGTACGCGCACGCGCACGCGCATGGGGTGATTACTGGTCGGCACAGATTCGGTGGGCTGAAGCGTTTTTGCGCATCATTTCCAAATTCTGAAGTTTAAAGATTTGATACGTTGCTAAGTTCATAAAGTATAGGAGCAGAATTAGGCCATTCAACCCATCGAGTGAGTTAAAATTGTAAATTGTCCCTAGTGTGTGCAGGATAGTGTTAGCGTGCAGGGATCAATGGTCGGCGCGGACTTGGTGGGCCGAAGGGCCTGTTTCCGCGCTGTATTTCTAAACTAAACTACGGTAGTTGGGCAGACAATTCTGATTAAGATGCTTGCTGACTTCTTTATGCTAAAGATACTTTGGCCAAAGATTAACATCATTTTTAACGTCAAGTGCCTGAGCCAAAAGATGCTTTGATTTGTGGTTTTAGTGCAAATTAGCACGGAGGCTATTGATAGGATAGGCCAACAGATCGACTAAAACTAATTAGATAATTTGAACAACTGAGGCTGCTCGATGAAAACATCAGCTCAGCTCTCATTCATTCATTCATTGACTGTCAGCATTTTACTGCCAACTACACAGAGAGCCGAGAGGACCAGAGTCGTTATAGATCCATTGACACACAGCAGCAAGTTAATGGATACCAATCCCACACTTCCACGGTGGGGCAGTGGTAGAGTTGTTGCCTTACAACCCCAGAGACCCAGGTTCGATCCTGACCACGGTTGCTGTCTGTATGGAGTTTGCACGTTCTCCCCCGTGAGCTGCGTGGGTTGTCGCCGGATGCTCCGGCTTCCTTCCACACCCGAAAGACGTGCAGGTTTGGAGGCTAATTGGCTTAGGTAAAATTGTAAATTGTCCCTAGTGTGTGGAGGCTATTGCTAGTGTACGGGGATCGCTGGACGGCACGGGCTCAGTGGGCCGAAGGGCCTGTTTCCGTGCTGTATCTCTAAACTAAACTGAAGGTCCACTTCCGTGTCTTCAGCGCCAAGGTCCAGCTCGCCAGAGTCAGCAGCGTAACTTCCTTTGCTTAATACTTTTCAAACAGAGCAAATGAAGGGCCAGATCGAGTGGATGTGGAGAGGATGTTTCCACTAGTGGGAGAGTCTAGGACCAGAGGGCACAGCCTCAGGATAAAAGGACGTTCCTTCAGAATGGAGATGAGGCGGAATTTCTTTAGTCAGTGGGTGGTGAATCTGCGTAATTCATTGCCACAGATGCCAATGGAAACCGTCAATGGATGTTTTTAAGGCAGAGATTGATAGATTCGTGATTAGTGCGGGTGTCAGGGGTCATGGGCAGAAGGCAGGAGAAAGATAAATCAGACACGATTGAATGGTGGAGTAAACTTGAAGGGCTGAATGGCCTAATTCTGCTCCTATCACTGATGAACTTACCAATGAATGAATGAATGAAGGACCAACACAGTCTTGAGGGCTCACTACACTGTAACATCAGAGTCAGTGTTTCAATAAAGGTATCAGATTACGGCAACTAAGTTTAAGCGTTTAATTACTGCACCTCCAGCCTGTCATCTACCTGTGAAAACATTGCTAATTCACCACATCCATCAGTGGCTATAGGGTTTTGTGAAGGAGAGACATTCGAAAGGTACGTTGCAAATTCTGGACCTTCATATTTGAGCTCCTAATGTTGGCGAAATGTGGCCCTGCATTTGGGTTATCATTTTATGTAATAGATCCCAAGTCCATGGTCGTCGAGGATGATTAAGTAGCGGATAAAAGTTCATCACACTGATGGCTGAACCCAAATTATAACTAACCACACATTCACGGGGTTCGAGAGGAGATTGTTAAAGATTATGAGCAAAACAGGAGATAAAATGAGAGTAATACCCAAGACCCGTGCCACAATGACCAAGCAAGTTGCTTCAATGGAATGGAGACACAGAGTGAGTTTAGTTTGGTATTGAAAGGTGTATCGAGATACAATGAAAATTTATTTTGTTGCATGCCATCCAGTCCATGAAATAACTATGCATGATTACAATCAAGTCGTCCACAGTGTACAGAGGCAGGATAAAGGGTATGTTAGTGCAAGATAGGGGTGGAAGGTCGCAACCTTCACATGGTCCACCCTGTTTCGACTAATGCAATCAACTCGACATGCACAAACGGAAGATCAAATAGAGCAAGTTGTCCTGCAACTTTAGGCTGTGCACGCCACACGAAAGAAGAACTGCAAGATAAAGTGCAATCAAAGATAGGTCAACAGTCTCCATCGAGGGGGACAGGACTACACTCTAGCTCGTGAGAGGCCGGTTCAGAATCCTGGTAACAGCTGGGAAGAAACTGTCCTTTAATCTGGATGGGAACTGCAGATGTTGGCTTCTTGAACAAAACACAAAGTGCTGGAGTAACTCAACAGCTCAGACAGCATCGGTGGAGGAAGTGGATAAACGATTATATTCCTTCCACGGATGCTGCCTGACCTGCTGAATAACTCCTGCACTTTGTGTTTTGCTCCAAATTAATGTGCCTTAATCTCAATTTGTATATTTCTAGAGGGAGATGTTACACTTTGAGGTGACTGTTTTCCGAGGCAGTCCCTCGGGTTTGTAGAAGCTCCTAAGATTTGGGAGTAGTCCGTGTCTTCTGAGACCACATCGTGGACCTTTATTGGCAGACGATGAGAGGCAGATCAGTAGAGGACCATTGGTGACTAATGTGTAAGGACCATCCTCTCAAATGCTTCAATCACTGGGTTGACATTGAGTTGGAGCTCAGCCTCCTAAGATGGCCTTATACAAAACTCTAGACACAAAAAGCTGGAGTTACTCAGCGGGACAGGCAGCATCTCTGGGGAGAAGGAATGGGTGGCGTTTCGGGTTGAGACCCTTCTTCAGGCCTGAAGAAGAAGGTCTGAAGAAGGGTCTCAACCCGAAACGTCACCCGTTCCTTCTCCCCAGGGATGCTGCCTGTCCCGCTGAGTGACACCAGCATTTTGTGTCTATATTTGAGGAACTGCAAATGCTGGTGTACACAGAAGATAGACACAAATTGCTGAAGTGTCTATCTTCGGTGTAAACCAGCATCTGCAGTTGCTCCCTACACATGTAGTATACAAGCCATGTCTGCCAACTGCAGCTCAAGGCCTGGTTGGGGTGACCTTGGTGCTGGAGAGAAGCCAAAGGAGATTATTTCACTTTGAATTTTTTATAGAGGGAGCAGTTTTACCTTGAGATTTACACGGTGAGAAAGCAGTGCAGGGCTTCAGAATTAAAAGATTCATTCACGTACTTTATCTCAATGACCCGCATAAACCTGCTATTATAGAATAGGTTTGCAAGATATATTTGAATTTTAAAAGAAAATTGTGTTTCTGCCAAGCTGTAAATTCTGTCTCGAGACTCCTGGCCTTTTCCTCTCGGAGAGCGCCGTGTATCTTCCCTGCAGTGGGCAGAGTGTGGAGAGACAATCCGAACACTGCAGACCGACTGATGGTGTGATGGCTACACAAGCATCACCCTATACGCACCAATGCTGTGGAGCATCTCCATTAGGCATCACCCTATGGGATGTGCGGCATGGACGCGCAGTGGTACAGTTGCTTCCTTGCAGCGTTTAAGACCCCGGGTTCGATCATGACTACGAGTGCTTTCTGTACGGAGTTTGTACGTTCTCCCCGTGACCTGCGTGGGTTTGCTCCGGTTTCCACCCACACGCCACAGACGTGCAGGGTAGTAGGCTAATTGGCTCCGGTAAAATTGTCACCTGTGTGCGTAGGACAGTGTTAGTGTATGGGGATCGTTGGTCGGCATGGGCTCAGTGGGCCGAAGGGCCTGTTTCCGTGCTCTAGCTCTGAACTAATCTATTCCCTGTTCTTCAGTTTGACAAGGTTGTTTTCAGATGACTACGTGATTCTTAAACTTATCTTGCGTAAACACTGACATTTATGGATCTTTGTGGGCAAGCAGAATAAAGTAGCTTTTAAATAGCGACGGAATGTTCCTGATCACCCCCAGAGATGCTGACTGACTCACTGTATATTTCGTGCTCATGTTAGTTTTACCTCAGATTTGCACCATCTGCGGCATGTTGCTGGTGATAAGAAGGTACTGTCAGATTCAAGAGTCACGAGAGTTTTATTGTCATGTGTCCCAGATAGGACAATGAAATTATTGCTTTGCTTCAGCACAACAGAATATAGGAGGCATGAATACAGACCAAGGCTGTAAGAATACAGAATACACACTGTAAGGCTGTAACTCTACCGCTGCGCCACCATGCCACCCTGGATATTGGTTATTCGTAGTTCTTTCTTGTTCATCCACACTCTTTTGCTCAAACTTACATTTCACAACTACATTAAACGATGGCGCAGCGGGAGAGCTACTGCCTTACAGTGCCAGAGACCCGGTGTCAATCCTGACCACAGGGGCTGTCTGCATGGAGTTTGTACGTTCTCCCTGTGACCTGCGTGCGTTTTTACCGGGATCTCCTGTTTCCTCCAACACTCCAAAGACGTACAGGTTTGTAGCTTGGAATTAATGTAAATTGTTCCTAGTGTTTGTAGGATAGTGTGAGTGTGCGGGGATTGCTGGTCGGTGGGTGCTTAAGTGGCCTGTATCTCTAATCGTATGTATGGCCTGCATCGCTGTACCTCTAAACTAAACGAGAGTTGTTATTGATACAGAACGATGGAGTGTAAACAAAGGTTTATTCCCTCAAATTTGTAAAATATCCACCGTCTCAATGTACTCATACAGAAGACATTCCTGTCAGACTAACCAAACGCAGACAAGCATTTTCCGACTGAGAACAAGCTGATCTCAGCAATTTATGACAGCACCACATTCAGCGGCAGATGGGTTTATTAAAATATAACGCTGTGTTTGTGTGTGTGAGAGAGAATGGTTCTGCTTGGCATGATCAAACAATGTTGCAGGTGTGAAGTAACAGTTCTTTGTGAAAATGGTGTGAGTGGTCTGAATTCTACACCACAGTGCTATTCAATTTCAACAGAGAACACGCTCAGTATCCAGATAGTCGAGGGATTTTAAAAAAACATTCCTCCCTCCCCTTCAAAACCACACCATCGCTGGAATATGCGCAGAGAGGCTAAATGGGATCTCCTCACTTGACCTGCTTGCACCCCACACTCCCTCTCGACAAGCGGCGAATCGGTGGAATTCATTAGAAACTTAGAAAATAGGTGCAGGAGGAGGCCATTCGGCCCTTCAAGCCACCACCGCCATTCATTGTGATCATGGCTGATCGTCCCCTATCAATAACCCGTGCCTGCCTTCTCCCCATATCCCTTGACTCCACTAGCCCCTTGAGCTCTATCTAACTCTCTCTTAAATCCATCTAGTGACTTGGCCTCCACCGCCCTCTGTGGCAGGGAATTTCATAAATTCACAACTCTCTGGGTGAAAACGTTTTTTCTCACCTCAGTCTTAAATGACCTCCGCTTTATTCTAAGACTGTGGCCCCTGGTTCTGGACTCGTCCAACATTGGGAACATTTTTCCTGCATCTAGCTTGTCCGGTCCTTTTATAATTTTATATGTTTCTATAAGATCCCCCCTCATCCTTCTAAACTCCAGTGAATACGAGCCTAGTCTTTTCAATCTTTTCTCATATGACAGTCATTGCCACGGAAGGCTGCAGAGGTCAAGTCAATGGATATTTTCTAAAGTAGAGATAGATAGATTCTTGATTAGTGCGGGTGTCAGGGGTTATGGAGAGAAGGCAAGAGAATGGGGCGGAGAAGGAAAGATAGGTCAGCCATGATTGAAAGATGGAGTGGGCTTCATGGGCCGAATGGCCTAATTCCTTCCTATCGCGTATGAACTTATGAAGTGAAAACATTCCATAAGACCACACTGCCTTTGACAATTCTTCACCACTTACCCAGAGTATTATCTCTAGTTCCCATTCCACATTCGCTGTTTGACCAATCGAGTATTTCTAGCATATCCTGTCTTGATCTCAGAAGCTTCAGCAGTTTCAGGAGTTTAATTTGCAGGAAGAAAACTGCAGATGCTGATCTACACCGAAGATAGACTCATGGGTGACGTTTGGGGTCTAGACCCTTCCACAAACACCACTGAGATAAATACTCTGTTTAGATTTTTCTGTGTTGGGATCAGTTATTTCTGAGCGCTCTGTCTGAAGAAGGGTCTCGACCCGAAACGTCACCCATCCCTTCTCTCAAGAGATGCTGCCTGTCCCGCTGAGTTACTCCAGCATTTGGTGCCTCTCTTCGGGATTTTTATTTTCCATCCTACACTGTCCATGCCAACAAACTTTACCCCAGAGTGAGTGCCAGAGCACATTGTCTTTGCAACCACTCTCTGGATGCGCTGAGTAGAACCACCACAGGACTTGGAACAAACTGCTGGAAGTACTCAGCAGGTCAGGCAGCATCCAGGAAGGCAAAACGATGGTTGACTATTCAGCCCTAGATGAGTACCATTCCTTGTTTTCCACAGATGCTTCTTGACCTGCTGTGTTCTTCCAGCAATTTATTTGTTGCTCGAGATTCCAGCATCCAAAGTAATGTAGGTCTATAATATTATAGGAGTTCATCTGTAATGAAGAGGATAAATCTTCATCTATTTGAAGATAGATGATAGATACTTCATCTACAAGTCCAGGCACCCCAACATGAGTAAATAACTCACTAAGAGTATTAATGAGGACAAATATCGAGGGCGGCACGGTGGCATTGCAGTAGAGCTACTGCCTTACCGTGCTAAAGATCCGGGTTCAATCCTGGCTACGGGTACGGTTTGTACGGAGTTTGTACGTTCTCTCTGTGACCTACATGTGTTTTCTCCAATATCTTCGGTTTCCTCCCACACTCCAAAGACATACAAGTCTGTAGGTTAATTGGCTTGGTATAAATGTAAATTGGCCGTAGTATTGGGGATCGCTGGTCAGCACAGACACGGTGGGCCGAAGGGCCTGATTCCGCGCTGTATCTCTAAACTAAATTGTCTCAGTGGCGCCCATCTGCGTCCAGGGCACTTTCTGTGGCACGCGGCCTTCTGGGTAAACACTGCTGCCATTGCTGGCTCGTTTCCGATGTAAACTTGATCGATCGTACAGTGTTGTGGAAATCACAAACGGCCTTGGTTGCACTTGGGACTGAGTACAGAAGTGTTTACGTAAGAGTGAGTTTACATAAGTAACTCATTGCGTAAGACCATTGCGTAGGTCTGTATGAAGAGTGCCTGTGTATTCCTGGTGAATTGACTGGATCCGCCAAGATGCAGCACAGAACGCCACAGGAGATTCTTCTTTCCTGTGGCTATCAAACTAAACATGTCCTTCCCCTTCTGTCGTGGGGAAGACGGACAGCCCTCCCCCACCCCCCACCCCCCTCCCCAATCTTTGCACATCCCCAATCCTTTCCACTTCTCACTTTAACTTCACGTTTCATGTACCTTGTGTTTCATGACTGTTGGCAGATTAATTTCCCTCTTGGGATAAATAAAGTGCTATTGTATCGTATCGTATGTGGCAGGCTGCCAGCATTATACTGGGAATCCTGCTGGAGGCCATTGCAGTGGGCGCTGGCCAATTCCAGGCAGTTATGACAGCCATTGTTATAGATACCAGCTCCAGGCAATGCCCACGGCAGCATCCAGCAGAACCATGAAGGGAGACAGGCAATCTATTATAATGGCCGGGAACAGCATCCTACTAATAAAGAGTTGTACCGTGAATGTTAACTCAGTACATTTTGCGCAGAGAGATGAACAGATGTCTAAGTTGCATTTCAGCAAAAATAAGTAAATGATTAAATCCAGACTGTCAGTGTGCCTGTCGAAAGCTGCCATATAGTTTATGGCAGGCCAGACTGACACGGGTTTATAGTGACACTGTCACTCAGTGAACACCTTTGACAGTAGTCAGGTCCAGCCGCAACGCTTACGATGGGATTGACGCTCGGATTTCTGCAGGGATTTGCTCGCTTGCAGATGAACCGTGGCGATTACTGCCAATAAACGCTCATGATGGGAGACGGTTTTGCAGATGGTGCCAAAAGGATCCAAACTGGAAATCACCTGTCAAAAAAAGCCACTACCTGAAGCAATTCCCCGCGGTGATCATTACGGCTCAGGTTTCACTCCATTATTAATAGGGTACGACGTCTCAGCACTGGCTCTGACCCCGATACTAATAAGATATTAATTATTTATCCTTGTCACGTTATTTAACGCGGGGTAGTCACCGCTTCACCCACAGCACTAACGCAGTTCTCCTGGAAACACGTGGAGACTCCCGAGGACTAGCTGACACACAGCTAAAGGGCAGAGCAAAGATTGGGGGGTGGCATTGCGAACAGTTTAGATGAGGAGTCCGCGGAGGCTGCAAATCGAGTTATGGGACAGGAGGAACGAAGGCTAGTGTAGAGGGACAGGCAGCTAGAGTAAAAGGCAGAGGCTACTCTGTGTGGAGAGATGCAAGATAAAGATTCTTGCATCAGTTCATTAAGTCAGGAGTGAGCAGTGTGTGCCAGTGCGAGTGAGAGCAGTGTGTGCGAGTGCGAGTGCGAGAGTGAGAGTGTGTGTGTGTGTGTGTGTGTGAAAGTGTGCGTGTGTGTGAGAGAGTGCGTGCGCGAGTGACACTGTCTGTGTGTGCGTACGTGAGTGACATTGTGTGTGTGCGTGAGTGTGTGCGTGCGCGAGTGACACTGTGTGTGTGTGCGTGCGCGAGTGACACTGTGTGTGTGTACGTGCGTGAATGACGCTGTGTGTGTACGTGAGTGTATGCGCGTGCGAGTGACACTGTGTGTGTGTGTGTGCGTGAGTGTGTATGCACGTGCTTTCATGCAGCACAAATAACCCATCTTGTGTAGAAAACCGTTGATGGTTTAGTTTAGTTTATTGTCACGCTTATCGAGGCACGGTGAAAAACGTTAGTTTGCTGCTGAGCAGCCAACAACAAGACAATACATGATTACAATCAAGCCATCCACAGTGTACAGATACACAGAGTCATAGAGTGATACAGCATGGAAACAGGCCCTTCAGCCCAACTTGCCCACACTGGCCAACATGTCCCAGCTACACTAGTCCCACCTGCCTGCATTTGGTCCATATCCCCTCTAAACCTGTCCTATCCATGTACCTGTCCAAATGTTTCTTAAACGTTGCAATAGCAACTGCATCAACTACCTCCTCCGACAACTCGTTCCCACCACAGTTTGTGTGGAAAAAGTTACCCCTCAGGTTCCCAATGAATCCCATTAAATGATAAAGGGGATAACGTAAATAACGTTGAATGTAAGATGGCGTCCAGTAAAGTTCGATCAGAGATAGTCTGAGGGTCTCCAGTGAGGTAGGTGGCAGCTCAGGACTACTCTCTGATTGTTGGAAAGATAGTAACGGCATTGGTGGGAGTGCGAGAGAGTTGGGAATGGTGATGGTCTTTCACAGGCAACACGGATGAGAGGGGCCATGCCAACAAAACGATTATGGAGTCGAAAGAGTCAGCAACTGATTCAGATTTTACCCATGGTGGACAACATGGTGTGAAAGGCAAGAACGCACTCTCAACGCATCCTCTAACAAGCCACATTTGTCTCACAGAATAAACCAGAGATCCGATATCCTTTTGCAGAAAGAGAAAAGTAATCAATGTTCTCGAAACGATCCAGTCACGCACAGTCACAGATCTTGTCCGGGTCATTGGTGATGGTGCTGTAACTACCTTGACAAAGACACGTTCGTTCATACAAGGCACGGCACTTTAATAGAATCATCAAGTTAGCCCGAGGAAAAGATTTAGAACAGGGTCATTTCAAAAGGAAAACAGCCCAGGCAAGATAATCCCGTTGCCTGGACACTTGGAATAAATCACAGCGACAGGTTCAATGTGAAAAGGAGGTGCTTCGCTGGGCCTGAGTTACAATACGTTGTACAGTGAACATAACGGAAACACAAAGAACTTCAAAGCATTAAAAATCAAATTAAAAACTCCACGATTCAATTTTTAATTCTTAGCAAGCACAGTGATGCAATGTCCCAACCCGAAACGTCACTTATCCACGTTCCCCAGAGATGCTGCCTGACCTGCCTGATGTGCAGAGTAGATGGAGGCAATGGTGGGGAGTCTGGTCTGTGTGATGGACTGGGCTACATCCATAAGTCTGCAATTCCTTACGGTCTTGGGCAGAGCTGTTCCCAAACCAAGTAATGAAGCAACAAAACAGCATGATTTCTATGGTTTAGAAGGATGAGGGGGACCTCATTGAAACTGACTGAATAGTGAAAGGCCTGGATAGAGTGGATGTTGAGGGGATGTTTCTACCAGTGGGAGAGTCTAAGACAAGAGGGCATAGCCTCAGTCTCAAAGAAGATATCTTTAGGAAGGAGGAGGAGGAATTTCATTGGCCAGAGGGTGGTGAATCTGTGGAATTTATTGCCACAGACAGCTATGGAGGCCAAGTCAATGGGTATTTTTGAAGCGGAGATTAATAGGTTCTTGGTTGGTACGGGCATCAGGGGTTCTGGGGAGAAGGCATGAGAATGAGGTTGAGAGAGAATGATAGACCGGCCACGAATGAATGGCAGAGTAGACCCGTTGGGCAGAATGGCCTAATTCTGCTCCTCTGGTTTATGAACACAAGTTACTCCAGCACTTTGTGTCTTTTTTTTTGTAAAACAGCATCTGCCGTTCCTTGTTTCAACACAATGCATAACACTTGTCTAGGTGGCGCGACCGATGTTGCAGCGGCCTCTGCAGTCCGTCTGTCTTTTTTTATTTTTGTCCCGTTGAAGGTATAGTTTTGTTGTGTTTTTTATTGTTTTTAGCTGTGTATATGTGGGAGGCGGGGGGGAGACTTTTAAATCTCTTCCCTGTACGGGGGACCCGACCTTTTCCCTGTCGGGTCTCTGTTTTGGTTGGGGCCTAGCGCCGTGAGTGGCCTCCAACCGGAATAACCTGGGGGCCCCAGTCGCGGAACCTGCGGACTCACCATCATGGAGCTGGTCGGCTTCAGAGCGTGGAGAGCTGCGGTGGCGCGCGGCTGCGACCCGACTTTGGAGCCTCGGAGGCTCCAACCGCAGGCCCGGTGGACGGTGACATCGGGAGCTCGCGGGTCCCTGGTGGGAGACCACTTTTCGGAGCTCCCGCAACGGGAACTTCTCCCGCCCGAGTTGCAGGGTTGAAAATGACCTGGAGCAGGGCCTTGCATCGCCCGGCGCGGCTTTAACGGCTGCGGGACTTGCCATCGCCCGCCGGGGGCTGTAACATCGGGAGAAGAAATGGAACACAGGGGAGAGACAAGACTTTGCCTTCCACCACAGTGAGAAGGAGATTCACTGTGATGGATGTTTGTGCAAATTGTGTTGGCTGTGTGTCTTGGTTTTTTTCTTGTTGTATGACTACAGAAATCACATTTCGTTTGAGTTTCAAATGACAATAAAATTATGTTGTATTGTAATATTTTATAATTGGGTATATTGTAATATTTTTGTTGGCGGCGCTCCCGAGTCATGCTTCACTCAGCTACCAGGTATCTGACCAGCACAAGTTTCACTTCTCCAATGTCCTTCTTCCTCCAAGACCAACCATAGAACACACTGCCTCCTTCTTGGACCAGGTTTAGTTTAGTTGAGAGATGCAGTGTGGAAACAGGCCCTTCGGCCCACCAAGGCCACATAGACCAGCGATCCCCGCACACCAACGCTATCCACACACTAGGGACAATTTACAATTTTATCAAAGCCAATTAACCTACAAACCTGTACGTCTTTGGAGTGTGGGAGGAAAGTGGAGCACCCGGAGGAAACCCACGCACGTCACGGGGAGAACGTACAAACTCCGTACAGACAGCACCCGTAGTCAGGATCGAACACGGGTATCTGCCGCTGTAAGGCAGCAACTCTACCGCTGCGCCACTGTATCTTCCTCTCTGTGTGTGGTGTGATGTAAAATATTGTTAGATCACAGCCACACGACGTGGCTGGAAAGGCTTCATGTTAAAGGCAGGCAGTGTGCGATGCATCATTACTGAGACTGACATGTGATTGTTAACCCAGTGTATTAAGGGAATTGGGAAAAGGAAGGTTAATGGAGTCAAGTCACATACAGGGCACAATATCAATGAGAGTCAGATCAGGACCAGGAGTTGAAATAATCCATTCCCATTACGGGCTGCGCATGTGCCAAGATGGGTGAAAGAGGAAAAAATGCAATGTTTGTGAGAAAAACAGAGGTAGGGGGTGTCGAGGTAGAAAAAACCAGGATCACTGTTTGAATGATCTAAAGGCAAGTCAGTGAGCCAAGTGACCACACGATCTGGGATACTGCTCACTCCTGTGGTATAACAAGGATCTGCTGTTCGCCCAAACCGCGGCAGAGATGCGGGTTCGATCTTAACTACCGGTGCCATCTTTGCGTTGAGCTTCCACGTTCTCCCTCTAACTGGGTGTTTTTTCTCCAGGTGCTCTGGTTTCCACCCACATCCCAAGGACGTACAGGTTTGTAGGTTAACTGGCCCTAGTGCGTGGGAGGCGAATGTGGAATGACACAGAACTGGTGAACGAGGGTCGGCGTGGACTCGGTCAGCTGAAGGGCCCGTTTCCACACCGTACCGCTAAACTAAACTAAAATAGATATTTAATACTAACTTTGTTCAAGGTCCAATCAAGCACTATTAGATCATTTCTGAGTGTGTGTGTGTGGATTATTTTAAGACTCTACACTGGCAAGTCACCCAATGGAGTCAAGGAGAGAGCATTCACGTCGTGGCCCTGTTCCCACCACCACGCACAAGAAGCGACAAGACAGACACCATTGCTTGCAAATGCCGACAAGTGTGTTCAGCTCTGGCTGAACAACTTCTAATCGTGTGTGGACTCGATAAGAAGACGAAGTCACCCAATTACACAGGTGGATTCTAGTCTTAAGTTCCACACACGCAACTTCTACAGATGCACCGTAAAAATTTTACCATTGGGTCGCACGCCAACTTGATGTGGGAACAGCTCTGCCCAAGACCGCAAGGAATTGCGTGTTCATATCTGGCCTTTGTCCAACATGTGCCTATCAAACACCTTCCTCACCCATTGGGCCTGCCATGCGTGGCCCTGCCCCCACACTCTGCCAGCGTTCCACAACCCCCCCCCTCCCCCCCCCGCACACCACCCCACAGCCCACCCCTGCAATCAGTCTGAAGAAGGGCCCTGACCCAAAACATCACCTACTATCCAGATTCCCCAGGGAGGTTTCCTGACACACTGACTCACCACAGCACTTTGTGTCTGTTCGATACGATCATAAACGATCAAACTTTACTTATCCCAGGAGGGAAATTGATCTGCCAACAGTTATAAAAAAACACGATACATGAAAGAAATGGTTTGCTTTGGTAAACCAGCGTCTGCAGTTCCTTGCTTCCACATCACAAGGTCTGGTCTCAGCCGCAATGCAAGTGAAGGCATTTTATGGTATTTAAGGCTTTTTTTTGTGATAGGAGCAGAATTAGGTCATTCGGCCCATCAGGTCTACTCTGCCATTCAATCATGGCTGATCTATCTCTCCCTCCGAACCCCATTCTCCCGCCTTCACCCCATAACCCCTGACCCCCGTACTAATCATGAAACATTGGCCATTGATAGGCCTTTGCATTTCCAACATTACAAAGTGACTGGCTGCCCAATGCTTGCAAAGAGCTTTGGACCGAGGCGATTCCTATCAGGTATCAAGTGCAAGCCAGTATTTCTTTCATTACCCGCAGAGAAACCTGAAGATGGCAGAAATCTCCAAGATGTCTGAAAGCAGACAGCAGCAATTATGAGGAAAATGGCTTTTGGCAGCTTCCTTTCTATTCCCTGACAAAAAAGGTTTTACATTATGGCAGGCTCTTTCATTCATTTAAGGTCAAGTTGATTTTCTGATGTGCAGCAATAAATCCTCAGAAAATATATCTGCACAGTGGACTCAGAACAAGGTTTCCTAAACGGCTAACAGTAAATGTCAGGGCATAAATCCACAGAGGGTTCTTAAATCACCACCGCGTGGCTGCACAGTCGATCCAATGACAACCGTAGTGTTGCAACTAAATCCACATGGACTCTCGTTTTCACACCTTACCCTTCCTCGTCTCTGTGTCGCCCTCTCCCCCCGACTCTCAGTCCGCAGAAGGGTCTCGACGCAAAAATGTCACCCAATCATTCTATCCAGAGATGCGGCCTGTCCCGCTGAGTTGTTCCAGCATTTTGTGTCTATCCCATCATGGACTCACTTTGCCCCCAATCTTGTCACCCTTCCCACTCGCAGGCTGATGTGAACATTGGACGGGAAGAAACAAGTAAAACCATTGTGCAATGTCTTGCAAGAGGTTGAAAAGTTTAAAATTAGAGCAAGTGAAACAATTCTACAGTGCTTACAGGTTGCCAAGGGCAACCTCCCGCACTTGAAACATGATCAAAAACTAAAGTTATTCTTTAAAGGCAGAACATCTTTAGACAACATGGAAGCCAAGTCCTTTGGCCCACCGCTTCCACACTGACCTGCAATAACCCCTTACAGTAACAGTATCCTACACATTAGCGACAATTTAACCAAAGCCAAGTAACCTGCAAACCTGTCCGTCTTTGGATATGGCGGAAGCCGGAGCAACCGGAGAAAACCCACACGGTCACGGGGAGACTGTACAAACTGCGTACTGGCAGCACCCGTCATCAGGATCGAACCTGGGTCTCTGACAGTAGCTGTGAGGCAGTAACTGTACCACTGCACCACTGGTAATCCAAAATGGCCAAAGCAAACAACAGTAGAATTTAAAGTAACAAAAAAAGGTTTAGGAATTAGCCATGCATCAAATAAAACTGTCACAACCATTTGTTCACTTCATGGACGGTGACTCCGGGTGTCCTGGCTTCCTCCCACACACCAAAGACCTGCAGGTTTGTGGGATAATTGGCTTCTGTAAAATTGTCCCTGGTATGTTGGGAGTGGATGAGAAAATGGGACAACATAGAACTAGTGAGAACGGGTGATGGGATGGTCAGCGTGGACTCAGTGGGCCGAAGGGCCTGTTTCAACACTCTATCCCTAAACTATAAAAAAACATAGCAATGACACTTTGGCATCTGGCCCCCACAGTGCACGCTGAACAGATGATGCAACTCGCAGTGTAGCTAGCATCAGAACAAACAAAATCACAGTTTTGTCCAACGGACAATGTACAAAATAATATGTTGAAGCATCCGTCGAGGTTTTTCTTTTAAAACACACACATTGTAACGTGGAGTTTGTCGCATATCAAAATAGTGTATTTTTGTACAGATTTATGATATTTTTGGAATTCTTCCCAGGTAACCAAAAGAACAAGGAATTCTTTACTTAGTTTAGTTATACAGAGCGGAAAACAGGCCCTTCGGCCCACGCCCACGCCAATCACCGATCACCGCACACTAACACTATCCCACACTCACCAGGGACAGTCTTACGTTTGTACCAAGCCAATTAACCTGCAAACCCGTACCTCTTTGGAGTGTGGAAGGAAACCGGAGCAGCCGGAGAAAACCCACGCGCAAAAACTCTGTACAGACAGCACCCGTGGTCAGACTTGAACCTGGGTCTCTGGCGCTGAAAGCACAGCAACTCTACCGCCGCGCCACCGTGCCGCCCCCTCTCTGGCATCTCCCTGAACTCGCCTCATGTTGCGGCTTTTCATTCAGTGCTTTAAGAAAGAACGGTTGTCTCTCCAGATTTAGGTGCTTGGTGTGTAACCGAAGGAGCTTGGAGGTAGAGTGGATGAGGTGCTGGGGAGTTTACATATTGCCCTGGAGGGAGTCATTGTCACAAATTGCTACCCTTCAACATTTGCTCTTCAGCCAGCTGGAACCAATCCAGATTTAGCTGAAAATACTCTGCCGTTGATTTGCAAAAACAGGGGATAATATTCAGACTGCTCACTAATATTTGCAAACACAAGGGTGAGATCTATATTTAACTGCTGTGCACTGGAATTCATAGCAGGGCCTTTTGTTCTGTGTTAAATCCGTTATTCATGCCCAATTTAAAAAAGTATGTGAAGCAGAATTTTTCAAAATACGAAATCACTTTTCAAAATAAATTGCTTCCGGTTTTTTTTCATCCACAGCTCCTTGCATTGGGAGTCCAACATTAATCTTTGCTCGCGTTAGCCTCTAAAGTAAACGTGGAGAGTCCGGAAGGTGAGGTGGCGCAGCAGTAGAGTTGCTGCCTTACAGCGTCAGAGACCAGGGTTCAATCCTGACTCCAGGTGCCGTTTGTACGGAGTTTGTACGGTCTCCCCGTGACCACATGGTTTTTCTCCGGTTTCCTCCCACACTTCAAAGACATACATGTTTGTAGGTTAATTGGCTTCTGTAGATTGTCCCCAGTATGTAGGATAGAACTAGAGCGCGGGGTGATCATTGGTCGACGTGAATGGCCGAAGGGCCTGTTTCCACGCTGCATCTCAAAAACTAAGATAAGGGTTGGTTTTGTCATCATACTCAGTACAGACAATGTTTCGTTTAGTTTAGAGATACAGCGCAGAAAAAGACCCTTCGGCCCACCCGACCAGCAATCCCCATGCACTAGCACTATCCTACACACACTGGGGACAATTTACAATCTACAGAAGCCCATTAACCTACAAACCTGTACTTCTTTGGAATGTGGGCAGAAACTGGAGAACACCTACGCAGGTCAGGGAGAACGTGCAAACTCCGTACAGACAGCACCAGTAGTCAGGATTGAACCCGGGTCTCTGGCGCTGTGAGGCAGCAACTCGACCCCAGCGTCACCGTGCGCCCATCGTGGGCTGAAGGGCCTGTTGCTGTTCTGTACTGTCCTGCGATTTGTAAGCTTTTGGGTTTGTAACGTCAGATCAAACTCAGCTGTGAGGTCTGTGCTGGCGGAAGCAGGCCGGGCAGCACTCAGTCAATGAATAATAGATGCTGGGGAAGTTCCCAAAAGGTGATGACAATCGAGCGATCCATACGTCAGCAGGGATTCTAGAGACCGCTACATCAGCAGTGAATCAGCAACCCCAAAGGCTAAAGGACACGGGAAAGCCAGCAACATAATGCAAAGAGATCAGCCAGTAAAGGATTTACAAAGAGTAATAGCCTGCCCCTGATGAATTTATGCAAGGTTGCACAGAGGAGTTAACCCTTCACCAATATCCCTTGCAGTTCATTCTGGGGGTTAGTTCATCCGTTTTACAGCTTCACTCAATTATCAATTGTGAAGGTTTTAGGTCATAAGGTTGTAAGGAATAGGAATAGAATTATGATTTTTGTTTCTCAATTAATATTTACACCAAGGGCTACAACAGATAGATACGCAGCGGAGAGATTGAAGCCTCGCCATAACATTCACTGACATCGACTGGTTACTCCCACCAACGGCCTGTGTCCCTTCCTCCAGCCCAATCCTTACAACTCCCCAGGGTCACTGTCTCGTGCAAAGGGCAATGCAGCCTCCACTTATCTTGCCCAATGGTCCAGTCGTTCTCTCACAACGCGACTTTAGAGATACAGTGCAGAAATAAGGCCCTTCGGCCCACCGTATCCGCGCCAACCAGCAATCACCCCTTACACAAACCAGGGATGATTTACCGTTTTTACCGAAGCCGATTGACTGACAAACCTGAACGTCTTTTGAGTGTTGGAGAAAACCGGAGCACCCGGCGAAAACCCACAAAGGTCAGAGGGAGAACGTGCAAACTCCGTACAGACAGCACCCATAGTCAGATTCGAACCCGGGTCTCTGCCGCCATAAGGCTGCAACTCTACTCCTGCACCACTGTGCCGCCCTAGGGGAGGCACTTTGGGAGGCCATTTGGCCCATTGTCAATGCCAGCTCCCACATGATTCCCATCAATTCGCCCTATTTCCCTATGAACTGATCTCCCTTACAAATCCATGAACCCCAACCAACCAACAACATGGGGCCTTTCACGATTAACCTACACGTTTCCAGCAAAACGCCGTGGAAACTCCAAACTCACAACATCAGAGGTCAAAATCAAAGCCAGATTGCTGGTGTATGAAGCAGCAGTACTGTCAGCTGTGCCACTATATCACCCAGCCATCCTGTGTAATGGCACAATGGGCTGGAGTAACTCAGCAGGACGGGCAGCATCTCTGGAGAATGTGGATAGGTGATGATTCTGGTCGCAATCCTTCTTCAGACGTGCAGGTTTTGTAGTTTAATAGGTCTTGATATTTAAAAAACTGCTGCAGGCATGTAGGGAGGCACAAAAATCTGGAGTAACTCAGCGGGACAGGCAGCATCTCTGGAGATAAGGAATGAGTGACGTATCGGGCCGAGACTCTTCTTCGGACCTTCTTCAGTTCTCGACTGAAATGAAAGTTACTCCAGCTTTTTGTTGTCTATCTTCGGTTTAGACCAGCACCAGCGCGACCTGGGTGCCAGGGGTACCGCAAGGCTCAGTGCTGGGACCCCAGCTATTTACAATATACATTAATGATCTGGATGAGGGAATTGAAGGCAATATCTCCAGGTTTGCGGATGACACTAAGCTGGGGGGCAGTGTTAGCTGTGAGGAGGATGCTAGGAGACTGCAAGGTGACTTGGATAGGCTGGGTGAGTGGGCAAATGTTTGGCAGATGCAGTATAATGTGGATAAATGTGAGGTTATCCACTTTGGTGGCAAAAATAGGAAAACAGACTATTATCTAAATGGAGGCCGATTAGGAAAAGGGGAGATGCAGCGCGACCTGGGTGTCATGGTACACCAGTCATTGAAAGTAGGCATGCAGGTGCAGCAGGCAGTGAAGAAAGCGAATGGTATATTAGCTTTCTTAGCAAAAGGATTTGAGTATAGGAGCAGGGAGGTTCTACTTCAGTTGTATAGGGTCTTGGTGAGACCACACCTGGAGTATTGCGTACAGTTCTGGTCTCCAAATCTGAGGAAGGACATTATTGCCATAGAGGGAGTGCAGCAAAGGTTCACCAGACTGATTCCTGGGATGTCAAGACTGTCTTATGAATAAAGACTGCATAGACTCGGTTTATACACTCTAGAATTTAGGAGATTGAGAGGCGATCTTATAGAAACTTACAAAATTCTTAAGGGGTTGGACAGGCTAGATGCAGGAAGATTGTTCCCGATTTTGGGGAGGTCCAGGACAAGGGGTCACAGCTTAAGGATAAGGGGGAAATCCTTTAAGACCGAGATGAGAAGGACTTTTTTCACACAGAGAGTGGTGGGTCTCTGGAACTCTCTGCCACAGAGGGTAGTTGAGGCCAGTTCATTGGCTATATTTAAGAGGGAGTTAGATGTGGCCCTTGTGGCTAAAGGGCCTGTCACACTAGCGCGCGATTAGACGCGATAAGCGCGACAAATTCGGACGCGGGGGTCGCGTGGGGGTCAGGCGATCCCGGTGCGAGTGAAGGGCCTGTCACACTAGCGCGCGATTACACGCGCGACGTCCGAAGGAAGGACGTTATTTTTCATCACGTGACGATGCGCATGAGCATGCGCGTTGCACGACGTCGGGCAGTGACGTCATCACGCAACGCCACGCTGAAGACGCACAACGTCAAAACGTCATCACGTTCCGCGCGACAGGATTTTGCCGCGCGTAATTTTTAAGCAGTGTCGGTTTTTGGACACTACGCGCGATGTCGACACCAGCTCCACACGAGTCCGCGGAACTCCACCAGACTCCGGCGATCGCAGTGGGACAGGGTCACGCGAGGCCGGACGACTAAAGCGACCACGGTAGGTCGCGCTTATCGCGTCTAATCGCGCGCTAGTGTGACAGGCCCTTAAGGGGATCAGAGGGTATGGAGAGAAGGCAGGTACGGGATACTGAGTTGAATGATCAGCCATGATCACATTGAATGGCGGTGCAGGCTCGAAGGGCCGAATGGCCTACTCCTGCACCTAATTTCTATGTTTCTATGTTTCTATCTGCAGTTCCTTCCTACACGATAGCGTGCAGGGAGCGGATATAAAAGTCGGATAACATTGAAGGAGTGTGAACAGGTGACTGATGGGCGGCGTGGATCAGTGGGCCTCAGGGCTTGTTTCCCTGCAGTATCTTTCAATTCAATTCAATACTCATCAAGCTACTTCAAGGACCATAGAAGGAAAGTAAACTCCCTGTAATTTATAGCAGAGTAAAAGTCTATCTATCCCAATAGATCAATGTTACTGTTATGTTCCACGCGAGCGTGACTTTGTTTATCCTTCAGCCATTTCCTCTCTTCCTGCTATATTAATGTCGTTTCCCCTTGAATTCATCGATGTTTTTCACCTCAACCGCATCAAGACTTTAGCAAATCCAACATTCTTACCACTTTCTGGGAAAAGGCATTTCTTCCAAATTCCTTACTGGAGGGATTTGTTTCTATGGAAGATCGACACAAAACGCCGGAGTAACTCAGCGGATCAGGCAGCATCTCTGGAGGAAAGGAATAGGTAATGTTTCGGGTCAAGACCATTCCATAGCCTGACGAAGGGTCTTGACCCAAAACGTCACCTATTCCTTCTCTCCAGAGATGCTGCCTGCCCGCTGAGTTACTCCGGCATTTTGTGACTATCTTCCGTGTAAACCAGCATCTGCAGTTCCTTCTTACAGAATTAGTTTCTATCTTGTTTAGGTATCCCAGGTTTAGGACTGCTCTTTAAATGCAAATATTTTCTCCAGATGACCCAATAAAATCACCGTGAAAGTCTCAACCATCTTCAATGCACCAGAGGAATTAACTCTGCCCTCGGATTAGATGGATCCCACCCCATCCTGCGCCATCTCCAAAAACTCTTCCAAGTGGATTTAATCCCGTAAACGAGAGGAATTAAACTAGGAGCTCCCAATCCACGTTTCACCTTCACTCACTTTGCTGCCAGAGGTCAGTGAACAAACACTGCTCGCTTCTCACAAAGCAGTGGGCGGTGATCCACTTAAACAGGGTTAATCGTCAACCACAGTGGACTCTGAGGCGTGTCACATACAGGCTGGACCAGGTGGGAACGGGCAGACATCCAAAGGTCACATGTAAACCAGAAAACTACAACCTGCTAAGTTCATGCTCACTATTACAGGGCTGTCCCACTTGGGCGACCTAATTGGCGAGTTTAGAAGAGTTTGAAAAAATGACATGTTGAAGACCTCCTTCAACTATGTTGAAGACCAGCTTCGACTAGCTACGACTAACGTTGGGGAAAATTGGACACCGAATAGTGGAGAGTGAAGACGACCTCCTTCGATCTCCTTCGCCCTCCATTCGACTATGACGAAGACTATCTATGACTACCTTTGACTACCTACGACTAACATGCCGCCCTACCACGATCTACTACGACTAAACCTACGAGTAAAAAAAGTAGTGATTTTTTCCATGGCGACCTTTTTTTACTCGCGGGCCATATTGAAAAAAAAACGCCGCGACCTCGCTGAGGCCACAAGTACGCGGAGACCACTCTCAAGCATGAAGGAGAGTTAGGAAGATCTCCTATGACCTCGTGTCGACCATGCTGCGACTATGAGTCGAGGGCAAACTCGCCAGAACTCGTGGATTAGGTCGCGATTAGTGGGACAGGCCCTTTAATGGCTGAAGAAGGGTCTCGACCCAAAATGTCACCCCTTCCTTCTCTCCAGAGATGCTGCTGTGTTACTCCGGTATTTTGTGTCTATCTCACCATGAATGATGTTGGCTTTTTATTCTCCGCGCATTTCACAACCAGTATTTGACTAGGTTCCTATTTACCATGGTGGGTCTCTACCATGGTGAGTTTCCCCACCAGTATAGCACGTCGGCGTAGCGGTAGAGTTGCTGCCTTACAGCGTCAGAGACCCAGGTTTGATCCTCACTACGGATGTCGTCTGTACAGAGTTTGTCCGTTCCACCCGTGACAGCGTGGGTTTTCTCTGGGTGCTCCGGTTTCCTCCCACCCTCCAAAGACGTATGGGTTTGTAGGTTAATCAGCATTGGTGAAATTGTAAAATGTCCCTAGTGTGTAGAGTGGTGTTAGTGCATGGGGATTGCTGGTCAGTGTGGACTCGGTGGGCCGAAGGGCCTGTTTCAGCACTGCCTCTCCAACCTAAACTAAACTCAACTTTAACCCCGTTCTTTTTTCTCACAGTGCGGTGCCACCATGTTGTACTGAACCAATTCACTTTGGCAATCGAGGCAAACAAAGCCATTAGAGTCCTTTCTCGAACTGAGCAACAGAGAAATTCACTAAATTATCGAGAAATGACCACACTCTCAAACCACATGAGCAAAGCAAAGTGCCCTTTTAACATAACACAAGGTGCTGGGGAAACTCAGCGGGTCAGGCAGCATCTGTGGGGGGGGGGGGGGAATGGACAGGTGATGTTTTAGGTCGGAACGTCCGAAAGAATAGCAGGCTGAAGAAAGATTCCGACCCAAAACATCACCTGTCCATTCCCCCCCCCCCCCCCCCCCCCCCCACAGATGCTGCCTGACCCGCTGAGTTCCTCCAGCACTT
The DNA here is from genome assembly GCA_963514005.1 of Raja brachyura. The sequence continues at coordinate 11,555,984 of OY740797.1, forward strand.
TGTGTTTCGCTCAGGATTTCAGCACCTGCAGTTCCTTGTATCTACCCTTTCAAGGTAGCTTTATCAAAGAACACATTCCTCTGCCTCTCTGTGAAGCTTTGCATTTCTCTTCCCAGGCCCAATTTCCAGTGTTTACGAAGGAACTGCAGATGCTGGAAAATTGAAGGTAGACAAAAGTGCTGGAGTGGGTGCGGCAGCATCTATGGAGCGAAGGGAATAGGCAACGTTTCGAAGGGTTTTGGCCCGAAACGTTGCCTATTTCCTCCGATCCATAGATGCTGCTGCACCCGCTGAGTTTCTCCAGCACTTTTGTCTACCCCCAATTTCCAGTGCTTGCTATTGTTAGCAGGTTGCTGTGATTGTGTGTTTAGAGTGTTGAAACCCCTCTTTTTTTTCCTCAATACACTCTGTTCCCTGAACTGAAGAGGCATCGATTGTTAACCATAGTAACAGTTTAGAGTCACATCTAGATCAGTGCAGATAAGGACGGAGATTTTTTCACCAAAGAATAATAGTTACACAGAAGGAGTCAGGCCCTTCCAAGCCCACTGAGTGTCTGCCAACCATCAGGTGCTCATCTACAGTAATCCCATGCAGAAGCAGGGAACTGCACAGTGGCGCTGCGGTAGAGTTGCTGCCTTACTGCGCCAGAGACACGGGATCGATCCCAACTACAGGTTCTCCCTGTGATCGCGTGGGTTTCATCCGGTTGCTCCGGTTTTCTCCCACACTCCAAAGACATGCAAGTTTGTAGGTCAATTGGCTTTGGTAATAATTTGTAAATTGTCCGCAGTGTGTGTAGGAGAGTGTACTGGGTGATCACTGGTCAGCATCCCCCTCAAACCCCCTTGTCCCTCCTTTGCTGTCCAAGCCCGGTTGTAGAGTAGGAGTAGGAGTAAACGGGTCCTTTTCAGAATGGCAGGCAGTGACTAGTGGGGTACCGCAAGGCTCAGTGCTGAGACCCCAGCTATTTACAATATATATTAATGATCTGGATGAGGGAATTGAGTGCAACATCTCCAAGTTTGCGGATGACACGAAACTGGGGGGCAGTGTTAGCTGTGAGGAGGATGCTAGGAGGCTGCAAGGTGACTTGGATAGGTTGGGTGAGTGGGCAAATGCATGGCAGATGCAGTATAATGTGGATAAATGTGAGGTTATCCACTTTGGTGGCAAAAACAGGAGGGCAGACTATTATCTGAATGGAGGCCGATTAGGAAAAGGGGAGATGCAACGAGACCTGGGTGTCATGGTACACCAGTCATTGAAAGTAGGCATGCAGGTGCAGCAGGCTGTGAAGAAAGCGAATGGTATGTTAGCATTCATAGAAAAAGGATTTGAGTACAAGAGCAGGGAGGTTCTACTGCAGTTGTACAGGGTCTTGGTGAGACCACACCTGGAGTATTGCGTACAGTTTTGGTCTCCTAATCTGAGGAAAGACATTCTTGCCATAGAGGAAGTACAGAGAAGGTTCACCAGACTGATTCCTGGGATGTCAGGACTTTCATATAAAGAAAGACTGGATAGACTCCGCTTGTACTCGCTAGAATTTAGACGATTGAGGGGGGATCTTGCAGAAACTTACAAAATTCTTAAGGGGTTGGACAGGCTAGATGCAGGAAGATTGTTCCCGATGTTGGGGAAGTCCAGAACAAGGGGTCACAGTTTAAGGATAAGGGGGAAGGCTTTTAGGACCGAGATGAGAAAAACATTTTTCACACAGAGAGTGGTGAATCTGTGGAGAGGTTCTCTGCCACAGAAGGTAGTTGAGGCCAGTTCATTGGTTATATTTAAGAGGGAGTTAGATGTGGCCCTTGTGGCTAAAGGGATCAGGGACTATGGAGAGAAGGCAAGTACAGGATACTGAGTTGGATGATCAGCCATGATCATATCGAATGGCGGTGCAGGCTGGAAGGGCCTACTCGTGCACCTATTTTCTATGTTTCTATGTACCTTTCCATAATTTAAAATATATATATATATTATATATATATATTCCATTATGAAAGCTATGGAAGAATCTGCTCTCATAGTTTATCAGGAATTATAACATAAAGAACATTTCTCACATTTATAAAACCAATGCCTCCTTTTTTTTTGCTAGTTATCTCAAAGTTGAATATTTTGGCTCTCTGACTTCTCGCTGGACTATAAAACTAACGTGTCTTCTGTCTAATGTTTAACGTGTCTAAAGTTTTGACCTGAAACATTAGTTTTGTTTCTCATTCCACAGATGCTGCCTGACCCACTGTGTGTTTCCAGCATATATATATTTTTTTTACTACATCAGATTTCCAGCAGCAGCAGTTCTTTGATTTTCCTGCACGTTCTCTTGCTAGTGACCCACCTCCGGGTTGCACTTGGAGCCTGCGACTAACAATCCAAACAAAACCTCTCCAAACGTGGGAAGCCTTAATTAAATCTCCCTCTAATCTCTCGGTCTTGCCGAGCAACGTTCTGGCTTTCACTGACTCTCTCTGCATAGCTGGGTCTATTCCGACAATCCTGTTCCGCTTTCCCCCCTAATTCAACCAGAATTAGGCAATGCTTTGCTTGCAGTTCATCCAGTGATGTTTTTAATAAGTCTGGCTTGACTTCATGGCTTGTATTCTCCTTGCCTCTATTTATAATGGCAAAGATCGCAAATGCTTTTTCAGCAACTTGTCAATTCTTGCTGCCACCTACGCGCAATGAGGAAAACAGAGGATTCTCAACGCACGGCTGCACGCCGTTACTTCCATTGCCAACTATTTTTAAAAAGTGTCTAAACACAATTTACGCAATTTAATTTATAAATATTAATATGTGCTTTCAGTGAATTGCTTGTTTGGTTTTACATGACACTTTCTTTTGTGTTGCAGAGGCAGCACAGTAAATGAAAGCAGATTGCAAGCTGCAGGAGTCCACAATTTGTTTGTTGTTCCAATCCACAGCCTTCAGCCAAATGCACAGCTCCGTTGCGAAAGATCCAATTAATTCCATTCCATGTGTAATGCCAAAATAATTGGGGTAGGAAAGAACTGCAGATGCTGGTTTAAATCGGAGGTAGACACAAAATGCTGGAGTAACTCAGCGCGATGGGTCGCATCTCTGGAGGGAAGGAATGGGTTAGGTTTCGGGTCAAGACCCTTCTACAGGCTGATGTCGGGACAGAGATAGAATGTCGTCGGAGGCAGTAAAACTGGTGGGAGAACTGGGAAGGGGGAGGGAATGGAGAGAGAGGGAAAGCAAGGGCTATTTGGAGTTAGAGAAGTCAATGTTCATACCGCTGGGGTGTAAGCTACCCAAGCGCAATGTGAGGTGCTGTTCCTCCAATTTGCGCTGGGCCTCACTCTGACAATGGGGGAGGCCCAGGAGAGAAGGGTCAGATTGGGAATGGGAGGGGCAGTTAAAGTGCTGAGCAACCGGGAGATCAGGTAGGTTAAGGCGGACTGGGCAGAGGTGTTCAGCGAAACAAATTTGTATCCATTCATTATCACCTTTTCCACAGCCAACAACGGACCATTGTGGGCTCCACCTTTCATTGATCATAAGTGCTGGCTTTGATTCGTTCTTTTGATACCTTTCATTCATTTTATTTTCTTTGTACCTTTTCTAGTTTCCCTCTCACCTGACTCTGTCTGAAGGGTCTGGAGGACCTAAAACGTCACCTATTCCTTTTCCCCCACAGATGATGCCCGACCCACTGAGTTACTCCAGCTCTTTGTGTCTATCTTCTTTTAACACCATGTCATCTGAGCAGAGAATGTGTCGCTAAATTACTCATGATTCATGAGTAATTGTAAGCGGTGTCAGACTTTAATTGTTAAATAAATATACGGTATTTAAAAGAAAGCCTCCCCCTCCTAAATATAGAAAGAGATCTTTGCTCTTAAAACTCGTCAGAAGAAATAAGTGAAAATATTTACAGTTCATCCACAGAAGCAAAAAGAATTAAAGCAAGGAATTCACTGGGAAGCACTTAACACAGGGCAAGAGTTCAATAAATAGCTATACATACCGTAATACTGTATAGTTGGTAATGATAAAAGGATCAATAAAGCTGTTAGCCAATATCTAATTATAGGTTATGAAACATTCTCCAGAAATATTGTGACTAACTCAGAGTTATTGTACGCTGAAGGTATCTGCAGCAGACAGAAATTCAAGGACCTGCCATAATGCAAGTATCGATAGACACAAAATGCTGGAGTAACTCAATGGGCCAGGCAGCATCTCTGGAGAAACGGAATGGGTGAGGTTTCGGGTCGAGACCCTTCTGCAGACTGAGAGTCAGGGAAAAAGGAAACAAGAGATATAGATGGTCATTTAGAAAGATATAGAACAAATGAATGAAAGATATGCAAAAAAAGTGACGATGATGAAGGAAACAGGCCATTGTTAGCTAGGGGTGGGCTAGGTGAAAATGAGTTACAGACAGCGAGACTCAACACGATGACTTTGAAACTGGTACAACGACTTGGGTAGGGACGGATGGAGTGAGAGGGAATGCAAGGGTTACTTGAAGTTAGAGAAATCAATATTCATATTACTGGGTTGTAAGCTGCCCAAGCCTGACCCGCTGAGGTACTCTCGCTTTCTGTGTCTATCTTCGGTTTAAACCCATTCTTTTTCCTCCAGAGAAGCTGCCTGACTCGCTGAGTTACCCCGCCAAAGGTAGACACAATATGTTGGAGTAACTCAACGGATCAGGCTCTGGAGAAAAGGAATAGGTGACGTTTCGGGACAAAATGCCGGAACTCAATAAAGTATTGCACCTGATCCCAGACAGTGCTGGGGTGCTGGTTATCCGATGCCAGGGCAGCTCTAACTATACCTTTATGTGCAGGGACAACATAGATGGCAAAGGGTGGCAATCTAAATGTAGTGAAGCAACAAGGCCTAAACCAGCACTTCACCTTGTGATGAGAACCAGCCCCCATACAAGAGAGCTGCAGTCAATTAGCAGCTTATAAACGACAAAGATTGGATTTAAAAGTTTGCTGAAACTAATGGCTAGTTCTGGTCTTAGATACAGGGAGAATGTTTCATCTCCATCGGACTTATTTCCTCTTGTACGTGTGCCTTATCTTTAACATTATGCTTCATGTTTTATTAGTTATCTCCAAAGATTGACTTTAAAGATGCTATGTAATCACATCAATGAGCACGCCGTTTTATTGGGATGAGACTCAGCGTAAAAATACGTTTATAGTCTATAATCTAAGTGCTGGTGTCCCTAGTGCGTGTAGGAGAGTGTTAGTGTGCAGGGATTGCTGGTCGGCACGGGCTCGGTGGACCGAAGGGCCTGTATCCACACTGTATCTCTAAACCATACACCACAGCACTCTCAATATAAAAGCCTGCAATATTCACAACCTCCATTATATTAAACAGGCATCACCTCTAGTATTCTCTAATGATGATGACTGCATTGGGAAAAAAAAAACACTGGATGTAAAACTTGAATATTGTTAGCTAAATGCAAGCTCTCTTTATGATCCACCCCTTTCAGTCTCCTCTGCCCTTCCTTATGAAGGCTCTGTGCTGGTGCTGATGTCCCGTTCCATAGTTAACTGTTCATTGTCCCTGTCTGAGTCTGGTTAATGATCCGCAGCAGGAATTTACATCTCCGATCACCAGTCAGGTTGAATTGTAATACATGTCTCGTCCTTTATTCTCTTCACAGGGCTGCACGGTGGCGCAGCCTCTGCCTCTGCCTCACGGAGGCAGTCCTGGCCTTGGGTGCTGTCTGTGTGGAGTTTGCATGTTCTCACTGTGACCACGTGGGTTTCCCACAGATGCTCCAGTTTCCCACCTCATCCAAAAGACGTGCAGGTTTGTAGGTTCATTGGCTTCTGTGAATTGTAAATAGTCCCAAGTGTGCAGGATGGCGCTACTGTACGGGGTGATTTATTGGTCGAAAGGGCTGTTTCCCCGCTGGGTCTCTAAAGTGTAATGTTGAATAGGTCCAGGAATCTTGGCTGATGACTTTGGTGTTAATGGTCAAGATCAGGTAACACGTTAGATAGAAACAATGAACTGCAGATGCAAAGGAAAGACACAAAATGCTGGAGTAACTCAGCAGGTCAGGCAGCAAGTCTGAAGAAGGATCCCGACCCGATTCATCATCTATCCATGTTCTCCAGGGATGCTGCCTGACCCGCTGAGTTACTCCAGCACTTTGTGTCTTTCCTAACACAACACATAGTTCGTAACTGAGATTAGCAGAGGACATTTTGATCTGCAGGGCTGCGACATTAAGCATGGCCTTGCAATCAGCCACTAGCGAGCTCCTTTATAACGTGGACAATTGGGAAAATAAATGTTTTGAAACTTGCAATGTGTTGGATGAGATAAAATGCATGGGATCCATGAAGTGAACAAGATGGTTTATTTTGCACAATGGTAGTGGCAGTATGAATGTGTGTCTCCAGACCTGCGTTAGATTGCTTTGTAATCACTTTCTGAGCATTTGCAGAGCCAGTGAGGATTTACCAGCACTGTGGAAAAGCAATCTCTCAGTAACTAAAAATCCTGTTAATATTCTTGAAAAAAAATGGCACAGAAGTCCAGAGTCTAAAAGGCAATTTCTGCAGAAGATTGCAACGGGGAACAAAGTTCAAAATAAAATCTAACTTCACCTGATAATGCAGTTGTGTGTTTATTTTCATTTTCCAAAACTTCCAAATGTACTGGCTATCACCCTTGTAGAATGTTATGGTACTGTATGTTATTCCATAAGCTCTGGCACTGTTTGATTCACTTCAACCGCATAGAGGATATTGGACTTTGGCTGAGGAATTACAATGCTGAGAACTATATTCTGCAAGAACTATGCGTAGGAAGGAACTGCAGGTACTGGTTTAAATCGAAGGTAGACACAAAATGCTGGAGAAACTCAGCGGGACAGGCAGCATCTCTGGAGGGAAGGAATGGGTGACCTTTCAGGTCGAGACGCTTCTTCAGACTGAAGACCCGAAATGTCACCCATTCCTTCTCTCTAGAGATGCTGAATTACTCCAGCATTATATGTGTCTATCTTCTGCAAGAACTATACTCTGCACTCTGTACCTTCCCCTTTGCACTATCTATTGTACTTTAGTTTAAACTGATTGTATCTATGTATGGCGTATCTATCTCTAACTGGTATATTAGGGTGGCACGATGGAGCAGCAGTTTAATTGCTGCCTTCCAGCGCAGAGATCCAGGTTCGATCCTGACCACGGGTGCTGTCTGTATGGAGTTTGTGCGTTCTGCCCGTGACCTGCGTGGGTTTTCTCCGGTTTCCTCCCACACTCCAAATACGTACCGGTTTGTAGGTTAATTGGCTTAGTATGAATGTAAATGGGCCCTAATGCGTGTAGATGGTGTTAATGTGCAGGGATCGCTGGTCGGCGCGGACTCGGTGGGCCGAAGGGCCTGTTTCCATGCTGTATCTCTAAACTAAACTAATCTGATCTGTTTGGATACAACGCAAAGCCAAACGTTTCACTGTCCTTCAGTAATGTGACAATAATAACCCTGGACATTATTCTGTCCATCATGCTTTTGTTATCCACTAACTTCCACATCAATATTTAGTTCCAGCACCCTGATTTTTTCCCCTTTTTCCAAATATATATTCAACTTCCTTTTGAAAATTACTATTAAATCTGCCTCTAATAACCTGACTGCCATTGCATTCCAGATCAGAACAAATTTCTGGTGTGGAAAAGCAGGCATGATTAGTAAGTTTGCAGATGACTCTTGAGCAAGTGGCAACATTGACAGTCAAGAATGACAACAGGATTCATTTGTCAGCTGGGCAAATGGACTGAGAAATGGCTATCAGAGTTTAATTCAGATCAGCGTGAGGTGTTGCATTTTAGGAATGTGAAACCAGGACAGACCTTCACAGTGAATGGTGTGGCCCCTGGGTGTGTTGTAGAGCAGAGGGATCTGGGACTACATGTACATAGTACCCTGAAAGTGGCATCACCGGTAGATAGGGTGGTGAAGAAGGCTATGACACACTGGCCTTCATCAGTTCGGGAAATGAATATGGAATATTCTGAAGAAGGGTTTCTGAAGAAGGGTTTCGGCTCGAAACGTTGCCTATTTCCTTCGCTCCATAGATGCTGCTGCACCCGCTGAGCTTCTCCAGCACTTTTGTCTACCAAATGAATATGGAGGTTGGAATGTTTAAGAAGGAACTGCAGATGCTGGAACAATCGAAGGTAGACAAAAATGCTGGAGAAACTCAGCGGGTGAGGCAGCATCTATGGAGCGAAGGAATGGGTGACGTTTTGGGTCGAGATCCTTCTTCAGAAGTTGGAATGCTATGTTACAATTGTACAAGGCATTGGTGTGATCACAATTGCAGTATTGTGTTCAGTTTTGGTCACCGTGTATAGGAAAGATGCCGTTAAGCTGGATTTGGAGTAGAAATTTTTTATGAAGATGTTGTCAAGATTCAAAGGCATGAGCTTTTTGGAAAGGTTGACTTTATTCCTTGAATCACAGGAGGCTGAGACTTTATTCCTTGGAGAGCAGGAGACTGAGGAAGGATCTAATAGAAATGCATCAATTCACGAGAGGAATCCTAGAGTTTTTTCCCCCATGGGAGGAGAATCAAGAACTAGAAGGCACACGTTGAAGATGAGATTTAATAGGCACCCGAGGGGCATTTATATCCACACAGAGAGTGGTGGGTACATGGAACAAGCTGCCAGGAGTAGCAGAGGCAGGTACAATAACAATACTTAAAATACATTTGGATTAGTAGATGGACAGGAAAGGTTTGGAGAGATGTGGGTGAAAAGCATGCAAATGGGACTAGCTTAGAATGGGGCATCTTGGCCAAAGAAACTGTTTCCATGGCTCTGTAATGACTATAACTGCAGCTATCTTTGTACAAAAAGGACCCATTGTTCAATTCATGAATTCATATGTATTTAATTCAGTGACATGTTACTTTCTGCCATTTTCTTAGAACATAGAGTACCAGCAGTGATCAGTACATTTTACAGAGTGCTTCTGGTGGCAGTGCAATAGCACCGGATTCTCACGGGACCACAGGACCGATTCATCAATGCATGCAGCAACATCTGTTCCACCAACAGGCAAACAGTTTTCACTTACAAGAGAACCAGTTCTACATATGCAGAGTCATTTCTCAGAGGCATTAAAACTCATCGTCCCTGTCACCTCAATTCTGTTTGTCTTCAATCAGATTTGCATGGATTATGCAATATCAGGAATTACATTGTTCATAAGTTCATAGGTTCTGGGAGCAGAATTCCTCCTCATCTCCTTTCTCAAGATCCTCAGGCTATGGCGTCTGGTACAAGACTCTCCCACTAGTGGAAACATCCTCTCCGCATCCACTCTATCCCAGCCTTATGGATTACCATCAGGAATTCAATCGCATTCCACTTGGCGCTCTCCGATTATGGCAAGGGTCCCGTAATTAGCTGGGCAATGCTAGCGCCAAGTTCATAAGTTCTAGGAGCAGAATTAGGCCATTTGGCCCATAAGCACTACCCTGCCATTCAATCATGGCTGATCTATCTTTCCCTTTCATCCCCATTCTCCTGCCTTCGCCCCATAACCCCTGACACCCGTACTAATCAAGAATCTGTCAATCTCCGCCATAAAAATATCCAATGACTTGGCCCCCACAGCCTTCTGTGGCAATGATTTCCACAGATTCACCACCTTCTGACTAAAGAAATCGCTCCTCATCTTCTCTCTAAAGGTACGTCCTTTTATTCTGAGGTTATGTTCTCTGGCCCTAGACTCTCCCTCTCACAGAATCATCCTCTCCACATCCACTCTATCGAGGCCTTTCACTAATCGATAAGTTTAAATTGTCACCCTTCATCCTTCTAAATTCCAGCGAGTACCGGCCCAGTGCCGTCAAACGCTCATCATATGCTAGCCCAATCATTGCTGGCATCACTGTCGTAAACATCCACTGGACCACCTCCAATGCCAGCACATCCTTCCTCAGATATGGGGCCCAAAACTCCAAATGCGGTCTGACCAGTGCCTTATAGAGCCTGGGCAAGCTCCGTATAAGATCAACTGGAGATGGAATCTCAAGGCTGTGTCTCACACGTCACGAAGACATCTCATCCTGTCTTTGTCCCAGCTCACAGTGAAAGATAGACCAGCGATGTAGAGCTTGGCCATTTTGATCGAGCTTCTGTTATTAGAACTTGCTCGTTCAACCTGTGCCACTCTCTCAATTACGATGTGCACAATCCAAACATTGGACAATCATGTAACAGAAAAGTTATTCCATATCGGACAAAGGCGACATTCACACCGTTGTGTGTGTGTGTGTGAGTGTGTATGTGTGTGTGAGTGTGTGTGTGAGTGTGTGTGAGTGTGTGTGTGTATGTGACTTAGACTTGAGCCAATTAAATATAGGTCATCATGACCTTCAATCCACAGAAGACCAGGAGCAGCAGGTACAATTGGCACAGTGACGCAGCAGGTAGAGCTACTGCCTCACGGGGCTAGAGTTCCAGGTTTGACCCTGACCTCGGTTGCTGACTGTGTGGAGTTTGCATGTTCTCCCTGTGACCGCGTGGGTTCTCTCCGGACGCTCGGTTTCCTCCCACATCCCAAAGACGTGCGGGTTTTGTAGGTTAATTGGTTTCTGTAAAATTGCCCTCCAGTGCGAACAGGTGATCAACGGGCCTATTTCCAAGTTGTATCTTGCAATCAAAACACAACAAGGGCACTCGAATTCCCAAATTGGCTACACGATGTAGATACATATTCTGAACTGCACTTCAATTGTTACCGAAGGCAATTAACCTACAAACCTGCACGTGTTTGGAGTGTAGGAGGAAACTGGAGCTCCCGGAGAAAAACCACGCGTTCACAGCGAGAACGTGCAAACTCCGCACAGCCAGCACCCGAGGTCAGGATCGAACTCGGGTCCCTGGCGCTGTGAGGCAGCAACCCTACCGCTGCACCACTCCACAGTAGTCAGTATTTCCAAGGCCTCTGCTGTGGGAAAGTGTATTGAAAGGGAGATAAAGTGCTGGCTAAACAAATTTCCCCCCAACATTGTTGTATTATTTTTCGGGGGGGAGGGGGGGGAGGGGGGGATGGAGGGGAAATGTGGAGAAAGAATCTGCTGATACCAGGAATGATCCAATCCTTCGGAAAATACAAGTTTATACACCGCTATCCCTCGCACTAATCTGCCACTCACTCACCCCCAACTACACTAACAGACGATCCCGTGTATATATCACACCGGTATTCCCGCCGCAGAAAATTCGCTACAAAATACTGCACAGATCATTCCACAGCGAGTGGGGATTAAACGAAAGGAGGATCAATAAGGAAAAAGTTCTTCCCCGTCACATTTGTAAACATTCTGCGCATTACAGTCCGCGAGAAACGATTCTCCAAGTCCCTTCCCCCCTCTCTTTTAAAAAAAAAGCAGCGAATTAACAGCTGGCGTTTGCTTTGGCCGCGACCATCCTTCTGTGTTAGCATGGACTGCACCGCTTCCAGAAGCGACTGTCTCCAGCCCAACTGGGGCCCGGGACACACACGGTGTGTGTGTGTGTATATATATATAAATATATATATATATATTGTGTCTACCTTCGATTTAAATCAGCACCTGCAGGTCCTTCCTATATATCTATATATATATATAGATATATATATATAGATACACACACACACACACACACACACACACATATATACACATATACACACACGAAGGAACTGCAGGTGCTGGTTTAAATCGAAGGTAGACACAAAATGCTGGAGTAACTCAGAGGGACAGGCAGCATCTCTGAAGAGAAGGTCGAGACCTGAACCGAAACGTCACCCATTCCTTCCCTCCAGAGATGCTCCCCCGTCCCTCTGAGTTACTCCAGCAATTGGTGTCCACCTTATATACAGATACACACACATATACAGACAGGGGGGGAGATCGCGGTGCCGGCTCCAAAAGCCTAGAGCTAACGTTACCAACCCGTTCCACAAGCACTCGAAGCGTTAAAAGAAATTATATGGAGAGAAAAAAAAACACTCGTTGGAAAATCAGGAACGGAAGCAGAGTTTGAAATTCCAAATAAACCCTTGTTGTGTGAGGAAGCTGGGATAATACTGCACCAACCAACACACAGACGGACCCAGCCACACACACACACAGACTCCCACCCCCCCCCCCCCCCAATGCCCCTCTCCAGACATACTTACTGGTACAGACATCTCCCGCTGTTCGTGTGTCCCGCTTGCCCGGTGAAAGGTTTATTTTGCAGCGGTTTCACGCTAGTTTCCAGCGGCGGCGGCGGCGGTGTGCCTGCCTGCCTGCCTGCTTTTCCTGTCCCTCCCCTCTCTGGATCAGCTGGATGCCATGTCCCCCCCCTCTCTCTCTCTCTCTCCGGTCACCCAGCGCTCAAGTTGCAGACAACGGCGGCTGTGATGCCCGGGCGGGCAGCCGGCGATCAGCGACTCCCTCCCGCAGCCGCGGGCATGGATCCTGGATCCTGGATCCTGGAGCCGGGCGCCGACCAAACTCTGCCCTGGTTAATTTCCACTCGCCTTCTCTCTCTCTCCCTCTCTCTCCCCTTGTGTCCTCCCCCTGCTGTCAGCCTCTCCCCCCCTCTCCCTCCTCTTCTCCTTGCAGATCCGCAAATTAAACACTGATTTTTTAAACAACTTCTGGCCTGGGGGGGTTGCTGGTGTTGGGGGCTGCGCCTGCGACCGATTCCTCGGCGTGTAGCGCCTCTGGGTCCCAGAGTCTCGGTCTCTCTCCCAGTCTCTCTCTCTCCCCTTTCCCACCCCCGCTTATTCAATGACGAAATCGGCAACTTCACCTTAAAGACAGAGCGCAGGCGCCGGGACTTGGACCCAATTCAAGGCGGAGATAGAGAATAAAATGCTGGAGTAGCTCAGGGGGACAGGCAGCATCTCTGGAGAGAAGAGATAGATGACGTTTCGGGTCGAGACCCTGCTTCAGGCTGAGAGTCAGGGAGAGATAGAGATATGGAAGGTTACACAAAAAGCTGGAGAAACTCAGCGGGTGCAGCAGCATCTAAAGAGCGAAGGAGATAGGCGACGTTTCGGGTCGAGACCCTTCCTCAGACTGGTCAGGGATCAGGGAAACGAGAGATATAAACAGTGATGTGGAGAGATAAGGAACAATGAGTGAAAGATATGCAAAAAAGTATTGGTGATAAAGGAAGCAGGCCATTGTAAGCTGTTTGTGGTGTGAAAATGAGAAGCTAGTGCGACTGGGGGGGGGGGGGGGGGAGATGGAGAAGGAATGTCAGGGCCAGAGGGCTGAGGGAGAGGTGGGGGGGGGGGAGGCAGTCTGGGTTAACAGAATTGAGAAAATTCAATGTTTAAGCCCAGAGGATGCAGACTCCCCAAGTGGAATATGAGGTGCTGTTCCTCCAACTTGCGGTGTTGATCACTCTGGCCGTGGAGGAGGCCCAGGACCGAGAGGTCGGATACGCAGTGGGAGGGGGAGTTGAAGTGCTGAGCCACCGGGAGGTCGGGTTGGTTATTGCGGACCGAGCGGAGGTGTTCGGCGAAACGATCGCCCAGCCTCCGCTTGGTCTCACCGATGTAGATCAGCTGGCATCTGGAGCAACGTAGAGATATGGAAGGGTCAGGTGTGAAAACCACAGATCAAAGGGGACGTTGATCAAAGAAAATGTCAAGGGATGGTTCATTGTTAGCTGTGGGGAAGGTGACGAAGAGGCATGCAATCAGGAAAAGTTAATCAGGGTGGGTCAGTGAAACTAGTGGGAGAACTGGGATGGGGAGGGACGGAGAGAGAGAGAGGGAAAGCATGTTACTTGAAGTTGGAAGAAGGGGAGAGTTATTGAGGAGGCACTGCTCCTTCCCCAAGGGGCAACCTTGTAACCCAATTGTATTTATAGTTTTAATTCAGTTTAGTTTAATGCCACGTGCACCGAGGTACAGTGAAAAGCTTTTGTTGCGTGCTACCCAGTCAGCAGAAAGACAATACGTGATTACAATCGAGCCTTGGATACATGATCAGGGAATATCGTTCAGTGCAAGGTAATGCCAGCAAAGTCCAATCAAGGATAGTCCAAGGGTCACCAGAGTGGTAGATAGTAGTTCAGCACTGATTCAGTGGTTTGGACCAACAGCAATTTAAAGTCAATTTACAGTGGCTGGGATTTTCTAAGTAAGCCCCCCCCCCCCTTCCCACGCACCCACTCTTGATTAGTACGGGTGTCAGGGGAGAAGGCAGGAGAATGGGGTTGAGAGGGAAAGATAGATCAGCCGCGATTGAATGGCAGAGTAGACTTAGTCATAGAGTGATACAGTGTGGAAACAGGCCCTTCCGCCCAACCCGCCCACAATGTCCCAGCTACACTAATCCCACTTGCTTGCGTTTGGTCCATATCCCTCCAAACCTGTCCTATCCATGTACCTGTTCAACTGTTTCTTAAACTATGGGATAGTCCCAGACTCAACTATCTCCTCAGACAGCTTGTTCCACACACTCACCACCCTTTGTGTGAAAAAGTTAGCCCTCGGATTCCTATTAAATTTTTCCCCCTTCACCTTGAACCTATGTCCTCTGGTCCTCGAATCCCCTACTCTGGGCAAAAGACTCTATGCATCTGCCCGATCTATTCCTATCATGATTTTGATGGGCCAAATGGCCTAATCCTGCTCCTATCACATATGAATTAATGAAGACACAAAGTTCTCGGTGCCAGCCCAAAGTATCGTCAGTTGGCGTAACTGGGAGGGAGCTGGAGACATCGGACGCGAGGAGCAAGGGCCGGTAGGATGGTGAATCGGGGTAATGCCTCCAGCACTTTCAAGGTCGGCTGTTGGAGGACCACCGGGCCGCAAAGATGGCTGAGCGAGGAGAGGAGAGGGACGTCGGTTCGTTGGAACTGCTCAAGTACATCGAGCACGCTGAGCGATTGGACTTTGGAAATGGCGGCGAAACATGGCGGAGAAACATGGGCGCGCCCGCATGTGTAATGTTTGCCTAAAGAATTTAATTGTGCAGTTGCATATGTCACAAAAAAAGCACTATTGAACCATTGAAACTCACAGGTTAGACATCCAAGGTTAGATGCTTGGATTGGAGGGTATCAACTAATGAGAGGTTGAATAAACTTGAGAGAAACACGGTGCATCCCTCTGAAATTGGATCCTCGACTTCCTCATTCGCAGACCACAGTCTGTTCGTATTGATGGAAATGTGTCAGCCTCGATAACAATCAGCACGGGAACACCTCAAGGTTGCGGGCTCAGCCCCCTGCTGTACTCACTCTATACTAATGACTGCGTAGCCGGTCATAGTACGAACTCCATCATCAAGTTCGCTGACGACACCACTGTTGTGGGACCTATCACTGATGGGTACGAGTCAGAGTATAAAAGAGAGATTGACCGACTGATCAAATGGTGCCAGCACAATAACCTGGCCCTCAACACCAGCAAAACCAAGGAGCTGATTGTGGACTTTGGAAGGGGTAGGATGGGGACCCACAATCCTACCCCTCGATGGTGGAAAGGGTCAAGAGCTTCAGATTCCTGGGCGTGCATATCTCTGAAGATCTTTCCTGGTCTGAGAACACTGATGCAATTATGAAGAAAGGACATCAGCGCCTCTACTTCCTGAGAAGATTACGGAGAGTCGGTTTGTCAAGGAGGACTCTCTCTAACTTCTACAGGTGCACAGTAGAGAGCTTGCTGACCGGTTGCATCGTGGCTTGGTTCGGCAACTTGAGGGCCCAGGAGCGGAAAAGACTACAAAAAGTAGTAAACACTGCCCAGTCCATCATCGGCTCTGACCATCCTTCCATCGAGAGAATCTGTCACAGTCTCTGCCTCAAAAAGGCTGGCAGCATCATCAAGGACCCACACCATTCTGACCCGACACTCATCTCCCTGCTACCTTCAGGTAGAAGGTACAGGAGCCTGAAGACTGCAACGACCAGGTTCAGGAATAGCTACTTCCCCACAGCCATCAGGCTATTAAACTCGGCTCGGACAAAACTCTGAACATTAATAGCTCATTATCTGTTTATTTGCACTTTATCAGTTTATTTATTCATGTGTGTATATATTTATATCATGGTATATGGACACACTGATCTGTTCTGTATTCATGCCTATTATGTTCTGTTGTGCTGAAGCAAAGCAAGAATTTCATTGTCCTATCAGGGACACGTGACAATAAACCCTCTTGACTCTCTTGACTCTTGACTTGAATGCAGATACATTTTATGTCATTCCTTGAACAAACTTGGTTTGTTTTCTCTGGGAAACTGGAGGTTGAGGACAGACCTAGAAGTATATAAAATTATGAGGGGCATAGATGGGGTAGACAATCAGAACAGGGCACAAAGTGCTGGAGTAACAGCAGCTCATGCAGCATCTCCGGTGAACATGGATAGGTGACGATACGATACGATATGACAGAACTTTATTTATCCCAGGAGGGTCATAAAACACATGATACATGAAACATGAAATTAAAGTGACGAGTGGAAAGCATTGGGGATGTGCAAAGATTTGGGGAGGGAGGGAGGGAGGGGAGTCAGTCTATCCCACGACAGAAGGGGGAGGAGTTGTAGTGTTTGAGAGCAGCAGGGGAAAAAGGATCTTTAATGTCATTCTGCACATCTCGAGTTCAGACCCTTCTTCAGAACATTTTTCTCAGGATGAACAATTCTGGTGGGCCCATACAGGAAAAATGTGGAGGCTTTGGAGAGGGTGCAGAAGAGGTTTACCATCATGCTGCATGGAAAATCAGGTATTAGCTACATGGAGAGGTTGAACAAACTTGGATTGTTTTCTCTGGAATGCTAGAGGTTGAGGGGAGATCTGATAACTATACATGTATACATAGTACTAAAACTCTCATCTTGTTTGTGATTCTGTCTGTCTGCATGCGTGCATGCATGCCCATGTGCTCCCGGAACAATGCTAAAACGGTACATGATAACGCTACAATTTTTGGACCACCTTACTCACAATTGGCTTGTGGTGTGGTTTTTTAATCAAATTTCGTTCAGATTGATGTTATATTTTATGTCATTCACATTTTTAACTTTACAAAATCCAGTTTGGAAGTTGCCGTGGCAGTTAGCAGCTATGACGTCACAATGGGATCTCATTTACATAAACTGCCCCTCAGCAGTGTTCCACTGGCAGTTAGCACCATATGACGTCACAATGGGATCTCATTTACATAGCCTGCCCGTCAACAGAGTTTCACCCAGTGCAATGAGAGATTTGTTAAATTGTTGTAAGGAGAGGGAGGGAGTGGGGGAGGGGAGGAGGATAAATGTTATTTAAACATTGTTTAGTGGGGAGTGGGAGAGGGGAGAGGTGAGGAGTGGGGGAGCAGGGAGATAGAGGGAGAGGAGGGTAGGGAGGGGAGAGGGGTTAGGGAAGGAGGGAGTGACTGAGGGTAGGGGAAAGGAGTGGGAGGGAGAAGTGAGGGAGGGAGTGGAGGAGGGGAGGAGACGTGGAAGGGTGAAGAAGAGGGGAGGGAGTGTTGGTGGATGAGGGGGAATGGAGGAGGATAGCGGTAGGAAGAGGGATGGCGAGGAGCAGTTGGGGAGGGTTGGCGAAACTTGCATCACAACAGGGATCTCTGGCGTCACAACGGGAACCCGTCAGCCATGCCTGCGCAGTTGAGGGCTATGGGTGAGTGGTGGAATATTAAGTTTGGGGACCAGTCCTCCCATGTGACACGGACCCAACGTGTTCCACTTGGTCTAGTAAGTATATAAAATTATGCGAGGCATTGTTAGGGCACAGTCAGAACCGTTTGCCCAGGGTAAAAGGAAAAACATTAGAGGGCATAGTTTAAATGCAAGAGGGGAAATGTTTTAAGATGTGTGGCATGAAAATCAGTGCTGCGAATGCAGATGGGACATGTTGGTCAGTCATTAAGAGGGTCAATGTTCATAGTTTCTTATTTAGTTTTGTTTAGCGATACACCACGGAAACGGGCCCTTCGGCCCACCGAGTCTGCACTGACCAGCAATCCCCGCACATTAATACTATCCAACACATAATAGGTCAAATTTACATTTATACCAAGCCAATTATCCTACAAACCTGCACGTCTTTGAAGAGCTCGGAAAACCCCACACAGGTCACACGGGGAGAACATACAAACTCCGTACAGACAGCACCCATAATCGGGATCGATCGCACGTCTCTGGCGCTGAAAGTGCTGCAAGGCTGTGCTGCCCAGTCCCTGCAGTTCCCCCAGCTATGCCCAGTTCCCGCACCCAGGCGTGATTCAGTAATCCCGTGCCTGTGTGTATAAACCCTTAGAACATGGTGGCCCTCATGGGATGCAAGAACCTCCAACAGCTCTGACAGTGCAGATTTATTCACCCAAGCAGACCACACTCAAAAAAGGCAGAAATTGCGGGAGTAACTCAGCAGCACAGGTAACATCTCAGTCTGAAATGGAGTCCTGACCCGAACGTCACCTATCCATGTTCTCCAGAGATGCTGTCTGACCTGCTGAGTTACTCCATCACTTTGTGTCCTTTTTTTTTGTAAACCAGCGTCTGCAGTTCCTTGTTTCACCACAACCTTGTGGCCTGCCCTCCCACATGCCATACAAAACAATTTAACACAACTAATTCAAGGGGTAGGAAGGAACTGCAGATGCTGGTTTAAACCGAAGATAGGCACAAAACACTGGAGTAACTCAGAGGGACAGGCAGCATCTCTGGAGAGAAGGAATGGGTGACGTTTCAGGTCGAGTCTGAAGAAGGGTCTCAACCTGAAACGTCACCCATTCCTTCTGTCCAGAGATGCTGTCTGTCCCGCTGAGTTACTCCAGCATTTTGTGTCTGATTCAAGGGGAGTTGATTAAAGGCATTACAATTGTATCAATTGTTACAATTACACTCATCAAAAGCTTATAAAATTAAATTAAAACTGTCATGTTTAATTATCTGCCCCAAAGTGCACGTTTTTAAACAATGTGAGCATGTTGATTGCTTTGTATATTCTATTGATTATTATTTTATTAATATATCCTACATTTCCCACATTCAACTGCCGGCGACCTCTAATTGCAGGTTGCCCTTCTTGTTTAGTATCTCCGTTACTAAGCTGCCTGCAGACTGCTCAATTACGTTCGGCAAAGATATTTGTAGGGATGTAAAGCTGAGGCTTCATAAGGCGCTGGTCAGACCACATGTGGAATATTGTGCACAGTTGTGGGCCCCAGATCTGAGGAAAGATGTGCTGGCGTTGGAGAGAGTCCAGAGGAGGTTTACGAGAATGATCCCAGGAATGATTGGGTGAACATATGATGAGCGTTTGAAGGCACTGGGCTTGTACTACTGGAGCTAAGGGGGGGGGGGGGGGGGGGGGTCCTCATTTAAACTTACCTGGTGAAAGGCCTGTGGATAGAGTGAATGTGGAGAGGATGTTTCCACTAGTGGGAGAGTCTATGACTAGAGGCCATAGCCTCAGAATAAAAAGATGTACGTTTAGAAAGGAAAAGAGGAGGAATTTATTTAGTCTGAGGTTGGTGAATCTGTGGAATGCATTAGTTTTCACACTTCTGTACCTCTTGCCTGATGGGAGAGGGGAGAAGAGGGAGTGACCGGGATGAGTCAGCGTTGCAGTGATTATGCTGGTGGCCTTGCTGAGGCAGTGTGAGGTGTAAATGGATTCAATGGAAGGGAGGTTGGTTTGTGTGACGTTCGGGGCTGCTACGGAGTTGGCATGTACGCATATAGTCTTTGGCAGTATTAGCACATGTACAACCATTAGCACATGTACAACAATTGTTCAAAAGAACTGTACAAAATGTGCCGGCTACCATCCCACCGGCAATAAATCATATAGGAGAAGATAATACAAATTGGGAGTAGAATGCATCTGCAAATTTCCAGCATAACACATTCCCTATGATCTAGGGGCAGTGAAAGCTGAACACTCATGAGTGCAGCACAGAGCAGGCTCACTGGCCCATGATGCCAATTTAAACATGCACATTATTTATATCCCTCCATTCCCTGCCTGTTCATGTTTCTGCCCAAAATACTTCTGAAACTTTGCTATCGTATCTGCTGCCACCAATCCCCTTGGCAGCACATTCCACGCACCTACCATTCCCTGTGTCAAATAAACTTGCCACATAAATCTTCTTTGAACTATCCCCCTCTCACCTGACAATGATGCCCCCTAATATCCGATGTTTCCACTCTGGGAGAAAGATTCTATCTGCCCTGTTTGTACCCTGTATAATTTTATATACTTCTATCAGGTCACCCTCCAGCCTCCGACACCCCACATAAACCATTCCAAGTTTGTCCAACCTCTCCATACAGCTAAGACAGACACAAGATGCAAGTACTATTTGAAGACCTCTGAAGCCTCCAACCTTATCATTCCCCAGCCCCACAGGGCCCGATTTTATCTTCTATTTCAAATAGCCCTTGCTTTCCCTCTCTATCCCCCCCCCCCCCCAGTTCTACCACCAGTCTTATTGTCTCCGATTACATTCTATCTTTGTCCCGCCCACTCCCCTGACATCAGTCTGAACAAGGGTCTCGACACGAAACGTTTCGGGTCGAGACCTTTCTTCAGACTTCTCTCCAGAGATGCTGCCTTTCCCGCTGAGTTACTCCAGCATTTTGTGTCTACGTTCAATTTAAACCAGCACCTGCAGTTCTTTCTGGTCGGAGAACTGGGAAGGGGGAGGGATGGAGAGAGAGGGAAAGCAAGGGCTACTTGAAGTTAGAGAAGTCAATGGTCATACCACTGAGGTGTAAGCTGCCCAAGTTTAATATGAGGTGTGAGTGCAATTAGTGCTCGCCTCACACTGGCAATGGAGGAGGCCCAGGACAGAAAGGTCAGTTTGGGAATTGGAGGGGCAGTTTTTAGCAACCGGGAGATCAGGTAGGTTTATGTGTAAGAAGGAACCGCAGATGCTGGTTTAAAGCGAAGATAGACAAAAAAGCTGGAGGAGCTCAGCGGGACAGGCAGCATCTCTGGAGAGAAGGAATGGGCGACGTTTATGGTTGCACAAACAGCCAGCATCTGCAGTTCCTTCCTACACTCTCCATATAGCTAATACTCTGCAATACACCTCTTCTGCAAAGACTCCTTATCCTTCTTGCAATACGGCGACCCAGAACTGCACACAATACTCCAAGTGCCACCTAACCAAAGTTTTGTAAAAGGTGCAATATGACTCTTATCCACAATGCCCTGCCCGATGAACACAAGCATACCATATGCCTTCTTTAGCATCTTTCACCTCTTTACAACACTTGGGTTTCCACTTTCAGGGAGCTATGGACTTGCATCCGAAGATCCCTCAGAACTTTAATGTTCCTATGCGCCTATCATTTACCGGGTACAGTCATTGATGTGATCTGAGTTAAAAATTATTTGTCTTGCCCATTCATCTGCTCACATGATTTGGAAAATTAAGCTAAACATATTGTATAAACGTTGCAATATTTTCTTCGTGATTGTCACCATTTATTGGCCGTATCTGAAGCACCCTGAGAACTAAACTAAAAAGTGAAGTGTGGCAAGAAAAAAAAATCAATATTCGTTCTTAATGATCTGCTAATTTGTGAAAACATAAAGATGTAACATATCATTTTCACCTGTGATTTCAATTCAATAATTCAATTGAAAGCCATTGGCAAAGAATGAAGGGGATGACTGTTTGTGGTTTTGGTTCAAGGATGGACATCTTTCACTGCTCATTCTTAAATAATTTTATAGAAATGATAAGTCTCACCAAGGAACTGCAATGGTGGTATCTGACAATGCTGCTTTATTTAACCACCTTAAGGGGCTGTCCCACCGTGGCGACCTAATTGGCAAGTTTAGAAGACTGTGCCCTCAACTCATACTCGCAGCATGGTCGACACGAGGTCCTAGGAGGTCTTTGTAACTCTCCTTCATGCTCGAGAGTAATCCCCGCCTACTCGAGGCGTCAGCTAGGTCTCGGCGTATTTTTCAACATGCTGAAATTGCAAGCCTAAAAAAAGGACGACATGGAAAAAAAATCGATATTTTT
Source organism: Raja brachyura (assembly GCA_963514005.1). The sequence continues at coordinate 11,578,017 of OY740797.1, forward strand.
TCTACTCGTAGGTTTAGTCGAAGTAGGTCATAGTAGGTCGGCATGTTAGTCTTAGGTAATCGAGGATAGTTGTAGATAGTCTTCAACATAGTTGAAGGGAGGTCTTCACCATGGCACTTTTTCAAACTCTCCTAAACTCTCCTAAACTCGCCAATTAGGTCGCCACAGTGGTACAGCCCCTTTACAGCGCCAGAGACCAGGGTTCGATCCTGACCTTGGTTGCTGCCTGTGTGGAGTTTGTACGTTCTCCCGGTAAGCGCGTGGGTTTCCTCCAGGTGCTCCGGTTTCCGCCCACATCCCAAAGATGTAAATTGCCCCCAGTGTGTAGGGAGTGGATGAGAAAGTGGGATAGCATCAAACTAGTGCGAATGGATGATGAATGGTGGGTATGGAGTCGATGGGCTGGAAGGTCTGTTTCCACGCTGTATCTTTGAATCCCCCATCTAAAGAGCATGCAGATTAGATATAATTAACATTTGAATATCTTGGGTTTCTTATTTTTGGTTTGATTTGGGGACATTTTGATTAGGACGGGTGTCAGGGGTTATGGGGAGATGGCAGGATAATGCGGTTAGGCGGGAAAGATAGATCAGCAACGATTGAATGGCAGAGTAGACTTGATGGGCCGAATGGTCTAATTCGCCTCCTATCACTTTTGAACTTATTTTCACATTTGTGTTAGATTGACCAAATTAGTTAACTATATTCATAAAAAAATTAGTCAAAAGAAACATTAGCTTCCAGGCCTCATAAGCACGGCGTTCATAGTGTTAACAACATTCCCAACTAAGTTGTTGGGGGGGAAGGAAATGCAGACTTGCAAAATGTCTACATTAGCCATTGCAGTATTAATCCCTTGAGAGTCTCATCTTCATAAAGCATAAACAGGATACTTACAGCTGGAAGGCATTCCTCAAGGGTCTTTTTCAACAACTAAAAAATCCTCAGCAGGTTTGCAATAAATCAAAAGCAATTTTAAAATAAATTAAAAATTCTTGCCACAAAGCTGGTGTGCATGTGACAGAGTTCCTGCAATAGAGAAAGACACAAAGTGCTGGAGTAACTCAGCGAGTCAGGCAGCATCCCTGGAGAACCTGGATAGGTGACATTTCAGGTTGGGACCCTTCTTCAGACCTACTTGCGACAAGAGTCAGAAACAAGGAACTGCAGACACTGGTTTAGACCAAGGATAAACACAAAGTGCTGGAGTAACTGAGCATGTCAGGCGGCATCTCTGAAGAACATGGATAGGTGACGTTTCAGGTCGGGACCCTCCTTCAGGCCCTCCTGAAGATGGTCTATTGCGAAACTACTTGGATTGGAGGATATCAGCTGCAAGGAGAAGTTGGATAAACTTGGATTGCTTTCTCTGGAATGTTGGAAGTTAAGGGGAGACTTGATAGAACTATATAAAACTATGAGAGGCATTGATAGTGGAGACAGTCCAAGCTGTCCTCAGGCAACTGAACCATCCTGCCCACAGCTAGAGAGCCGTTCTGAACTACTATCTACCTCATTGAAGACCATCAGGCTATCTTTATCTTGGACTTTATCTTGCACTAAACGTTATTCAGATTATTCCCATCATCATGTATCTGTACACTGTGGGTGGCTCGATGGTAATCATTTGTTGTCTTTCCGCTGACTGGTTAGCATGCAACAAAAGCTCTTCATTGCACCTTGGTACACGTGAAAATAAACTAAACTGAACTGAAATAAGTGTGAGAGGATACATTTGAGTTTGTAATAATGCAGAGGCTACATACTGCTAGGAAAATACACAAGAGAAACAGTGGATACATAAATCACTAACAAAGGTCAAATGAAAAAGGAAGCTTTGGGGTTTATTTTTGAAGTTGTATCAATAAAAAGTGGAGAAGTCATGTTAAGTTTGTATGAAGACACGAGAGACTGCGAATGCTGGAAGCTTCAGCAACAAACAGACTGCCGGAGGAACTCACCAGGTCAAAAGAGGATGTGTGAAGTAGGAGTGCAACCCAAAACATTATCCGTCCAGATCCCCATCCAGATGTTGCTTTAATCAACGAGTTTAGTTTAGTTTGGAGATACAGTGGGGAAACAGGCCCCTTGGTCCACTGAGTCCATGCTGACCAGCAATCATCCATACAATAGTTCTACCCTGCACACTGTGGACAATTTACATGAGCCAATTAACCTACACATCTTTCGAATGTGGGAGGAAACAGGAGTACCCGGAGAAAACCCACATGGTCACAGGGAGAACATGCAAACTCCGTACTGACGGCACCCGTAGTCAGGATCGAACTTGGGTCTCTGGTGCCCTAGGGCAGCAACTCTACCGCTGCGCAACTGCGATTGGCCACCAATTTGTTTTTTAAATCCGTATCAAGCCTTGGTCAGGCTAGATTTGGACTGTTCTGGCCTGCGTTTTAGAAAAACAACATAGAGGCATTGGAGAAAGTGCAGATAAGATTTACTAAATGGCAGCAAAACTGAGAATATCAGGAAAGATCAAATAGATTGAGGTTTCCTCTTGAAAGGGAAACATTCCAGCAGAGCCAGTCGAGGTTTTAAAAATAATGAATGGTTGAACAGAATTTTTTTTTCCATTTTCATAAAATGTATGTATATATTTATGACAGATACTATTAAACGTGGCAGGAACATAGGGAGAAACCATGCAGAGAATGGTAAGAATGTGGTTGAGGCAAATTGTAAATAGCAAAATTTTGTTTGAAGGAAAGCAAAACAAACACTTGAGGTTAAAGGAGATGCAGAGAACTGCAGATGCTGGTTTACAGAAAAAAAGGCACGAAGTGCTGGAGTAACTCAGCGGGTCAGGCAGCATCTCAGGCAGAATATGGATAGGTAATGTTTCAGATTGAGACCCTACTTCAATCACAATCAATCACAATCACAATAATACTTTATTAGCCAAGCATGTTTTGCAACATACGAGGAATTTAAATTTTTCATACAAATAAAAAGCAACGGAACACACAAAATACATTTAACACCCTCCACAATGACTCCACAAAGACCAAAGGGGTGGAAGATTGCAACCTTCACGTGGTCCGCCCTGTTTCGACTAATGCAATCAACTCGACGTGCACAAACAGAAGATCAAATAGAACAAGTTGTCCTACAAGTTTAGGCTGTGCACGCCACACGAAAGAAGGCAAAGTCCAAAGAAGGGTCTCGACCCAAAGCATCACCTTCCTTGTTCTCCAGAGATGCCGCCTATTCCAGCACTTTGTGTCCTTTTTACTTGAGGAAGAAAGTTTTGTTAACAATGCCAGGTGAAGGGAAATGGAAGGAGAATCGTATTCAGCATCATCCATCTGACTAAACAGTTGATACAGAAATATAGAAGTTGGGAGGTCATGTTGCAGTTATATAAGAGGTTGGTGAGGCCAGATTTATTGTGTTCAGTTCTGGGAACCATGTTACAGGAAGGGCGCAGAGAAGATTTACGAGGATGTTGCCAGGATTTCAGGGTCTGAACTACAGGGAGAGGATGAGCAGGCTGGGTCTCTTTTCCTTGGAGCGCAGGAGGATAAGGGGATCTTATAGAGGTGTATAAATTCATCAGAGGAATAGATAAGGTAGATGCACAGAGTCTCTTGCCCAGAGTAGAGGAATCGAGAACCAGAGAACATAGGTTTAAGGTGACGGGGGAAAGATTTCATAGGAATCTGAGGGGTAACTTTTTCACACAAAGGGTGGTGGATGTATGGACGAGGTAGTTGATGCAGGGACTATTACGACGTTTAAGAAACAATTAGACAGGTACGTGGATAGGACAGGTCTAGAGGTATATGGGCCAAGCGCAGGCAGGTGGGACTAGTGTAGATGGGACATGTTGATCGGTGTGGGCAAGTTGGGCCGAAGGTCCTGTTTCCACACTGTGTGACTCTATGACTATGACTCTATGATAAATTGTTGTTAATATTTCCAAATATATATACCTTACGACGAGGATTGAAGTCAAACATTGGAAAGCAGCTGAGTTATTGAAATCAAAAGTTGATAGTTGTTAGTAATATAATTATATAATAACAATATGATCATGGCTAATCATACAAAATCAGTACCCCGTTCCTGTTTTCTCCCCATATCCCTTGATTCTGTTAGCCCAAAGAGCTATATCTGACTCTCTTGAAAACATCCAGTGAATTGGCCTCCTGGGTCTGAGAATTCCACAGATTCACAACTCTTGGGTGAAATTTATTTTCCTCATATGATTTATGTCCCCGCCCCTCCCCCTTCATTTTCTAAGCTGTGATCCACAATTTGCTGAGAATACATTAATCACCCTGCAATAAGTGCGTCAATGTTCTTCTTTTAATGTGCCAGTCAGAACAGGTCATGTTAATAATTTATTTAAGTTAACCGCAAAAACTGTTGATTGAACTTGTATTTAAGGGCTTGGAAGTTTTCTGTTAGGAAAGCTACTGAGAAGTTTATAAATGTAGCTATGTCCAGTATGCTTCATTCTAATTACTCTTGGCTGAGTTTGGAGGGAATGTGTTCTCTATTGTATTCTCTAGTTTTCCCCGCAGAGATAATTTTGCACACAAGGAATCGTACATTCCAACTGTGGCATTTCATTTTCAGGTTGTTCTCCGCTCATAAGGCAGGAAAATCTGGTGATCGATGCACAAACCTCACGTCTACAATTCCTTTACTCACTAACAACTTCTGAGTGTTCTCCTTAGACTCGCTGTACATTTCATTATCTACAATGTTTATAAGGGGGACCGAGAAGGCAAATATGGTGAGACAGGCCAGAAAGACTACCTTGGAAGAATGTACACACATCCAAAACTGACAGGCAGGGACAGACCAGCTGGCACTCAAATCTGGACCATTAGTCCAACATAAAATGAAGCCATCGCATACTGATATTGTGGAGTCCAGAAGGAATTGCTGGTGTATATATACGTTTATCATATTGTTTACAGTGTACTAGGTTTACATATTCTGTTGTGCTGCAGTAAGTAAGAATTTCATTGTTCTATCTGGGACACACAACAATAAAACACTCTTGACTCTTAAAGAAAGGTTCCGACCTGAAACATCGCCTATACATGTTCTCCAGAGATGCTGCCTGGCCTGCTGAGTTACTCCAGCACTCTGTGAAATGTCACCTATCCATGTTCTCCAGAGATGCTGCCTGACCCACTGAGTTACTCCAGCACTCTGTGAGGGGTGGAAGACTGCAACCTTCACGTGGTCTGCCCTGATTTGACGAATGCTATCAACCCGGCGTGCACAATCAAATAAGATCAAATAGAACAAGTTGTCCTACAACTTTAGGCTGTGCACGCCATACGCAAGAAAAAGAAGCACTCTGTGAAACGTCACCTATCCATGCTCTCCAGAGATGCTGCCTGATCTGCTGAGTTACTCCAGCACTTTGTGTTTTTTGCAGAAGATTCCAGCATCTGCAGTGTAAGACATACACGTTAGACTTTGGAGATAGAGCGCGGAAACTGACCAATCGGCCCGCAGAGTCTGCGCCGACCAGCGATCACCCCGTACACGACCGTTATACTACACAGTTAGGACAATGTACAATTTTGCCAAAGCCAATTAACCAACAAATCTGTAAGTCTATGGAATGTCTTTGGACTCAAACAGAATCTTGATTCAATAAATGCATGAAAGGTTGTTTTTAAAAAAAAATTAATATCATTAGAAGCAATTGTACAGGGATAAGACGATCGACATAACAGTTATACAATTATTGTACAGCTTCATTTTTCACCTTATAACCTAAATCCAAAAAAAAGGAGGAAAAAAAGGGAAACAAAAGGGAAAATAGAAGAGAATTAAGCAAAATTCCCCAAGTAAAATACAAGAGAGCAGGAAAAAGACCCCTAATCTACCAAAGAAGTGCAGGAGAAAAGAAAAGAAATAAGAAAAGAAAAGATGGAGACATACCTCCCCCCCCACTCACCCATCCCTGGCATCAGGTTTAAATTTGTGTTTAACCATTCTGTTGATGCAGAAATTCAGTAAAAGGCAACCATGTCTTAAGAAATTAATCTGCTTTTTCCGCCAAGACCAGCCTAATGTTTTCTAAATGTAGTGTCTTGGACATATCCGTAATCCACATCTTCACTGTAGGGATTGTTGTCTGTTTCCAAAATGCGAGTATTAATTTTTTCGCCGTTATTAGGCCGCAATTGAGGAAACGTCTTTGGAGTATCGTTAGCTTAGAGCAGGCCTCTGACATACCTAATGTGATCAGTTTTATATCTGGTTCCAATTTAATTTTAAGTATTTTGGAGAAGATATCAAATATTCCCCTCCAGATGTTTTGTAACGTTATACAGGAAGGGAAAGAATGGGTTATCGAAACATAGAAACATAGAAAATAGGTACAGGAGTAGGCCCTTCGAGCCTGCACCGCCATTCAATATGATCATGGCTGATCATCCAACTCAGTATCCCGTACCTGCCTTCTTTCCATACCCCCTTATCCCCTTAGCCACAAGGTCCACATCTAACTCCCTCTTAAATATAGCCACTGAACTGGCCTCAACTACCTTCTATGGCGGAGAATTCCAGAGATTCACCACTCTCTGTGTGAAAAATGTTTTTCTCATCTTGGTCCTAAAAGACTTCCCCCTTATCCTGAAACTGTGACCCCTTGTCCTGGACTTCCCCAACATCGGGAACAATCTTCCTGCATCTAGCCTGTCCAACCCCTTAAGAATTTTGTAAGTTTCTATAAGATCCCCCCTCATTCTTCTAAATTCTAGCGAGTACAAGCCGAGTCTATCCAGTCTTTCCTCATATGAAAGTCCTGACATCTCAGGAATCAGTTTGGTGAACCTTCTTTGTACTCCCTCTATGACAAGAATGTCTTTCCTCAGATTAGGAGACCAAAACTGTACACAATACTCCAGGTGTGGCCTCACCAAGACCCTGTACAACTGCAGTAGAACCTCCCTGCTCCTATACTCAAATAATTTTGCTATGAATGCGAACATACCATTCGCTTTCTTCACAGCCTGCTGCACCTGCATGCCTACTTTCAATGACTGGTGTACCATAACACCCAGGTCTCGTTGCATCTCCCCTTTTCCTAATCTTTTTTTTTTAATATATTTTTATTAGAGGCCTTACATATAACAAGTAATATAGCATTTTTTTCCCAAATATAGTTAATACATCTTTCCAAAATTATATAAATGTTAACAAAATATATATATTGGCCTCACTTTTTTTTATAGAGTGAAAAAAGTATAAAGAAAGAATAGTGAATAATTATAAGAGTATGATTATAGTTGATTAATATAGAGAAGAGAGAAATAAAAAAATAAAAAAATAAAAAAATAAATAAAATTTAAACAAAAAAAAAAATACTTGTGGAAAAGAAAACGGTATACAACTTATCAATGAATGGAGCAATTTCTAATTATAATATATAGACAAGTATATAAATCTGAGCGTAAACATTTTTGTTTGATCTTTCCACTGGATACTCATTGAGTTTCAATGCTGAGCCCAGCTACCCCTTCATATAATCAGTGAATATTCTGACTTTTCCTAATCTGCCATGCATTTGCCCACTCACCCAGCCTATCCAAGTCACCTTGAAGCCTCCTAGCATCCTCCTCACGGCTAACACCGCCCCCCAGCTTCGTGACATCTGCAAACTTGGAGATGTTGAATTCAATTCCCTCATCCAGATCATTAATATATATTGTAAATAGCTGGGGTCCCAACACTGAGCCTTGCGGTACCCCACTAGTCACTGCCTGTCATTCTGAAAAGGACCAGTTTACTCCTACTCTTTGCTTCCTGTCTGCCAGCCAGTTCTCTATCCACATCAATACTGAACCCCCAATACCGTGTGCTATAAGTTTGTACACTAATCTCTTATCTGGACTTCTGAAAGTCCAGATATAACACATCCACTGGTTCTCCCTTATCCACTCTACTAGTTACATCCTCAAAAAATTCTATAAGATTCGTCAGACATGATTTGCCTTTCGTAAATCCATGCTGACTTTGTCCAATGATTTCGCCACTTTCCAAATGTGCTGCTATTCCATATTTAATAATTGACTCCAGCAGTTTCCCCACTACTCTGGGATGCAGCCTATCTGGCCCTGGGAATTTATCGGAATTTAATCCATTCGATTTACCTTACACCACTTCCCGGCTAACCTGGATTTCACTCAGTTCCATCTCATTTGACCCCCGGTCCCCTGCTATTTCTGACAGATTATTTATGTGTTCCTTAGTGAAGACAGAACCAAAGTAGTTATTCAATTGGTCTGCCATGTCCTTGTTCTCCATGATCAATTCACCAGTTTCTGACTGCAAGGGACCTGCATTTGTTTTAACTAATCTTTTTCTCTTCACATATCTATAAAAACGTTTTCATAATCTATTTTCCCTTTCCTAATTTATCCCTTTGTCCTCCTCTGCTGGGCTCTGAATTTCTCCCAGTCGTCTGGTAGGCTGCTTTTTCTGGTTAATTTGTATGCTTCATCTTTTGTTTTGATACTATCCCTGATTTCCCTTGTTATCCACGGATATACTACCTTCCCTGATTTATTCTTTTGCCAAACTGGGATGAACATTTTTTGTAGTTCATCCATGCAGTCTTTAAATGCCTTCCATTGCCTATCCACCGTCAACCCTTTAAGAATCAATTGCCAGTCTATCTTGGCCAATTCACATCTCATACCCTCAAAGTTACCTTTCTTTAAGTTCAGAACCCTTGTTTCTGAATTCATTATGTCACTCTCCATCCTAATGACGAACTCAACCATATTATGGTCACTCTTGCCCAAGGGGCCACGCACAACAAGACTGTTAATTAACCCTTCGTCATTACTCAATACCCAGTCTAGAATAGCCTGCTCTCTCGTTGGTTCCTCTACATGTTGGTTTAGAAAAATATCCCGCATACATTCCAAGAAATCCTCTTCCTCAGCACCCCTACCAATTTGATTCACCCAATCTATATGTAGATTGAAGTCCCCCCATTATAACTGTTTTACCTTTGTTGCACGCATTTCTAATTTCCTGTTTGATGCCATCCCCAATTCCACTAGTACTGTTAGGTAGCGTTTTCTGCCCCTTATTGTTTCGCAGCTCTACCCATACCGATCCCACATCTTCCAAGCTAATGTCTTTCATTTCTATTGTGTTAATCTCCTCTCTAACGAGCAATGCTCTCCCACCTCCTTTTCCTTTCTGTCTATCCCTTCTGAATATTGAATATCCCTGGATGTTCAGCTCCCAGTTTGGTCACCACGGAGCCATATCTCCGTGATCCCAACTATATCATATTCATTAATAACTATCTACACGTTCAATTCATCCACCTTATTACGAATGCTCCTTGCATTGAGACATAAAACCTTCAGGCTTGTTTTTACGACACTCTTACCCCTTATACAATTATGTTGAAATGTGGCCCTTTTTGATTTTTGCCCTGGATTTGTCTGCCTGCCACTTTTACTTTTCACCTTGCTACTTATTGCTTCTACCCTCATTTTACACCCCTCTGTCTCTCTGCTCACACATTTAAGAAACCCACCACCTCTTATTTTCTGTTTAATATCTTTCTCTTCTTTCTCCTCTACATGTTGGGTCTGAGTGCTTCCCTTCTTTGTCTCCTGCCTCACACACTCTCTACTAGCTTTCTCTATTTGTGTCCCTCCTGCCAACCGTTCTAGTTTAAAATCTCCCCAGTAGCCTTTGCAAATCTCCCCAGCAGGACATTGGTCCCCCTCGGGTTCAAGTGCAACCCGTCCTTTTTGGACATGTCAAACCTTCCCCAAAAGTCGCTTCTTGAGGAGACATTTATCACAAATAGGAGAGACGTTTGGGAAGATCTTGTTCAATTTGGTCTTTGAATGTATGCAGTATTTTAAATTGTATCATTGAGTGCCTAACATTGGGGGAGCAGTAGTGTGTGTATAGTAGGCTTTCCTCCCAGCTATCCTTTGAAATTAATAAACCCAATTTGTTTTTCCATGCTCGCCTATGCATTTCAGAAGATGGGATGTGTGCAGTTAAAAGAGTATTATAAATGTAGCATATCAACTTACTTGTATCAGCCTGTCTATTCATGCATTCATCTAGTATATCTGGACCCATAAAATGACAGTCTTGTGTGTATGTTTTCACATAGTCTCGGATTTGGAAATATCTAAAAAAATTATTTGCTTTCAAATGATATTTCTCCTGTAATTCTTGATACGAGAGGAAAATCCCCTTCTCGTAAAGATCTCGCACCGTTTTAATTCCTGAGTTTTTCCATTGTACAAACGCCTTATCTAAAGTAGACGGTTTAAACAAGGGATTGTTAGCGATTGGTAAAAGGAGAGAGAAATTTGTCAGTTTGAGGCTTGATTTCAACTGTTTCCAAATTCGTAGGGTGCTGCGTACTGTCGGATTTTGCTCATACGTTGATTTATTCAGATGTGTTGGAGAAAGAGGAATTGCACCTATAATAAAAGGCAAACAATCTTCCCTCTCCATTTTTAACCAGTTTACGTGTTGACATCCATCATCCATTCAGTAGATTAAGTTTTTAATATTAGTCGCCCAGTAATAGAAAAGGAAATTGGGAAGTGCTCCATTTCCTTTAGATTTACATAAGTGTCGTTTGTGTATTCTATGGGTTTTATAGTCCAAAATGAAATTTGTAATAACAGTCAAGTTTAAAAAAAAAACTTTTAGGGAGATAAATCGGTATTGATTGAAATAGGTATAGTTGTGGAAGGAAAATCATCTTTATGGCATTCACTCTACCTATAAGGGAAATAGGAAGTGTTTTCCAAAATTGAATGAGGGCATTTAATTTAGTAATTAATGGTGGGAAATTTGTTTTTCTAGTCACATCTAGTCTAGGGTTCTAGACCCCAAGGTATGTACATTTTTCAGTAATAATTCTGAAGGGGAAATTTTGGAGATGTAAAGGGTCTTGAGCTTTTATTGGCATAATTTCACTTTTATTCCAGTTTATTCTATACCCTGAGAAGGAACCAAATTGTTCTATGAGGTTTAATATATTTGGGATACTGACTTGAGAATTGGTGATATATAAAAAGTACATTGTCTGCATATAACAAAATCTTGTTATTGGTATGTTTAGTATTGTATCCATGAATGCCCAGATGTACTTTCTGCTAAGGGTTCTATGGCTAAGGCAAATAACATTGGTGAAATGGCACATCCTTGTCTATTACCCCTGGATAATTGAAATTTAGGTGGTTTAGAATTTGATTAGTCAATATTCTGGCAGTTGGGTTGTTATATAACAGCTTTATCCATGAAATAAAATTTTCTCATAGTTGGAATTTTTCCAACACTGTAAAGAGATAGGCCCATTCAACTTGGTCAAATGCTTTTTCTGCATCTAAAGAAATAATTGTTAAGTCTTCATTTATCGTTCTGTGTGAATACATTATATTAAACAGGCATCTCAAATTATGAAACGAATGTCGCTTAGGTATAAACCCAGTTTGGTCTGGATGTATTAATTTACTAATGTACAAACTTCTTTACAAAGTCTTAGCTAATATTTTCTGATCTGTATTTAGAAGAGCTATTGCTCTGTATGATCCAGGCTCTTCAAGATTTTTGTCTTTTTTAGGTATCAATGTAATGGTTGATTCGGCAAGGGTTTGTGGTAAGGTCTGTTCTTTAAAAGCATGTATATAAAGGGATCGTGGACGGGGAGAAATTAAATAATTCAATTTTTTATGGAATTTATTACTGAACCCATCTGGACCTGGCGTTTTCCCACTATTCCGTGATTTGATAGGCTCTTCAATATCTTTTATTGTAATCTCAGCACCTAATTCTTCTCGTTCCTCCTCATTAAGTGATGGGAGGTTGCAATTGTCAAGAAAGTTTTTGATCTTTGCAGAGTCGGCTGATGTTTTTGATGCATATATATTTTGATAGAAATTTATGAATCTTTCGTTAATATCTTTGGGAAGTGTGAGCAGCTCACCTTTCTCCGATCCGATTTTTTGAATAGTCTGATCTTTTTCCATTTTTCTCAGCTGGCGTGCCAGAGGTTTATGCAGTTTATCACCAAATTCGAAATTTTTTTGCTTAGTGTATTGAAATATCTTAACAACCTTTGCCGAGAGGATTTGATTTAATTTGAATTTTAATGCTGCTATCTTATTATGTTTAACAGTAGATGGATCAATCACATTTTCTGAATCAAGCTGTGTAATCTGTTTTTCTAATTCCAATTGTTCCGACCTGTTTTTTTTTGTTTTGATAAGCATGATATGAAATAATGGAACCTCCGATAAAGGCCTTGAAAGATTCCCACAATAAAGTATCCAAAATACCAGGTGTGTCATTTGTCTCATAAAATAATTCCATCTGTTGCTTCAGGTAATCACAGCAACCTGGCTCAGTTAGTATTTGTGGATTAAATCTCCAAATCGTTTTTTTGTTATGCACTCCTTCTAGTTTTAAGGAGAAGGTTAATGGACAAAATGCATGATAGGTGACAGATGAGGTGAATGAACTCTTACTCGAGTAGAAGCTTTGATAAGGAGGCTAATTCTGTACACATTCTTTTGGGTGTGATCCTATCACAACCCTATATAATCGCATATAGACTTCTTTCCTCACCTTGCAATAAAGGTCACCAAACCATTTGCCTTCTTAATTGCTTCCTGTGTCAATATGTTACCTTTCTGGGTGTTGGATAAATGAATAACGTAAATCCCGCTCAATACCAACACTTTCTGGTCTATTACCTCCCTACTAGTTACAGTTGCAGACACATTAAAATGTGAGTAATGAAAATCCTTTTGATTCCAAGACATTTCTGCGTTGTGTTGGACTTTATTTTACTACAGTGATACAGCGCAGAAATAGGGCCCCTCGGCCCACGCCGACCAGTGATCACGTTATATACTAGCACAATCCCACACACTGGGGACACGATACAATTTTACCAAAGCCTGTAAACTTACCAACCTGTACGTCTTCGGAGTGTGGGAGGAAATCGGAGCATTCGGAGAAAACCTGCGCAGGTCACGGGGTGAACGTACAAACTCCGTACAGACAGCACCCGTAGTCAGGATCGAACCCGGGTCTCTAATGCTGTGAGGCAGCAACTCTACCACTGTGCCACTGTGCCGTACCATAGGGTGATGCCTTAAGGGCCTGTCCCACTGTACGAGGTAATACAAGAGTTCTCCCGAGCTCTCCTGATTCGAGCTCGTGTAATGTACGTAGCGGGTACGTAGGGGCGAGTACGAGTAAAAAGTAACAATTTTTTTCATCACAAATATTATTTTACTCGTGGATACTTTTCACGGTGTGCAAAAAACGTCACGAGTTTACCGGATTTCCCGAGTACCAACCGTTACTCGTACGTGCCATTACGTAACATCCACAAGAACTCGGGAGAACTCTTGAAATACCTCGTACAGTAGGACAGGCCCTTTATGGAGACACTCCGCAGCATTGGTGCCCTATAGGGTGATGCTTGTGTATCCATCACATCATCAGTCAGTCTCCAATGTTTGGATCGTCTCTCCACATTCTGCCCACTGTGGGGAAGGGATAGACGACGCTCTCTGAGAGGAGAAGGACTTTGGTGCCAAGTGTTTTTTTAAATCATGCATTGTTTCTTTAAGAGGAAGGATGCAGATTAACTATATTAATCCATGCCTATACAATCTCCACTACACATATTATGCACGCCATACATTCCACCTAATAATCCAGTCCGGTTTTGTGTGCCCTTAGCAGCCTGTCAGTATTGGTTACTGCGGTCAGAACATAGTTGATTCTGAAATGCATGGCTGTGTATGGTTTTCTCTCTCCTTTATATCTTAATAAAAGACTGATGGTTCACTCTTGAGTTTGTAATGGATTGCATGCAATCAGTGCCACCCTGGTGCGAATCTGACCATGCCTGGAATGCCTGGTTGGTGCTAGAGTCAGATTTGATAGTAGTATTTGGGAGATTTTTGGATAGGCATACGGGTGTGCAGGTGGTGGAGGGAAATGGATTATGTGCAAGTAGATAAGAGATGGACATAAAAAGCTGGTGTAACTCAGCGTGTCAGGCAGCATCTCTGGAGGAAAGGAATAAGTGAAGTCTGAAGAAGAAGTGGTGGGTCTCTGGAACTCTCTGCCACAGAGGGTAGTTGAGGCCAGTTCATTGGCTATATTTAAGAGGGAGTTAGATGTGGCCCTTGTGGCTAAGGGGATCAGAGGGTATGGAGAGAAGGCAGGTACGGGATACTGAGTTGGATGATCAGCCGTGATCATATTGAATGGCGGTGCAGGCTCGAAGGGCCGAATGGCCTACTCCTGCACCTAATTTCTATGTTTCTATGTTTCTATGTAAGCAGTCTGGAGAGTTGTAGAGCAGAGGGATCTAGGAGTGCAGGCGCATGGTTCCTTGAAGGTCGAGAAACAGGTAGATAAGGTGGTCAAAAAGCCTTTTGGTTAGACAGTTAGACAGGTACAGGGATAGGACAGGTTTGGAGGGATATGGACCAAACGCGGCAGGTGGGACTAGTGTAGCTGGGACATGTTGGCCAGTGTGGGCAAGTTGGGCCGAAGGGCCTGTTTCCACACTGTATCACTCTATGATTTTGTTACAGTTTCCTTGCGCTCTCCTCACGGCTGACATTCCTGTTGGTGGTCACTGTTATTTACACAAAGGAGATGAGTTACTGTGTGAAAACTGCTTACTGTTGTCTGCTTGTGCATCGAAAGGTAGAAAGTCAATGCTGCTAGTGCAGATGGGAAGTTGGTCAGTCATTAAGAGGGCCAATGTTCATGGTTTATTATTTGGTTTAGTTTAGAGACACAGCGCGGAAACAGGCCCTTCGGCCCACAGAGTCCGTAGCCACCAGCAATCAACCCGCACATTAACACTATCCTACACACACTAGGGACAATTTACACATTCACCAAGCCAATTAACCTACATACTTGTACTTTTTTGGAGTGCGGGAGGAAATCGAAGATCTCGGAGAAAACCCACATGGTCACGGACAGAACGGAGACAAGGAAACACTTTTTTCTCACAGAGAGTGGTGAGTCTGTGGAATTCTCTGCCTCAGAGGGCGGTGGAGGTGGGTTCTCTGGATGCTTTCAAGAGAGAGCTAGATAGGGCTCTTAAAAATAGCGGAGGCAGCGGATATGGGGAGAAGGCAGGAACGGGGTACTGATTGGGGTTGATCAGCCATGATCCCATTGAATGGCGGTGCTGGCTCGAAGGGCCGAATGGCCACTCTTGCACCTATTGTCTATTGTCTATTAACGTACAGACTCTGTACAGACAACACCCGTAGTCACGATCGAGCCCGGATCTCCGGCGCTACAAGGCAGCAACTTTACCGCTGCGCCACCGTGCCGCCCTCCAAGTATCTGCAAGCTTCCTCATTGCATCGTGTTGGGGGTCTCCTTATTGCAGATATGTTTTTCTCTTGGCAATGATGACTCTCCAAAGAGCCAAACTGTGGACTCCCCTCTCAGTCCCAGAAACTTACGGGTTATAGCTCAGTGGCTTTCCCCACCTCCATCTCTGTTGTTTCAACATTCTGGTGGAGCATTCCATGGGTAATTCAATGGTTGCGTGCTCTTGGTTATTATACAACTATTCATGTGACCGGCTAGGGAATTTCAGAGGTCACTTGAATCACCGTTCAATTGTTCGCAGATAGGCAGTCAATCAAATGGACTGCCTTCAAATATAATCACGCTATCTTTAATCCACCAAGCAATTTCATCTTTTGTTTCCATCTTGAAACAGTACGATGGTAAATCTAATTTTACCAAATTGGCCCAGCGATCACAGACTGTGTCATAGAACAAAGAACAGCGCAGGAATGAGCCCTTTGGCCCACAATATATGTGTGTCGAACATGATGCCCAATCTCTACTATAACACCATATAACCATATAACAATTACAGCACGGAAACAGGCCCTCTCGGCCTTTCCAGTCCATGCCGTCCATTTATTTTCCCCTAGTCCCATCTACCTGCACTCAGACCATACCCCTCCATTCCCTTCCCGTCCATATACCCATCCACTTTACTTTTAAATGTTAAAATCGATCCTGCCTCCACCACTTCTGCTGGAAGATCATTCCACACAGCCACCACTCTCTGAGTAAAGAAGTTCCCCCTCATGTTACCCCTAAACTTCTGTCCCTTAATTCTCATGTCATGCCCTCTTGTTTGAATCTTCCCTACCCTCAATGGGAAAAGCTTATCCACGTCAACTCTGTCTATCCTTTCATCATTTTAAAGACCTCAATCAAGTCCCCCCTTAACCTTCTGCGCTCCAAAGAATAAAGACCTAACTTGTTCAATCTAGTAGAGTTGTTCAACTCTACTAATCTCATCTGCCTGTACATGATCCATATCCCCCTCATCCTTGCACTCCCAGTGCCTATCCAAAAGCCACTTACACGCTACAATCATATCTGCCTCAACCACCACCCCCCACAATGAGTTCCATGCCTCCACCACCCTCTGTGTAAAAGACTTGCCCCGCACATTCAATTCAATTCAATTCAATTCAATTCAATTCAAGTTTAATGTCATTGCACAAATACAAGTATAGGTACAACGAAATGCAGTTTAGCGTCATTCTTAGTGATAGCGATATGAAAAAATAAATACAGAGTGCAGTGGTAGCAGTACGGAAATAAATGTCCATTAAACATCCCCCTTCTCGTCTTACAGCTCTGCCTTCTCGTGTTGGACATTTCCGCTGCGGGGATAAGGTTCTGACTGTCTACCCTATCTGTGCCTCTCATAACTTAATATATAAATGTCATGGGGTTTAGCCGCTGCTTGGAAAATAAGTGTCAATTGGCAATACCTGGTAGCGTTGATTGTGAAAGAGGCAGATACTCAGTGTGAAATCCCTCCTGGTTCAGTCCACTCCGGCAGTCTTGGTTGAATAACGTGCCCACACACAACACTCCATCTAACCCCTGTGCCATTTGATCAGTTTATGCTTCCCATTCGCCTCCCATTCGAGGGGGAGTGAAAACATGTTAAACTCAGGCTAACGTGCCGCTACAGCGGGTAATGAAGACGGTAGGCTGGCCCTTATTGCTAAATAATTGGAGTACAAGAACAGATACATTTTACTGCTCGTGGAGTATTGTGTACAATATTGGTCTCTAATAAAGCATATCCTTGCTATAGAGATTAAGAAGCCAGAAGGTCATAAGTGATAGGTGCAGAATCGGGCCATTCGGCCCATCAAGTGCACTCCGCCATTCAACTAGAGCGTAGCTTCCAGCAGCCTAGTAATCTCCTGGTTTCCTCAGCTGTTGTCAGACTCCTGCATTATGTCTAGAACACAAATTAGGTCAGTTCCATTTTCATAGAAAACATAGAAAATAGGTGCAGGAGGAGGCCATTTGGCCCTTCGAGCCAGCACTTTTAAAAAAGTGAAAATTATTGCTTCTGCACATCAATAGATCTGCAAAAAACTCTTTACTTTTGAAATCCATGTCATCATGTCCTCTGCTTTTTCTTATTTGTTTCATAAAATAGCATTGCTGAAGGCCATTTGGCCCATCAATCCTGTTCTAGCCCCATCAGTCCCATTCCCCCAGTTATTTGGACTCTCATGCCCATCAGATCCTAAGTTCCCTGTCACCCATCAGACTCAAGGAACTGCAGATACTGGGATCTTGCACTGGACACAAAGTGCTGGAGTTAATCAGCGGGCCAGGCAGCATCTCTGGAGGACATGGATTGGCGACACTTCCTCAGACTGCTTTTGGTGGGGGAGGTGCTCTTTATTGTACACTTATAGGGAATTTACAGAAGCCAATTAACTTACGAACCGACATGTCTTTGGCACTTAGAGGAAACCCACGTGGTCACAGGGAGAGGGCAAAGTTTGCACAATCAGCACCCAAGAACAGGATTGAGCCCAGGTGACTGGAGTTGTTTTATCGTGCTACTTATAATACAGGCCATCCTCTAGAAAGGGTAAAGCAAAATAAGTTGCATGTTATTTCTATAGAGACACAGGGTGGCACGGTGGCACAGCGGTAAAGCTACTGCCTTACAGCGCCAGGGTTCGATCCTGACTACGGGCACTGGCTGTGCAGTGTTTGTACGTTCTCCCCATGACCTGCACGGGTTTTCTCCAAGGTCTTTGGTTTCCTCCCACACTCCACAGCCGTACAGGTTTGTAGCTTAATTGGCTTGGTTTAAATGAAAAATTGTCCCTAGCGTGTGCAGGGTGGTGTTAATGTGCGGGGATCGCTGGTCAGCACAGACTCGGTGGGCCGAAGGGCCTGTTTCTGCACAGTATCTTTAAACTAAACTAAACTAAGCACAATTAATGGATCTAAGGAGGGGTCCTGTCCCCAAAATGCCGTCTGTCCATTCCCTCCACAGATGCTGCCTGACCCGCTGAGTACTCCAGCACTTTGTGTTTTGCTCATCATATCTATCTATTGCCCATGATGGTAGAGAGGACAGGCTTGTTATCAAACCCATGGTGCGCCTTAACTGATATTTGTTAATCTCTCAATTAGAACCAGCCATTGGCGAGAGGATTGTGATCAATGTGAGGGGGATAAACCCCCATTAAGTCTTCCAGGATAGATAGACACAAAATGCTGGAGTAACACAGTGGGACCGGCAGCATCTCTGGAGAGAAGGAATGGGTGACGTTTCGGGTCGACTCCCTTCTTCAGACTGAAGGTCATGGGAGAGGGACACACAGAGATATGGAAGGGTAAGGTGTGAGAATGAGACATCAAAGGGGACGAAGGTCAAGAAAAATGTACAATAGATCATTGTGTGACCACGAGGCAAACAAAGATAAAATTTAATCAGGAAGACAGTCAGAATGGCCGGAGCACAAAGATGGAGGCCGGATGAAGAGAGAAGGAAAGCAAGGGTTACTTGAAGTTGGAGAAGTCGATAATCACATCTCTGGGTTGTAAGCTGCCCAAGCAAAATGTGGGGAATCTGCAATCCCTGCTGCTCTCCGATCGTAATAGACAATAGGTGCAGGAATAGGTCATTCGGCCCTTCGAGCCAGCACCGCCATTCACTGTGATCATGGCTGGTCATCACGTTTTAACCCAGACTCACTAACAGTTCCTTCCTACACAAGTGCTCCAGAATCACTGGCACTGAAGGAAGGGATGATAAGATAAAGTTAGGAAGAATGGATGGAAGGAATGTAGGAACAAAGGGAGGGAGGGAGGAGATGGGAGGAAGATGGAACGGGGAAAATAGCGAAGGAGAAAAAAAGGAAGGGAGAGAGGAACCAAGCGGTGCAGAGAGGAAGGGAGACTGAGAGGGAAGAAGAGCAGAAGGAAGAAAGGAGAAAGGAATCAGTGAATGATATGAAAATGTGATGCTTTACAAGAACAAATTGTTGTGTTACTTTCAGGGGAAATAAGAAAGAATAAGGACAAATTCATATTTTTTCTTTTGACGCAAGCACGGTTCCAATGTGATCTGCTTTAGTTAAATAGAGCATATTAATAAAAACTAGGTAACCCACTTTGAGATTTGATTCTAATCTGCATGAAAGAGCTCAACGCGGGAGGGGAAGGGAGCAGGGTCGTGACTCCATCTCTCCGTGCATCTATGTTGGAAGAATATCTCTCAAAAGTTTTTCTTAAATCAGGACGGGGCATGCAAAAAGGGATGCCAGGCTGGGGCGACAGTGAGAGATATGGGTCTTAATCCTGTAACATTACGAACAAGTGCATCTGGCCATATGACAGGTGGCAAGTTTAAGTTCCTGTGCCAGCCTCGCTGCCCATGGTTCCACTGGGGAGCCACGGATGATGTGGTTCCCGGCGAGCAGCGTGCCAGGAGTGGAGGCAGGAGTGTGCCCGGCAAGAGGGGCCAAGCCCTCCTGTAGGCCGGTGGAGCCCGTCTCGCCCACCGCAGACGTCGACGGAACCCGCACCGCGACAGCGAGGAGAGACCCGCGGGGAACCACCGAGAGCGAGGAGGGCCGTCAGCGAGAGAAGAGCGCCATGGGAGAGAGGAGAGAGAGTAAACTAAACTGAACTAACAGTGTAAGAAGGAACTGCAGATGCTGGTTTGCACCAAAGATAGACAAAAAATGCTGGAGTTACTCAGCGGGTCAGGCAGCATCTCTGGAGAAAAAAAAAATAGGTGACGTTTTTGGTCGAGACAATTCTTCAGTCTGTTGAAGGGTCTCGACCCGAAACGTCACCTGTTCCTAAACTCAAATAACCAACAACTAATCCGTGGCCAGTTGTGATGATCCCTCTAATCGCTGCCGTGTCCTGCAAATACCAAGATGTGATCCATCAGGACGCAGGAGGCTTGTTTTCAAGATCGGGTTGGATACAGTTCCAAGTCATTTCATTTCATGTGCAATGTGACATTTAGCAGAAATAAAATTGAACTACAGTCATCTTGTGAATCTGCTAATATGAAGAAGATGAGTCCCACGATGCAGACTACCATAATATTCAATCAACTGTGACATTATGAAATGGTTATTAGACTGAGCCGTGTCGTCATTATAGGCTCAACATTCAAAGCTTCTAATCTCAGGGTAATCATTTCCCCCACTACGGTAGAACTACTCTTTCAAAAATAAACATTTCGGGTCTTCTTTTTATTGCAAATGCGTGTGAGTTTTATGCAATTTCATATCGACAATCGAGGTCACACGGATCGTGCATATCAAAAATTCAGGAGAGATTCGTGATTGATTGCTGCTGATTTAGATTTATTGCGTCCCAGCATCCCCCACACAATCACAAGCCACCCATAATTTAAAACAAGTGGCAGGGTTTTGTAAATGAGTGTACCACTACTTTACAATTCCTGGCTTGTTTTAAGAGTAAACAACAGAGTGTGCCTTTCGGTTGTTGTTTCACAAATAGATTTTGCAAAAAGCCTCGTTTAGTTTAGTTTAGTTTACAGATACAGCACAGAAACAGGCCCTTCGGCCCATCAACTCCGCATTGACCAGCGATCCCCGCGCACTAATGCTATCCTACGCACTACGGACAATTCACGATTATACCGAAGACAATTAACCTACAAACCTGCACGCCTTTGGAGTGTGGAAGGAAACTGGAGCACCCGGAGAAAACCCGGGCACGGGGAGAACGTACACATTCCGTACAGACAGCATACATAGTCAGGATCAAACCCAGGCCTCCGGCACTGTAAGGCAGCAACTCTACCGCTGCACCACTGAGCTGCCCTCATAATGGCGTTTATTTTGGATGTGCCTGTTAACTGTCCCACTGAAGGAACATGATCCCCTCATCTTCAGCAGAAAAGGACCATTGATTCATCCCAAAACTATTCCAAAACACCCTCATCACTCTCCGACGGCCCTCCTCACTCTGGTGCTGCGAGTCCCATCGAAGTCCGCAGTGGGCGAGCCAGGCCTAACATTCCATGATGTGGGAATTAGTTTGGGATAACAAGGATCCCCCTCCACGACACACTGGTCAACCTGAGGAATGCCTTAAGCAGCAGACTGGTTCCACCAAGATGCAGCACAGGACGCCACAGGAGATCCTTCTTCCCTGTGGCTAGTAAACTGTACAACTCCTCAGTCTGAAGAAGGGTTTCGGCCCCAAACGTTGCCCATTTCCTTCGCTCCATTGATGCTGCTGCACCCGCTGAGTTTCTCCAGCACTTTTGTCCACCAGTTCCTCACCCTTCTGTCGTGGGTAGACTGACTCCCCTTCCCCCCCCCCCCAATCTGTGCACATCCCCAATCCTGGACTTTCCACTCATCATTTTAATTTCATGTTTCATGTATCATGTTGTGTCTTTGATCAATTTCCCTCCTGGGATAAATACATTTCTATCGTATCGTACCGTATAACTTGTGCTACTAAATGCCCGAATCAATCTCTGGAATTTCCCGAAAAGACCTTGAAGTGATATGTCTCATAATAAATTCCGGGATTTTTGATTGTGTATCGCTGAAACAAGCTGCAATGCAGTTACAGTTCTAGGAACAGATATGCACTATGCTCACCAGAAAAATAAAACCTTACCCATTGAAATGTAAGTGAATTTTTAATTGCTCATCGTCACGCAAAGACTGCCACACTATTTATGAGGGCATTGCATTCCATCTGCTTTTATGAATGAGCAGAGAATTAATATAAAATAGTTCCTCCCTCCTCTCATTCCTCACTCTCCTCATCTGAAGGTCAGCAACCTTTCACCGCCCATGTTGCAGCACCTGAGGAGTTCTGAACTAGGACAGGCAGAGCGAAGACAGACACAAAATGCTGGATTAACTCAGCGGGTCAGACAGCATCTCTGATGAAAAGAATAGGTGATGTTTCAGGTCGAGACCCTTCTTTCAGACATGCTGTCTGACCAGCTGAGTTACTCCAGCTACTTTGGTTTAAGCCAGCATCTGCAGTTTCTTCCTACACAGGCAGAGTTATACAGAAACTACCCAGTTCCTCACATGTAACCCAGTACGATGGGCTGAGAATATATGTGTGTGTGTGTGCGCGTGTATATATATGTACACGCATATATATGTACACACACACACATATATATATATAGATACATACATACACACAAACACATATATATATATATAGATACATACACACAAACACACACACACACACACACATATATATATATATAAATACAAACACACACACACACACACACACACACATATATACATATATATTATAACAGACCACCAGGGGCGCCGGGGAGCTGGCAGCCCTGCCGGCAGTCTGTTTGTTTTTTTACTCTTTTATTATTTTTAAGTTTGTTAAAAGTTTTGTTTTAATGTTCATCGGTTTGTTTTATGTGGGGAAAGGGGGGAGGGGATCAGGGGAAACCTTTTTTCAAACTTTTTTTCAAGTTCCTACCTTGCCGGAGATGTGATTATTTTTCAGATCACATTCTCTAGCAATGTTACAATATTTTGAGATTTTAAAAATCAAGTCTGCAATTTATCCCATCAGATAAAGCATAAAAAGTTTAATTTGACACCTAATTCACTTTCATATCTTCAGTATTAAGAAAGTTATGGCCATTTTCATACTCGGAAATTAGCATCTTGTTCCCCATTGCCTTTCAATTGACTTAACTCAAAAGCTGTGATCTGGATCAGTTAAAAGCCCATAATTTACTTAAAAATTAATAGAACTCAATGAAATTTTCACTTATTATAGATTGAAGCATTCTGAAATAAATATGAAACAATCTTACTTGGATGACCTGAAATTAAAGCATATAATTAGTTAGTTATCTAATTGTAGCTAATTACAAAATTCAATGATTAGATCTAAACATCTATCCATTTCTTAAGAAAAGATAAACTTTTTTTTTAATTGCCTAAGTGTCCAAATAACATTCACACAATAATCCACAATATAATATAATTTTTAAATCTCATTTTCATGAATTTCTGGGCCAAATGGAAGGAATTTAGTGTTTGATTCCTGTAAATTAATGGCCATTTAAATCAACTAGCGAGTGGGTTTTAGTGGAATGCGGTGGATTGGAACGTTGCGGTTAGCGGTGAAGTCGGGAGGAAAAATACTGTTTGTTCATACATTTTTTTGGACCCCATTTCACAACATGAAAATGTTATTAAAGCCTCCCGAAAATCCTTTTAATATAAAAATAAACTATTTACCTTTTTTTCTCCCCTACGCAAAATCCTTCCGGTTGTCGGTTCTCACGGCTTTTGAAGGTGATTTTTAAATTACTCTAGTTAATAAATAATTTAGAGTAATTTAAAAATACCTTCATTCATGAAATGTCGGAGAGATTTTTCTTCTGCAACGAAATCGCCCGACGTTGATCAATTTTTCCTGCCTGTGGAAAAACGGCACTTTAAGCCCCCTTCTGAAAGGTGCCAAAGTCGCTCACACGGGGAGCGGCAGAACTGCAGCGCTGCTTAAGGTAAGTTTTGTAACATACCTACATTCTCCGGGCTCTGCGGCCGACCATCGCTGGACCTGGCAGCCTCCATGGACTGTCGTGAGCCCCACCGCGGGGCGCGGACTTAACATTGGAGCTGATCCCTTGCCTGGGATCACTACCATCGCGGAACCAATACCAAGGGCTCGAAGTCTCGGGTGAGGCCGAGTCGGAACCTCCGATGTCGCGGAGGTTTCGACCAGCCCCAACACGAGGTTCGATCGTCCAGCGCGGGGGATCTGACATCCCCCCGATGCAAGAGCAGATCGCCTCGACGCGGAGGGCCCGAACGTCACCGGCTACGGGAGTCAAGATCGTCCCATCAACGGGGGCTCGAGGCCCACGACCGAGGAAGATCTAAGGGAAGGACTTGAACTTTATTTCGCCTTTCATCACAGTGAGGCATGTGTAGGAGTCACTGTGGTGGATGTTCGTGTTAAAATGTGTTTTTGAATTGATCTGTTACTTTCAATTGTATGACTGACCTGACCAATGAAATTCTTCGTATGTTGCAAAACATACTTGGTGAATAAAGTGTGATTCTGATTCTGATTCTGATATATACATATTGGCGGTACTTCGAAATAAATGGAAGATATGCAAAAATTGTTGCTTCATTTCTCCTAAGTATTGCCTATATCTCGTTACCCTTTCCCCTGATTCTCAGTCTGAAGAAGAGTCTCGACCCGAAACGTCACCTATTCCTTTTCTCCTGAGATGCTGCCTGATCCATTGAGCTACTCCAGCATTTTGTGTCCATCTTAAATTTTCATTTCACTTGCAGAAATCTAGGCGCAGCTCGAGTTTAGGATTATCGGAACAGTTCCATCTCACGTTGGCCTGTAGCCAGGGGAATGGACAAATGTACTGAGGAGCAAACCATGATTCATGGATAATCAGCAGGATGTCTCGTTCAGCCTGGAAGTGCCACAGCCCCTGAGCTCCACCTAATCCTCTGACAGTTTTTTTTTAGTTTAGTTTAGATATACAGTGCGGAACCAGGCCCTTCGGCCCACCGTGTCTGCACCGATCAGCGATCCCCGTTCACTAGCACCATCCTACACACACTAGGAACAATTTACAATTATACCACGCCAATTAACCTACAAACCTGCACGTCATTGGAGTGTGGGAGGGGACCAGAGCTCCCGGAGAATGTGCAAACTCCGTACAGACAGCACCCGTGGTTGGGATCGAACCGGTGTATCTGGCGCTGTGAGGCGGCAACTGTACCGCTATGCCACCGTGCCAATCTCTGAGAGTCAGTACACTGTTCCAATCAATGGTTCCATGGCTCCACAGCACATCTACAAAATACAGTTGCCGTCATTTATGTCTTCCATTGATTGGCAGCTATTAAGTCATTTCCAAGGATTATTTATTTATTTTAACACACAACAGTGATGGAAGACCTGAAGCGGCCCTGATCCACGTAAACCTGGATAGGCCCGACCCAATGACAAGTAGATAGACTTGGTAAGAAGTATCTAAAATTCATTTGAGAAGTGTGGAGGCAGATTGCAGTGCCCGAAATCTGTGAAATGTCTTTACAAATGAAATAAATCATACATTTAAAATATAAAATGATGGATCACTGAATTTAAAAAATCCCATTGATTAATATGCTGGTTGCCGAGCAAGTTTACATCATCCTTGGAAATTACTTTTCTGCTGTCAATCAATGGAAGACATACATTTAAATTAGGTTAGTTTCTGTTAGTTTAGAAATACAGCGCAGAAACAGGCCCTTTGGCCCACCGAGTCCTCGCCGACCAATGATCCCCACACACTAACACTATCCTCACACACACTTGGGTCAATTTACAATTATACCGAGGCAATTAACCTGCAAACCTGCACGTCTTTGGAGTGTGGGAGCGAACCGGAGAAAACCTACTACGCAGGTCACGGGGAGAACGTACAAACTCTTTTCAGACAGCACCCGTAATCAGGATTGAACTCGGGACTCTGGCACTGTGAGGCAGCGACTCTACCGTGCCATCCTTATAACGGAGAGTGTAATCCAAGCAATACAGTGGATACAGTAGAGGTGTTACATAAAACAGAAGTATGCTCAAAATGGGTGATTTCTAAATGTACATTAAATGGTTATTGAAAAACCTCTTTGGTTTCATTGTTAGAATATTGTATCGCTGGGTGTGATTACAATGCCACAGACCGTAGTGGGCAAGGACGTTTTGCAGTTTAACTTTTCCCTTATGAATAATGCCATTATATTAACCCCTCAATTAGATTTTATAGGTAGTTTCATTCCCTTTTGCTTCAAGGTCACATCTTTAACATCACCAGTGAAGCGTTGAGAATTGTAGCATGAGTTGCAAATGTACCACATTTATATTCCATCGAATCACCACTATGGCTGCAGCCAGTTACATATCGCAAGCTTTTAATTGACTGGAAAACTGATTTTTCCCTGCTTTTCATTAATGTTTTAATTTCAGACGATAAGTTCACTGGATATTTTTAGCCGTCTGTGTCGAATTCCAATAGACACTGTGAACTTATGAAATTCAGATATCGTCTATCTTTGACTCATGGGAATTGATGAAACTAGCTTGGCATTCAATATCAAATAAAATACAAATGAATAAAGGAGCGACATTCCTGTGCCTCAAACTATCAGGTTAAATGCTTTTGTCAAAGGAACAATGTTTACTATTAATAGTACTCCCTTTGTTGCTCAGCTGACAAAGATTTCAAGAAAACGATGCAGCAGGAAGTGTACAGTTATGCTGCTTTGAAACAAACAGCTGGAAGGAGACGTGAAAAAAAGGATAGTTTGTCAGACTTTACAGCACGTCAATATTTGTTGTCAAGATGAGTGCTTGCCACACGCTGTGAGATGACATCTGACATTCCTTAGCAGCAGGTCTATGACACTCCGCAATGGTAAAAGGGGCACATCTGTAATGCAGTTAATTATTTTGGTGCAACAAAAATCATTTTTAATATTTTGCTACATTCAGCCCTGTCATGAACTAGTCTTTGTGTTTGTTCCCTGTTGGCAGATATGGGTTTGGGGTGGGGTGTTGAGTGGGCATGGGTGTTGAGAGCCGTAAACACAGCTGATTTAGGAGTTCTTAATGAAAGTGATAAATCAAACACTTGGCAATTCTGTAATTCAATCATAGACACTGTAGGGCGGGAGTGGGGGGTGGGGGGGAAGGGGTCGGGGCAGAATTTAACTCACCTCTGGCCCACTTTAACTACACAATTTATTTTTTTGCGTGAGTGGCTCACAAATCCTCGTGTCCAAGGCAGCCTTTGCAGAAAGTGAAACACTCGTACCGGGGAACAACGATAAGCAAACGGGGTGGAAGTTTATTGTGTACATCGTGTAAAGATCAGAACATTGGTGTTGGGTCAGTTCTAAAGATAGCTCTCATCAAACACAAGAACGTTGCATCTTAACGTTGTAAAATAATTAGGTAATGGTGGAACGAGTAAATGATTATACTGATAATTCTATCAGTCACTGGTCTGGTTCAGAGGTCTGCCTCTGTTCGATGCTGAAAGCAACTTTGGGTGGTAAATGTACAACTGCACGAAAACTCCATCAATCCAGGGCGCCCAACCCAGGGGGCTATTTGCACGCCAGCAACAGAAGCAGATCTACAAACTCCACACTCTTAAATCTCTCTCCCTTACCATGTATCATCTATACACTGTAAATGGATCAATTGTAATCATGTATTGTTTTCCTGCTGAGTGGTTAGCATGCAACAAAAGTGTTTCCACTGCACCTTGGTACACGGGACATAAACTAAACTGGACTGAATGCCCAGGACATTGGTGATGCCAGACTGACAGATTTTCTGGACTATTGGATGTTATTCCCTGCGAATATAATCGTAACACTTTAATGGGACTTTGTTGGACTTTACCTTGCAGTAAACATCAGTCCCTTTATCATGTATCTGTACACTGAGGATGGCTCGATTGTAATCATGTATAGCTGGGGTTCCCAACCTTATTCGTTCCGTTTAACCCCGGGCAACTTTAATAGCACGTAACAATGTTATTTCACTTATTTATGAACAACTAATGATGAATAGATACCGGTATACAATAGTGAACAGACAATAGGTGCAGGAGTAGGCCATTTGGCCCTTCGAGCCAGCACAGCCATTCAATGTGATCATGGCTGATCATCCCCAATCAGTACCCCGTTCCTGCCTTCTCCCCATATCCCTTGACCCCACTATCTTTAAAAGCTCTATCTAACTATAGAACCAAGCACGGTCAGTCAATGAGAAAAAATATGTATAAATCCAGAATCAACAAATTTACCCCCTGGATGGGCAAAATTTATCCCCTGGAAATGTACCCCAGGTTGGGAACCCTTAATGTATAATCTTTCCGCTGACTGGTTAGCACTGGTTAGCTTTTCACTGTACCGGTACACGTAGCAATAAACTGAACTTAAAACAAAAAGAAACTTGGTTACAAGTCTGGAACTAAAATATATTAGGATATGAAGACCACTGAAAAGATAGGGTAAGCAACCGAAGAGAAGGAACCAGCCTCAGGGTTTAATGATTAACTCACTTCACTGACGAGAGTGGATTTAACAAGACGTAATTGGTAAATGCAGTCATTGTGTGTGAAATAAGAAATGAAAGAGGATTTAAGGGCATTGTGCTGATGCCCTCAAGGTAGCTAGCTTCAGTGTGGGGTTGGAATGTATAAACGCAGAGATTTGACAAGTGTGATGCCGAGGCCGTTTTTATTTTAATGGGGAATTTTAACTTTCATCGTCATTGGGAAAAGCAAACCAACATGTTAGAAAGGTAAAGCATTTCTTCACTGTAGTCAGGAAAGATTTTTGCTACATCTATATTCAAGTCAAGAGTGTTTGACTGTCAAATGTCCCAGATAGAACAATGAAATTCTTATCTACAGCAACACAACAGAATGTAAACATAGTACACCCTAAACAATATAATAAACGAGATAAATTTTTTTAGCATGTGTATATACATATTTATAGATCATATATACATATGTGTATATATATATATATATGTGTGTGTGTATAGACATGCATAAGATCGTATACACACGCACACACATACGTACACACGGAAAACAAATATAATAATAGTACCATAATAACAATAATCATATCTGGTTCAGAGCTTATTTGAGGTTGTAGTGTTTAACAGCTGAATGGCTGTAGAGAATCACAGGAATCAACGAGGCGGCTTTGGATTTTGTAAAATGATAAGTTCAGTTAATTAAGATTAATTATAAGGAATCTTAATATGGATGAGTTAAATGTAAGGAGAAACAGGTTTTATGATTCTCAATTTATATAAAGCAGTCGTCATCAACGCACTGGGAAAGTGGATAGCTCTCGTGAACCAGACAAATTCGTGTTAATGGACAAATGACAAGTCAATGGGAAGTTTTTGATCAGGAATGTATTGTGGTGAAGAACTACTTCACAATTTGAAAAAGCGGGGTCTTTGCTTGTCAAAGAAGCCAAAAATGCATATTGAAATGAAAAGCTGACATGGATCTTAGTGTCAGTGAAATATATGAAGAACAGCAACAGATGACAAAACAGTACTAGCTACAAAAAGGGCAAGGGATAAAAGTTTGCAAAGGAATTCAAAGCCACATAAAATATTTTGCAGCACATGTTAGGAGAAAAAGCTGACTGTTGGCAGTATTGTGGGTTTGAAAACTGCTAGTGGCCATAATTGTAGAGGAAAACACGACAGTAAATATTGTTAAATGAGTATTTTGTGTCAGTATCTGTAGTAGAGGAAGAGGATACTGCGACATACACAAGGAAATCAATATTGAACCCCAGGTTACTAAAACAAAGTTATGAAAATAATACCACCAAAGTGGCACTTCTTCAGGGGAATGTGTTTCCATGTCATGGTTTAAAAGAAGTTGGACGGAGGGTGGAGTGGCCGAGACCCGGGTTCAATCCTGACTACGAGTGCTGTCTGTACGGAGTTTGCACGTTCTCTCTGTGACCGGGTGGATTTTCTCTAGGTTTGAAGTTTAATTGGCTTCTGTAAATTGTCCCTAGGATGTAGGATGTAGTACAGCTAATCATTTCTTTACACAGAGAGTGGTGAGTCTCTGGAATTCTCTGCCACAGAAGGTAGTTGAGGCCAGTTCATTGGCTATATTTAAGAGGGCGTTAGATGTGGCACTTGTGGCTAAAGGGATCAGGGGGTATGGAGAGAAGGCAGGTACGGGATACTGAGTTGGATGATCAGCCATGATCACATTGAATGGCGGTGCAGGCTCGAAGGGCCGAATGGCCTACTCCTGCACCTATTTTCTATGTTTCTATGTTTCTATTGGTCAGTGCGGACTCGGTGGGCCAAAGGGCCTGTTTCCATGCTGTATCTATAAACTAAACTAAAAAGTGGTTGAAAACACTGTGTAATATAACTTGAGCAAAAGTGCTGGAACAACTCAACAGGTGGGAAGCATCAAGAGAGGAATGGACAGACAACATTTCAGGTCGGGACCCATCTTCCCATTGATTGGAGCAGGGAGGGGGAGAAAGCTGGAAAATAAAGGCGGGGCAAGACAAAGCCTGGCAAGTGATAGGTGGATACAGGTGATGGGTGTTTGATTGGCAGGTTGGTGGGTAAGTGCCAACGTTCAGGTACAGGTCTTTAATTAGGGAAACTACTCCTGCAGATTGCATTATTGTGCAGGATACCCACAATTTCAGAAAGTTCAGAAAGGAAAAAGCAAGCGGTTACAGTCCAGTTACCTGACATCTCTTGAAGTGAAATGCAAGATTCTATTGTAATGTCTGGACTGAATGCCCCGAACAGGTTCAACTGAGGCACAGGTAGGGTGGACAATCAGAGGAGACACAGAAAGCTGGAGAAACTCAGCGGGTCAGACAGCATCTCTGGGGAAAAGGAACAGGTGACTTTTCAGGGTGAGACCCTTCTTCAGACGTCTCGACCCGAAACGTCACCTATTCCCTTTCACCAGAGATACTGTCTGATCCGCTGAGTTACTCCAGCTGTTTGTTACGACCTTTGGTTTAAACCAACATCTGCAATTCCTTCCTGGACAATCAGAATCTTTTTTTCCCAGGATGGAAACATCAAAGACTAGCGGGCCTAGCTTTAAGGTAAAAGGGACATGGCTTAAAGGAAATTTTAAAGGGTAGGATTTTACAGACAGAGGGTGGTGAACGCCTGTACTGCGCTGCCAGAGATGGTGGTTGAAGCAGATACATTAGTGGCATTTAAAATACTTTTGGGTAGGCACATGGATATGCAGGGAGTGGAGGGGTATTGATGATATGCAGGGAGATCAGTTCAGCACAGACATTACATGCCCAAGGACCTGTTCTTGTGCTCTACGATTGGGCGCCATATGATTGGCAACAGCGTCTGCAACAGTCTGTCTGTTTTTTCGTCTTTTTGTTATTTTTAGTCTGTTTAAAAATATGTTTTAAGAAATATGTTTTCTTAGTCTTTTGATGTGGGGGAGGGTAAGGGGGAAAACGTTTCAGTCACTTCCTGTTCGAGAATGCGACTACTCTACGAGTCGCGTCTTCGCCCCCCCCACCCCCCCTCGCGGCCTACCATCCGGATTGGCGCGGTCTTTCCTGCCAGAGGCCAACCAGAGCTTCAGCAGCGGCGCAGCACTGATTTACCGTCGCGGAGCAGACGATACCTTACCGGGGGATCGCCGTGTTGAAGCTCCGGAGCGTTGGCCGTGCTGATTTAACATCGTGGAGCTGTGGTTGCGGAACTTCTAGCCGCGGGCGGCGCAGACTTTAACATCGCGGAGTCCTGGGATGAATCTCCGCCCAGCTCGGCTTGTAGACTTCGGGTGCCGCGGTCTCCGGTAATAAGTGGCCGATTCGGAAACTCCAAGCGGCTGAGAATGGTTATCTGTTCCAATGTCGGCGCTCCGATCATCTCGGCGAGAGGGCCTGAACATTGGGCCGCCATAGTGGCGACTGCGGAGGGCTCAAAGGCCCCGACCACGGGTGAACAAGAGGAGGATGACTGAACTTTATTGCCTTTCCTCACAGTGGGAAACGCTGATTCCGCTGTGTGGGGATGTTCATGTTAAACTCTATCGTGTGTTGTGTTCTTTTTATTCGTCTGGCTGTATGGTAACTCAAATCTCACTGTAACAATTGGTGCATGTGACAATAAATGTAAACTTGAACTTCTGATCCATGTTCTATGATGAGAGAGAGCGAGAGGGAGACACAGAAAGAGCGGGTCAACATGGAATTGTAAAGTTTACATCATGCCAGGCAAATATTTGCATTTCTCCAAAGAGCTATTCACGAACAACGGGACACAAAAATATCTTTGGATTTAATTTATATGGCCTTTTAGAATACATTTAAAACAGTTCTTATTAACAAGTGACAAAGTAAAATTGGAATGCCTGGAATGGAAGGCAAAGTGTTGACCTTGTTAGGAAATAGGTTGAGAGGCAGGAGACTCAAGGCAAGGTTAATGGGCAGGTACTTTAGATGATAGAATATAATTAATGGTGGCCTCCAAGGATCTGATTTTGGCCCTCGAACATTCACATATTTAAAAACGGATGGATAGAAATCCGCTCATTCAAGTTTGTTGATGCAATAAAAATACCCGATAGAATTAGATTACAACGTGATATTAATAGATTAAGCAATGGACAAAATGGTGGCAACTGAATTTCAATGCAGACAAATATAAGGGAAAGAACTACAGATCTTAAAAACAATTTTTAATTCAGTTCAGTTCAGACACAGCACGGAAACGGGCCCTTCAGCCCACCGAGTCCGCACCGACCAGCGATCTCTGCACACTAACACTATCCTACACACACTAGGGGTAATTTTCAATTTTACCAAAACCAATTAACGTACAAACCTGAACGTCTTGGTTGCGTGGGAAGAAACCAGAGCACTCGCAGAAAACCCACGCAGGTCACGGGGAGAACGTACAAACTCCGTACAGACAGCACACGTAGCCGGGATCGAACCCGGGTCTCTAGCGCTGTGAGGCAGCAACTCTACCGTCGCGCCACCAATGGGACATACTAACTAGTGAAAAGTTTGAAACACTGGCAGTCTATAGAGACGGATATCCAAACACACAGATCATCAAAATGTAATGACCAGATGGAAGATATGGCCAAAAGTTGTTTCCAAAATGTTCAGAGGGATAGCGAAGAAGGTTATAGCGACAGACACATTCACTGTGTTTAAGTGACACTTACGCAGGCACTTGAATAGCAGGTTGGAGAAGGATATGGTCCTAATGCAGGCAAATGAGATTAGCACAGATCAGGGGCACCCAACCTTTTTCGTCCCGTTTACCCCAGGCAACTTAAATAGCACATATCAATGTTATTTCACTTATTTATGAACAACTAATGACTGGTATACCAGAACCAAACGCAGTCAGTCAATGAGAAAAAATATGTACAAATCCAGAATCAACAAATGTACCCCCTGGGTAGGCACAATTTACCCCCTGGGGATAGATTTACCCCAGGTTGGGAACCCTTGGCGTAGATTGATATCACTGATGAGGTACATCTAAGGGCCCCTCTCTGTCCGGTACAACTCTATGACTGTTGTAAGGGCAGAGTGCTAATACTACACATAGTGGCTTTTCATACCCCTTGAACTTTTCCACGTTACAACCACAAACGTAAATGTATTTTATTGGGATTTTATGTGATAGACCAACACAAAGTGGTGCATAATTATGAAGTGGAAGGAAAATGATACATGGTTTCCAAATTTTATTACAAATAAAAAACTGAAAAGTGTGGCGTGCAAAAGTATTCTGCCTCCCAGTGAATACTTTGTAGAACCACCTTTCGCGGCAGTTACAGCTGCAAGTCTTTTGGGGTATGTCTCTACCAGCTTTGCACATCTAGAAACTGAAATTTTTGCCCATTCTTCTTTGCAAAATAGCTTAAGGTCAGTCAGATTGGATGGAGAGTGTCTGTGAACAGCAATTTTCAAGTCCTGCCAGATATTCTCAATTGGATTTAGGTCTAGACTGACTGGGCCATTCTAACACATGAATATGCTTTGATCTAAACCATTCCATTGTAGCTGTGGCTGTATGTTTAGGGTCGTTGTCCTGCTGGAAGGTGAACCTCTGCCCCAGTCTCAAGTCTTTTGCAGACTCTAACAGGTTTTCTTCCAAGATTGCCCTGTATTTGGCTCCATCCATCTTCCCATCAACTCTGACCAGCTTCCCTGTCCCTGCTGAAGAAAAGCATCCCCACAGCATGACGCTGCCACCACCATGTTTCACAGTGGGGATGGTGTGTTCAGGGTGATGTGCAGTGTTAGTTTTCCGCCACACATAGCGATTTGCATTTAGAGCAAAAAACTTCAATTTTGGTCTCAGCAGACCAGAGCACCTTCCTCCACATGTTTGCTGTGTCCCCCACATGGCTTGTGGCAAACTGCAAACGGGACTTCTTATGGCTTTGTTTCAACAATGGCTTTCTTCTTGCCACTCTTCCATAAAGGCCCGATTTGTGGAGTGCATGACTAATAGTTGTCCTGTGGACAGATTCTCCCACCTGAGCTGTGGATCTCTGCAGCTCCTCCAGAGTTACCATGGGCCTCTTGGCTGCTTCTCTAATTAATGCTCTCCTTGCCCGGCCTGTCAGTTTAGGTGGACGGCCATGTCTTGGTAGGTTTGCAGTTGTGCCATACTCTTTCCATTTTCGGATGATGGATTGAACAGTGCTCCGTGAGATGTTCAAAGCTTGGGATATTTTTTTATAACCTAACCCTGCTTTAATCTTCTCCACAACTTTATCCCTGACCTGCCTGGTTTGTTCCTTGGGCTTCGTGATGCTGTTTGTTCACTAATGTTCTCTAACAAACCTCTGAGGCCTTCACAGAACAGCTGTATTTATACTGAGATTAGATTACACACAAGTGGACTCTATTTACTAATTAGGTGACTTCTGAAGGCAATTGGTTGCACTGGATTTTATTTAGGGGTATCAGAGTAAAGGGGGCTGAATACTTTTGCACGCCACACTTTTCAGTTTTTTATTTGTAAAAAAATTTGAAAACCATGTATTATTTTCCTTCCACTTCACAATTATGCGCCACTTTGTGTTGGTCTATCACATAAAATCCCAATAAAATACATTTACGTTTGTGGTTGTAACGTGACAAAATGTGGAAAAGTTCAAGGGTATGAAAACTTTTGCAAGCCACTGTAGACACAAACTGCTGTCGTAACTCGGTGGTTCAGGCAGCATCTCAGGACAGCAGTTCTGGATACATCACCTTCGGAAGAGTATTCCAGGGATGGGGTAGGGTCAAAGGTTTATCAATACTTGATTTTATTTACCATTTTTGTTCATTAAGAATAGACGACAAAACATTCCCCACAATCATTCGCAACACCCATGCCCTGCAAGAATGCGTTCTCAGCCCCTTATTGTACTCTCTATGCACTCACGACAGTGCGGCCAAATACTGCTCCATCACTATTTGAAAGGGTTTGCAGATGACACCGATGTAGTGGGCCGGATCTCAAACAATGACCAAACAGAGTACAGGAGTAGACAGGGAGCTTAGAAACACCGTGTGAAGACAGCAACCTCTCCCTCAATCTCAGCAAGATGAAGGAGCTAGTTATTGGCTTCAGGAAACAAGGTGGTGTCCACTCCTCAGCCAGCATCAATGATGCCAAAGTGGAGACGGTTGAGAATTCAAGTTCCTGGATATAAACATCACCGATAATTTGTCCTGGACCAATCACACTGAAGACCCGGCTAAGAATGCACACCATTGCCTCTACTTTCTCAGAAGGCACAGGAAGTTCGGCATGTCTCCGACGAGGCTGACCAACTTCTGTAGGTGCACTGTGGAAAGTATTATGTTCATAAATTCTAGGAGCAGAATTACGTCATTTGGCCTGTCAAGTCTACTCCGCCATTCAATCATGGCTGATCTATCTCTCCCTCCTGACCCCATTCTCCTGCCTTCTCCCCATAATCACCCTTAAGGGCCTGTCCCACTTAAGCGACATTGGCTGGCAAATTACGCGACCTCGTGGTCGCTTGAGGCGTACGGGCACCGTATGGCTGCGTGGGGCCGGTCCCACTTAGAAGCGCAGAGTTGTGCGGGGCTGGTCCCGACATCGCGCGGGCTCCGAAATTCTGGCAGTGGCCAAAATCTTTGCGCGCCAACGGCTTGTCGGCACGCAGGCGCATTGCGGTCGTACGCAACGTCTAATCAAGTCGGGATTAGTCACAGCTTGGTTTGGCAACAACTCTGCCCAGGACTGCAAGAAATTGCAGCGGGCTGGTGCATGTAGCTTACTCCATCTACACTTCACATTTCCCCGGGAAGGCAGCCAACATAATCAAAGGCTATTTCCACCTTTATCATTTCCTCTTCGCCCCACTCCCAACAGGCAGAAGATACAAAAGCTTAAGAGCACATAGCACCAGATTCAGGAACAATTTCTTCCCCAGTGATGTCTGACTACTGAATGGTCCTCTAACAAGCTAAGGGCATAGTCCTGATCTCCCAGCCTACCTCACTGCAGCCCTTGCACTTTTTTACCTGCACTTTCTCTGTAGCTGTATTGCTATATTGCTGTAACACTATATTCTGTACTCTGGTATTTTCCTTTTTGCACTACATGTTGTATTTTGTTTGATTTGGTTTTACTCATGTCTGGTACAATTTGGTTTGATAGCACGCAACAAAGACTCTCATAGTACATGTGACATCAGTACATGTGACAATTATAAATAATATAGAATTGACATTGGAGAGATTATTAATTTTAAAGCCAAAACTACCAAGAGTGTTGTTAATTAAAGGTACCAAGGGATAGAAAGTAAATACAACTACAGAATTTGGTCATAGGTTAGTCAAAATATCATTGAATGGCACATATGGCTGATATGCTAAATAGCCCACAGTCCCTATTAATCCACAATAAATATAAGCTAACTGGAGTCACAACCATTACATTTATTTCACGATAGAGGAATTTGCAGTTGAGCTATTAATTATATTACTCGATTGCTCTACAAATCTGTATGAAACTTATGAACAGGCTATATCGTGCATCAACAATACATTAATATTTGCTTGTTCAAAATAAGTCACAATTCCAGTGTTAATAAAACATATACAAATCTATGAGTGTTTATTTTTGAGATTGGATTACGTAGTAGATAACAAAACCAACATACCCACATGTAGGTGCTTCTTGAGAACTCCTGGTACATTAAAACAATAGGTTGCAACTTTGCTCAGTAGCTGAAGAGTAAAGCAGTTGTGTGGCAGATTGCAGCCTCAAACGTTCGATAGTGTATTCTTGCGTATTAACCACTGCTAGTGCTCACTCTTTTACAATACCCAATTATTTACTTTCCCCGTGCGATTAGTACTGAAGCCTTTACTGTAATGAAGGTTAACATTAATTCCGAAGATAGACACAAAGTGCTGGAGCAACTCGGTGGGTCAGGCAGCCACTGGAGGGAAAGGATGGGGGAGGCTTTGGGTCAGAACCCTTCTTCAGACCTTCCCACACACTGAACGTTAATTCCGCTGTGTTTATTTGCTGACTAGTTTTGCTGTGATGAAATAAATAAAGACTTGCATGTCATGCCAGAAGCCACAGAGGATGTAATGCACAGTCTGATATTGTTTTCCTGACGTACATTTTGTATAGATAACAAATTACAGCTGGTGTAGTTCCTAGTTGCAACAAAAATACAGCTGCCAGCAAAGAAAATGATACCTCTGGTGGACAGTGGTGAATTTTTCACCAGTCGTTACACTTGTGGTTGGAGCTGGAACTCAATCATCCAACACAGCGGGCAGCCTATGCTAAATCAAGAAATACTTCGATCAGAAGCTCCATCCATTTGCAAGGACTCTTTTCAATGAGAAACAGAAATAAAA
Organism: Raja brachyura; assembly: GCA_963514005.1. The sequence goes on from OY740797.1 coordinate 11,615,891, forward strand.
GAATCATGCCTATTACTGATGTCCCAGCCGAGATTCACTGACATTGTGCCCTCTCCAGGCTTGGGACCATGTATCATGCTTACCTGTACACCTGTAACTCTCCTTTAAAAGAGTGTAGATGCTGGCTTACACCAAAGCTACACATAAAAGGCTGGAGTAGCTCAGCGGGTCAGGCAGCATCTCTGGAGAAAAGAAATTGATGGTATTTCGGGTCGTGTCTGAAGAAGAGTCTCAACCCGAAACGTCACCAATTCATTTTCCCCAGAGATGCTGCTGACCTGCTGGGTTATTCCAGCTTTTTGTGACTATCTCCTTTAAAAAGATTCTGGCTCTCTCTATTTAATTATTAAGAATAAAAGCTGATTTCTGGCCTCCCTGCTGACCGAGTCACTGAAACAGCAAATGATTAGCTTGGATTGAGGTAGCCAGACCCATTGGAATGAGGTTCCTACGCTTACTCCTGTTAGTTTAGTGTATTATCATGTGGACCAAGCAAGGTTCAGTGAAAAGGTTTTGTTGTTTGTTATACAGTCAGTGGAAAGACAGTACATAATTACAATCGAGCCATCCACAATGAACATATACCTGATAAAGGGAATAACGTTTTAATGGAAGATAAAGTCCGATTGAAGATAGTCCGCGGGTCTCCAGTAAGGTAGATAGCAGCTCGGGACTGCTCTCTAGTTGTTGGTAGGATTTGTTCAGTTGTCAGAACACAGCTGGGAAGATACTGTCCCTGAATCTGGAGGTGTGCGTTTTCATACTTCTCTACCTCTTGCCTGATGGGAGGGGAGAAGAGGGAGTGACCGAGATGAGACTGGTCTTGATTATGCTGCTGGCCTTGCCGATGCAGCGTAGTGTAAAGGGACTTTGGTTGTGTGATTCTCTGCCCTGGTCCCCTATGTTTATGTTCAGGCCCAATACATTTTTTTTTAGAATTGCACTGTTAATGAGAATACTACACCGACTTTAAACCTTACCTGACTGAATTTGCAATTGCATTTCACACAATTGTTTATGGACTGTAAATTTTCCTGTTGAATTTTTCATGAAATTAAAATTTCCCCCAGGTGAATACATTTTAACAAGTGGCAGCTCAATTAATTTTAGCTTGAAAATCATTCTGTTGTAGTGAAAGTGCATTGGATCTCCATTTCCAGCCTCCGTTTTGCTCAAACTGGCACGCAAGCAGTGTATCGTCTGGGGAGAACGTGTTTCACCCATGAGTTGTTAGAATGAGGTCCTAGCCTCAATTTCAAGTGAACACCTAGTATCTCATTATCTGGCACTAATCAAGTCTTTGGGCTGTAGATTGCTAATGTTTTAATGTGTTGACACTGAATACATGGAGTGGATGCAGAAATATTTCATTAGATCGCGTCCACAGCACGTTCAATACAATTTGCAACATCAAATTTTCCTTCCTTTCTTAATTTATTTATTTTAACAGGATGGGAAGGTCATCATTTCTTGCACAATTTGCCTGATAAGTTTGGGGGAAGCAGTCCTTTTGATGAATGTACTCCCCTAGCACTGTTGGGCAGTTTAGACCCAGTGATGAAGAAGGGGCAGTGATATCTCTCTAAGCCACGATGGTGTAACTCAGATAATAATCTGTAGCTAGTGGTGGTCTACAGCTTTTACTGCACTCATCCTTACTTCAGTTTAGAGATATAGCATGAAAACAGGCTCTTCAGTTCACCGTAGACACAAAATGCTGAAGTAACTAGCGGGCCGGGCAGCATTTCGGCAGAGAAGGAAGGGGTGGCGTTTCGGGTCGAGACCCTTCTTCAGACCGATGTCAGGGGAGAGGGAGGTATATAAATAAGGAAGTGTAAGGTGTGAAAACAGGACAAAGGGAATGGAGATCAAGGAAAATGTTGAATAGATCACTGTGAGCTGGGAGAAGGTAACAACAAAGCAAATGAAATGTAGTCGGAGACAGTTAAGACTGGTCGGAGAACTGGGGAGGGGAGGGATGGAGACGGAAAGCAAGGGTTATTTGAAGTTAGAGAAGTCAATGTTTATACCGCTGGGATGTAAGCCGCCCAAGCTAAATATGACGGGCTGTTCCTCCAATTTGCGCTGGGCCTCACTCAGACAATGGAGGAGGCCCAGGACAGAAAGGTTCGTGTGGGAATGGGAGGGGTAGTTCACCGAGTCCATGCAAGCCATCAATCACCTGTCCACGGTGGTTCTATGTTATCCCACTTTCTCATCCACTCCCTACACAGTAGGGGCAATTTACAGGGGCCATTTAACCTACAAACCTGCAGGTATTTGGGATGTGGGAGGAAACCGGAGCACCTGGAGGAAACTATGCGGTCACAGGTGGAACATACAAACCCCACACTGACAGCACCCGAGGTCAGGATCAAACCTGGGTCTCTGGCACTGTGAGGCAGCAGCTTTACCAGATGCACCACTGTGCCCTCTTGCAGTTAGTTTTCGGATATTGGCAAGTGCTGTTAGAACCTAGGCAAGTAATTGCAGTGCAGTTTGTTGATGCTAAGCACCACCCACTGTCATGGTGTGCCACTGATGGAGTGAGTGAATGTTTAGATGTTTGGGATGACAATCAAGCAGTTGTTTTGACCTGTTGAATTTGATGTGATAAATTTAAAAAATTCCCATTAGGTAGGAAATTCAATGGAGTGTCCTGGTATCTTGTGTTTATTTTATATGTCAGCCACCCATATTGAAAGTGCATTAATCCTGGGTCAACGCTTTCTACAAACAATCTTAATACAAAGTTAAAGCTAGTCACAGCTCAGATATCCAAACTCTAATGAGTGTTGGCAGAGATATAAAGATAAACTCTTACATAAGGAAGGTCAGGAATTAATTTGATTGTGCTTGAAACTCAAACTGCTGGGGGTCATTTGAAGTCATTGGGGTTGATGTCGGCAATGCAGTTAACAATTCCTTAACAGGTCACACTTAATCGTATTGCAGTTGATAAAAATGGAAAATGCTCAAGATGTTAAGCAGATCAGGCAGTATCTGCACTGATTATTTTACAAATAGTTTATTTTAAATTATCGTTCTTGGTTCCACATGTCTGGAACTTCCCTACAGCTGGGACCAAGGTCACACACACGATCCCGCCGCAGATTTACAAGAGTGATGAGAGTGTTCCTGACCTGTGTCCATTCTTATTCAACTTGTCTTGAGACAAGGGCATTATTGGCAAGCTCACCAATCGTTTTGTCTACTAATGTCCCCGAGAAAATGGTTGTGAGCCCGGACTGAATGTCCTCCCGCAGAGTTTGTTGGAAGGTTTAAGGATTTGGACTCGGGGCGTTAGAGTGGAATGTGGAGCTTGTGGCGTTACTATGTCCTAGCTACCTCTGTCTCAGGTGACAGAGGACACAGGATCATAGAAACCACCCACAATCATTTACAAGATATTAGGTGAAGCTTGTAAAGGGTATGCCCAGTGACACTGATGTTCGGAACAAGGACTGTGTCGGGTGAGCAATGGGGTTAAAATTAAATGGGCTACTTTATCCTGGCAAAGAATTACAGATGCTGGTTTACAAAAGATTCGCCGGAGTAGCTCAGAAGGTCAGGCAGCATCTCAGGAGAACGTGGATAGGCGATGTAACGCTATCAGGACCCTTCCTCAGACTGCTGGAGTAGCTCAGATGGTCAGGCAGCATCTCAGGAGAACGTGGATAGGCGACCCTTCAGAATGAAGGGTCCCGACCTGAAATGCCGCCTATTCATGTTTGCCTGAGATGCTGCCTGGCCCTCTGAGCTACTCCAGCACTGTAAGCCAATTTTACATCCAGTTGGCTAGCTCATCCTGGATAACATGTGATCCAACTTTCCATACCACTGTGTGATATCTTGTCAGAGATCCTGCTAAAGTCCATGAAGAAAATGTCTACCGCACTGCGTTTATTAACCTTCTGTCACCTCTTCAAAAAAACTCAATCATATGTCCCTATCTAATTGGACTACACTCATGTCTATGCTTTCTCTGTGGGTCTGCCCATTTTACTTAATCTCACTCCTATTGAAAATCACTTCAGCTACTTTCTCCCTCGCGTACTCATGAAGATTCCCAAGATACGCATGGCTCTTAATGTTGGAAATGTAGTCAAGCAGTTGACATGAGCTGATATTGCTTTTGAAGCTTGATGACCTTTACAACGGCAGCTAATATAGCCTGCATTAGCTGCTCAAAACACTTATTAATATTGCCCGTGATTCAGGCTGATCTATTCCAGCACATTTTCAATACCTGCTAGGAAAGGTCTGACACCAGTGAAGTCAACTCATTGATCAAATACCTCTTAATATTATTACAGTACTGTGAAGTGATTAAACGTGTGAGGCATGTAACTGTGCATTACCAGTTTAATCAGAGATCTTAAAAAAAGCAGCAAGTCAGTCCAAGAAACAGTCTTCATCAGTTTTACACTCTTACTTTCAATTTCTCCTCCAAAATTTCAAATGGTATCTTCTACAATTATTGATCATATCAGGGAAAAAAAATGTTGATTAGTACGGGTGTCGTGGGTTATGGGGAGAAGGCAGGAGAATGGGGCTAGGAGGGAAAGATCGATCAGCCATGGTTGAACGGCAGGGTAAAGGGCCGAATGGCCTAATTCTACTCCTATCACTTATGAATCGATGTGTGTAGAGGTAAATAAAAAGTGCCAATACTCAATTTAGAATAAGGGCAACATTTACAGGGAAGATAATGACTCATGACTCACCAATAGTCATTTTCATTTGAAACATTTAAGATTAAGACTGATGATATCAAAAACATCCATAGAACTAAAGTACAAATCATTATTTTTGGCCTGCTCGAAAAAAAGGGTACTGCCACCGAATAATGTAAGTCTAGCCAAGTGGCAGGTTCCAAAACATGCAATGATTTTTGTCACCTCGTTGAACCGGACACAGTCATTAAATAAAAGACCTTCTGATGTTTACCTATCAATCATTATTTAAACAAAAATATCTTTAATAAAAGGCTGACAGTTAAAACAAATACAATGTGATTCCCAGGAAAGGAAAGGCTGGGCACTGTTTACAGTTCTTGTGGGTCAGCCACAAACCATCGGCTGGCGGCTGCACTGAAAAAGAACAATTCGTTTTTTGGATGCAGATTTACATTAAGCAAATGACTTCTGGCTGCAGGATTAAAATCACGGCTTCATGTTGCTGAGTCGGATGTCACGTTCCAGCTCAAACTGTCGGTGATCAACTCTGTTCAAGAAAGCTTTCCTTTCAATGTATCTGCAGGGAGAAATATCAGCAGATTAATCTTAAAAACAGTCCAAAGCAGGTTCTATGACATTCATATACATGATATAGTTTTTTTAGTTTTGCAGATACCGCGCGGAAACAGGTCCATCAGCCCACCGAGCTCGCCCCGACCAGCGATCCCCGCACATTAACACGATCCTACACACACACTAGGGACAATTTACAATTTACACTTATACCAAGCCATTTAACCTACAAACCCGTTCATCTCTGGAGTGTGAGAGGAAACCGAAAATCTCGACGAAAACCTACGCGGCCACGGGGAGAACATACAAATTCCGTACAGACAGCACCGTAGTCGGGATCTAACCCGGGTCTCGGGCACTGCAAGTGCTAAGGCAGCATCTCTACCGCTGCATATTGAAAAATATGTAATAGCACCAGAAGATGCTGAGAAAGCACATCACGTCTGACAGCATTTGGAAAGATGAGACCTTCAGATGCCGTCAATGCTCGTGGGCATATAATGGATTTCGAGCTTTTTACAATTTGATTTCAATTTTCACTGTGAATAATTTTTTTTTTAAACCATACAAAGAAATTGTGCGATATCTAAAGCAGCCAAAAGAATGTCACAAAGTAATTCACCTTTATGATTAGAAATACATTGATGCATCTTGAATTAGGTCATAGATGGGCGTGAGCTGGCAGTTGAACAAAACAATAAAGAATTGTCTCGACCCGAAACGTCGCCTATCTCCTTCGCTCCTTAGATGCTGCTGCACTCGCTGAGTTTCTCCAGCTTTTTGTGTAACCATCAAATTCATCTCTCTGTGCACCCAGTAATGTGACGCTGATTTTATTTCCCTACCAAACAGAGGGGCTGTTAAAAGTGAACTCGGGTCTTACCCTCTCTTTTCCCAATGCCATATGATCAATTAGCATCTAGGACATCCACACCTGTAGCAATGTCCTACCTAAAGCTGCAAATCCTACTCTAACAATGTAATCAAGTTTGTACCATTCCTTGTGTAGGATGTAACCTCAGATGCTGGTTTAAACTGAAGATAGACACAAAAGTAATCCTTAACTGGAGGTCTGTGCTGCACGCAATAGGATCTTTCACATTAAGTTGCAGAGATAGCTTCTCTGTTGGACCAAATGCCAAGAGCTGGATTGAAAGTCGGAAAAGGAATGAAAGGAATTTTTTTCCCCCTCAGTCAATGACTTCTGGATTTGGCTGGAGTTGTCCTTGAATAGAGAAATGAGTACTTTGTCTTTCAACTCGTATGTTAGACTTTAGAGATACAGGGCGGAAACAGGCCCTTCGGCCCACCGAGTCTGCACTAACCAATGGTCTCGACCCGAAACGTCGCCTATCTCCTTCGCTCCTTAGATGCTGCTGCACCCGCTGAGTTTCTCCAGCTTTTTGTGTAACCCTGCACTAACCAATGATCACCCCAGACACTAACACAATCCAACACACATTAGGGACAATTTACACTTTTTATAGAAGTCAATTAACTATAAACCTGTACGTATTTGGAATGTGAGAGGAAACCGGGGCACCCGGAGAAAACCCTCGTGATCACAGGGAGAATATACAAACCCTGTACAGACAGCACCTGTAGTCAGGATCGAACCAGTGTCTCTGGTGCTGTAAGGCAGCAACTCTACCGCTGTGCCACATGCCACCAAAAGCCCTAGTTATTACCAAGGCCCTTCAGGAGAGAATAATCCCACCCTGTGCTTTGGCTAATTTAAACTTCCAAATTATTTATTTTAACATTATATCTGCCAAGGCATTAATTCACGCTATTAGACAGGTCATTCAACCTTTAACAGAGAGTCTTTAATCCAACTGGCTTCATGGGCAGTGTTGGTTGACTTATTCCCTGCTAATGTGCAGATAATTTGATGGCCTTTGTGCCATCCTCACTGGCGGCCCTGCTGAGACGAGCTAAATGAGCTGGACCAGGGAATGACCCTGAAATATTCCTAAAGCGCAGAACTGAAATGGCAAGCCACGCTGTGCCTCTACCCACCAAGATCCACTTAGCTTCAATTTATAGAACAATCAAACTTAGTCTGTCAGATAGAGAATGCCTATCAGCAATATTCTAGTTAGGCTGGCCCTTCAAAACAAATATTCACAAGATAGAATATGATTGAATGAATGAGCAGGGAAGAATGTATTGAGAAGCAGCATTGGGGAGATTGTGGCTCTTTGCCAGTCCTTGCACATGCACGGCCACTTCTTTAAGAAACAAAAACATCATTAATCTCAGCATTCAACGCATGTGTTGTGTTATTAATATGTTAGTGCAGAATGTAATCAGTTCATCTTTAGCCCTGCAGGAACTGATCTAGGCAGTCGGAATTTTTTTTTGCTGCGAGATAAGAAAACTCAAAACATGTATAATGGCAGCAAATTAACTCAACCAAACATTATAACCTCCTGGCGAGTTAATTAAGCAGCATCTGATGATAAAAGCAGAATGAACACACAGAGAAGGAGGTCCAGCAGGGCAAACACTGGTTGAACAGTGTACTTAATAAGAACTGACATGAAACGATGAAGATGTTTTAATGCATCAAAATAAGATTCTGCCTTCAGTTAAGGAAAACCTGATTTCAAAATTGAATTATTTTGCATTGAAGGCCTTTTTACTGAAATACGGAAAGAAATTACTAATAGGCCAGCACTGTGGCAGATGCATAGAGCTGCTGTCTTACAGTGCCAGAGACCCGGGTTCTATCCTGACCACGAGTGCTGTCTGTAAGGAGTTTGTCCGTTCTCCCTGTGACCTCGTGGGTTTTCTCTGGTTTCCTCCCACACTCCAAAGACGTACAGATTTTTGTAGGTAAAGTGGCTTCGGTAAGGTTGTAGAATTGTCCCTAATATTAGGGCTGAAGTGGGCTGAAATGCCTGTTTCCGCGCAGTAGGATTTGCGCAATGGGATCCTCATCTCCTTATCTACACTGGAGGAAACTGGAGAACCCAGGGGAAACCCATGTGGTCACAGGGATATCACGCAAACTCCACACAGGCAGCCCATTTCCAACAATACCATTACTAAAAGTTCCTGAATGTAATGCAAAGGTGGGTAGTTGTGGAGCTGATGCTTTGTGTGGCATTAACTTAGATTTTAAAGTGATTTCACTAATCCTTAGAGATTAAACAACACAAATGGCCCCAGGCAACTGGAAACGAGTTAGAACATATGGTCCTTATCATGTACAAACAGTATAAATCAACACGGAGCCTGTTAAGGAAGTTGTGCACATTGATAAAATTGCTTCTCATTTGAAACCAAATGCTGAAACTCATGATTTCATAAATATTCAAAACAGCCTTTATCCAATTTTATTTTGTTTATCAAACAGCAGAAACTTCTAGCAACTGGGTACACAAATAGTGACATTTATAGTAGGAACACACACATCGATTTGGCTTAGGAATTACTATTTATACACATGATATAGAAATACATGGAACATCTGCCATGTTATTCTGATCAGAGTTGTGTGAACATTCTTGAGTTAACTGGAACTGATATTGCAAGACTTTATTTCAAAACCGTGTAACTATAATCAGCTGAGACTGTTGCTGAGTGGAAGAAGTGAAAGCTGAGAAAGAAATGTATATTGTTCTAATTGGTCCAGATTGGCATGTCTGATTAAAAGGGACATGGACACAATGTTTTGCAATTAAATTCAAAAGATTTCAAGGACTGGGGAAGGGAGGGGAGGGGAGGGAGGGAGGGGGGGCGGTGGCAGGGTTGACTCTTGTAACATTGAGGGAAATGTAGATGTTAGAATCCCAGAAATTAATTATTGGTTCCTGTAACTGTGAATAAACATTTGGTTGCTCTATTAAGAAAAACATTATACGATCATCAACACCTCACCCCACTCTCATCATTATTACAGATAAAAACAAGTTCCATAATTAGCATTGGATAAAGTCCAAAATGTCACTTTTTACAACGTTTTAGTAATATTTAAACCTGAACTCTGTTTGTGATTGGAAGCTATAAAAGACTGAATAAGTTTAAGGCAGGTGTAGAAAACCCACGTTCTTAGTGATAGGTAGCAGAAGCAGAAAGGATAGCTTTATCCCTTTGAAATGCAAAGATTGATAATGAATGGGGCAGTCTGTATGGAGTTTGTATGTTCTCCTTGTGGCCGCGAGGGATTTCTCCGGGTGCTCTGGTTTCCCCCCACACTCCAGACATACAGATTTGAAGGTTAATTGGTTTTGATAAAATTGTAAATTGTTCTTATTGTGTGGGAGAGTGCTAGTGCACGGACAGGGTGATGATCGCTGGTCGGTACGGACTCGGTGGGTGGAATGGCCTGTTCCCCGCTGCATCTCTAAAGTCTAAAGATTGCGTAAGCGATTTCTTTCTTTGAGGTTGTAATCTATAATGCTCTTACCCCATGTGGCATATCTAAACTAATAATGGATCTGCAAAGTACAAGAATAGGAAAAAATGAAGCAGGAATGGGGTCATCAAGACAGATTCACATTTAAAATCTTCACTGCTCTCTGAAATTTCTCAGTCATGCACATGTTGATATGGAGATCAAGTCAAGAATCACTGCTACATTGATAATATCTTGCATCCTCTTGGTCAGCAGTACGTCATACTCTTTCCTATTTCCTCTAAGCTTTTCTATAACCATTTTGTCACTAAGCTCTGATGAGGCAACGAAACTCAGAAATAAAGTACTTGTCCACCAGAGTCAAAACACTGGAATACAGCATTCCCGTTTGAAGCGGAAGACATCTAGTAATCACACCTACAATGGCCAAAGTTTCGGGCATGAACAATAGGCTTTAGCGTCTCATCAGACATCTTCACCCTTCTGTCTGACAACAATCAGATGGTTAGTTTTTAAAGTATAAACAACTGGCGATAGGCATAGCTAATAATGAAGCCAATTCAAAATCAGTATTTTTTCCACCGAGTTTCTACAACTCATTTCAATGTGCCATGCAACATGTATTCTCAGCAACAGTATTTTGAGCATCAAATTAGCTCATGGAAGATCCAGACACATTTACATTTCATGCATTGCAATTGTACGAGGATCACCAGCTGCATCTTAAAATATATATTTTTTGCTCTAGGCTATTTCACTTCAAATTCTTCAAAATAGGAGTATTTCACCCTTGAATAATTCTTTTCTAAATCATTATTTTTTTTTGTGTTACTTATTTCAGAAAATTTGTGGTCATATTCTAGCTCCAACTCTGAAATCCTATTAACGTTTGGAAAATACAATAGTCTGTAGAAAAGATGTGAAAGTGGAAAAGGTCATTCAATACTTAAAGGGCAACGTGGGGCTTAACACCAATTAACTTGCTGCATACGACTGAAATGAACTGCAGTTGATTAAAATGTCAAACTAATTTTTATGGTCTGCTGAAAACTGCAAACCAAATTATATGAGTATTAAAATAATTTTAATTGAGATTTAAAATGAGGACAACTGCTGCGCCTTCCCTTTATGTAGGTTCCCTTTGCTCCTTTTGTCATTTTTTATCGTCTAATAATTCCTCGTGTGTTATTTACTCTGGGCTGTCGTCATTTTTTAGATTTTTATTATGGCAAGACTTCATTTTTGTAAAATAATTTGTTATCTTCTCAACTTCCCTTAAATTCTATGGAACAGCACTGAATCTATATGTAGTGATGGATATTTGTGAGTGTCAGTTCCACAACATAGCCCCTCAAGAATGACCTGCAAGGTCACCTCAATTCATATATTTGAGCTGTCGCCTGTGTTTCTAACACTAGTGAAGGGCACAAAGTGTTGGGAGTAACTCAGCTGGTCAGGCAGCACCTCTAGAGGTGACATTTTGGATCTTCAGACTGACTGCATTAAGGAGGAGGAAGCTGGAATTCAGATTGAGGGGTAGTACAAAGCCAGGCAAGTGATATGTGGATCATGGTTGAAGAGCAGGTGAGCAGCAGGAATTGCAGAGGGGGAGCAGTGAGAGAGGGTCTCACAGAACTTCATTTGGAAAGAGGAGGCAAATTTCTTCAAAGTAGGCATACCGTGAGGAGATTTCACAGTGGAACAGTAAAATGTGGACACGAGGGACTGCAGATAGACACAAAATGCCGGAGTAACTCAGCGGGACAGGCAACGTCTCTGAAGAGAAGGAATGGGTGATGTTTCAGGTCAAGACCCTTCTTCAGACTGAGAGTCAAGGGAGAGGGAGACATAGAGATATGGAAGAGTAAGGTGTGAAAACAAGAGATCAAAGGGGACGACATTCGAGGAAAATGTAGAATGGATCATCGTCGTCAGCTGAGGGGAGGTGGCAATGAGGCAAACAATCAGTAACATTTAATCAGGAGGACAGTGAAACGAGACGGAGAACTAGAATGGGGGAGGGATAGAGAGAGGGAAAGCAAGAGTTACTTGAAGTTAGAGAAGTCAATATTCATATCACTGGGTTGTAAGCTGCCCAAGCGAAGCCATAGGCCAAGGGACTGCAGATGCAGGTTTTTAAAAAAACACATAAAATGCTGGAGTAATTCAGCGGGTCAGGTAGCATATCTGGTGGACATGAATAGGTGATGTTTCTGGTCGGGACCCTTCTTCAGATTGATTGTGGAGGTGGGGGAAGCTGGAAGAGAGGAGGGATGGGACAAAGCCTGGCAAGTGATTGGGGGAAGTGAAGGGCTGTTGCATTTTGTCAAGGGTTAGTTGGGGAAGGGTGAGGGTTTGTGGAGAAAGAGGTAAAATTCCAGCAGGTTTAAGAGTTGAGCAAGAAGAGGCACTTTGCAAAATTACCACTTTTGAGGTGGAGAGATATCCAGTTAACAATGTGCAGCAGACAGTTGAGATGGTGGTAAGCAAGACTTCACAGTTTTGCATGTCTGCGCAATGTGGGGACAAATGCGCATCTTTTATGACTAAGGTTGAACACAGGGTGCCAACTGAAATGAAATCAATTCCCAGTTAATGTAACATTAAACATTAATGGGGCTTCCTAAATTACCAATACGGTCGACAAAACATCGACCCCAACTTTTGCAGGCACCACCTTCACCCGACGATTTCAACAAAAGAGGAACGTGTGTTTGGCGACAGAGGCTAAGGTTCCACTTCATGATATTAATTTTCAGTGTTATTTCATGCTTTTTTCACATTTCACTTACCAAATTTCGCACACTACCTGTCTAACTCGTAAATCCAACTGACGTTGAGGCATTTACTGATTTCGAATCACAATGCAGATCATCAAAAATAATAGTTGTGGATCAGCCATAGTGAACTTGCGTTATTATGAAGTCTAGTCCAGGGGAATTGCTTTGGCCAAGTTGCTAATTTGATAAAACATTTGGCCATTTTTATGCGAAGCCTATTCTGTACTTCAGGACCAGTATTACTTCAGTAATACCAGGATGGTTTTACTTAGCACTTCTGCTTCAATGTTCCAAGTCTGCACATTTAACAAGCTGTGGTGACGTGTGGTGAAGCGTGCTTTCAGTGGGGGGAAAAAATATGGAATTCAAACTGTGAAGATATGGAAAAATTCTTCCTTCCTTCATCACAAATCTCTTTTAAAACTCCCTACTTCCAATCTTCAGCTTCACAACATGGGCCAAGAGCTAATTTTTATCCAACCCTTGAGTTAGGTGCAGGGTAGTATATAACTACAATTTTGGTTAATGGAGGAATTTATTTAGATTGCCAGTGTGAATAAATGTTTCTAGTCCCCGGAAGTTACTAATTACATTAAAAATCAATTTAAAAACCATTTTACATTCAATGGAATAGTTCTCTACTGGTTGTACTCTTAGAAACCGGGATGGATTCATATAAATTGCTGGAGGTCAGACTCAAGCAGAGAAGCAGCGATGATTGGAACAGGTATCTGTCATTGTTATTCCACTGGTTAGTAGTTAGTTCAGGGTTTAATATGTTTCTATTTACACTGATGGTGCAGAGCACCATAAAAAATAATGCTGTAAGGAAGATGTAGTTTGCGAAACATTACACACAGGTTAAGTGAGTGGAGAAGGTCATGACCAATGGAGTATAAAGTTGACATTTGTTAAAAGTTCATTTCGGTGGGAAGATAAGACGATCCATTTTTAATGATGAGAAAAAAAAGGTAGCATTGGTGTTTAAAAATGTACAAGTACACCTTATACCCTAAACAAAGTTAACATACAGGTACAATACAATGTATGGTTTTTTTTTACCTTTGTAGGCCAGGGATTATAAATCAGACTCGTTAATCTTGGTCTCGTCTCCAAAACTCTAGTGTTATTTCAAACTTTTCTCACTTTGCACATCTTGCAAGATTTGCCTTCTGTATTTTACATTGGTCATGTTGCGACATTGAGCAAATTATATTAATCATAACCTATTTGTTAGGTATATAATAGAAGATGCCTTTCTCCAGCAGAGAAGGCTTGGACCAGACATACTAATTACTGTAGCATTTGGTACTTACTGTGCACGGTTACACCACCGTCGATCTCTGGGCAATAATGTTTACACCTTGGCTTGGATTCTCCACACCAGTATCAGGTGAAGTAAAACCATGAACATATTCTGAATCAACAGTTGCTTATCGCACAGAAACGGAGATTATGTTCAAGAGTAATGGAGGTGGGAACTGATAGATGAGATTAGAATTGAAACCCAAAGAAAGTGCAATGGTCACGGGTGTCTTGTGGCTTTTGAAGTATTTTTATAACGTTATAATTATGCTGTTGAAGGCACAGGCAGTTTATCATTGGTAGACAAAAATGCTGGAAAAACTCAGCGGGTAAGGCCGCATCTATGGAGCGAAGGAAATAAGCAATGTTTCGGGTCGAAATGTTGCCTATTTCCTTCGCTACATAGATGCTGCCTCACCCAGCTGAGTTTCTCCAGCATTTTTGTCTACCTTCGATTTTCCAGCATCTGCAGTTCATCCGAGAAACTGAGTCGTTCCTCGACAAGTCCTTCAGTAAGATTGTTACACCCAAGGCACTAGAAGAGAGAAGGTGGGTGACGGTGAGAAAGGGAGGAAAACATGGAATGCAAAGGTCCCCGGGTGTTGTACCTCTTGTGAACAGGTTCACCCACGTGGAAGCTGCCGGGACAGAAGACGGTATCTCACTGAGCAGCGGACTGGCTTGCAAAACAAAAAGGGCTGATGAGCCAAAACCAAAGAGGCCAAAGTCGGGCAACGCCATTGTAGTTGGAGACTCCATTGTGAGAGGTACGGACAGGGGTTTTTGCGGCAACAGACGGGATTCCAGGATGGTGTGCTGCCTTCCTGGTGCCAGGATCCAGGATGTTACGGAGAGAGTGCAGACAATCCTCAAGGGCGAAGGTGAACAGCCGGAAGTGGTCGTGCATGTTGGCACAAATGATGTTGGAAAGAAGGGGATGAATATTTTGCAGCGGGACTTCAGAGAGCTTGGAAAAATGCTGAAAAGCAGGACTTCCAGGGTTATTATCTCCGGTTTGCTTCCTGTTCCTCGTGCTGGCGAGAGCAGGAACAGGGAGATACAGGATCTGAATGTGTGGCTGAGGAACTGGTGCAGGGGGCAGGGATTTAGATTCTTAGATCACTGGGATCTGTTTTGGAGTAAGGGGGAACTGTACAAAAGGGACGGATTGCATCTTAACAGGTGGGGGACCAGCATTCTGGCCGGCAGGTTTGCCACTGCTGCACGGATGGTTTTAAACTGAATAAGGGGGGTGGGGTGTCAAATGGGATAATCGAGAACGGAGTTAAAGGGAAAGAGAGTAAAGGGATGGTTAATGACCCCAGAATTAATGGGAAAGAAAGCTCACAAAGGGATAGGAGAGTATGGCCAAGTGTAATAGGGATCGATGTGAAAGGGGCCACTTGTCAACATAATTGTATAAGGAGTAAGAGTGTTGTAAAAACAAGCCTGAAGGCTTTGTGTCTCAATGCGAGGAGCATTCGTAATAAGGTGGATGAGTTGAAGGTGCAGATAGCGATTAATGACTATGCTATAGTTGGGATCACGGAGACATGGCTCCAGGATGACCAAGGCTGGGAACTGAACATCCAGGGATATTCAATATTCAGGAAGGATAGACGAAAAGGAAAAGGAGGTGGGGTAGCGTTGCTGGTGAGAGAGGAGATTAATGCAATAGAAAGGAAGGACATTAGTGTGGAGGATGTGGAATCGATATGGGTAGAGCTGCGAAACTCTAAGGGGCAGAAAACGCTAGTGGGAGCTGTGTACAGGCCACCTAACAGTAGTATTGGAGTTGGGGATGGCATCAAACAGGAAATTAGAAATGCGTGCAACAAGGGTAACACGGTTATAATGGGTGACTTCAATCTGCATGTAGATTGGGTGAATCAAATTGGCAGGGGTGCTGAGGAAGAGGATTTCCTGGAATGTATGCGGGATAGTTTTCTCAACCAACATGTGGAGGAACCAACGAGAGAGCAGGCTATTCTTGACTGGGTATTGAGTAATGAGGAAGGGTTAGTTAGCAGTCTTGTTGTGCGTGGCCCCTTGGGCAAGAGTGACCATAATATGGTTGAGTTCTTCATTAGGATGGAGAGTGACAAAATTAAGTCAGAAACAAGGGTTCTGAACTTGAACAAAGGTAACTTTGAAGGTATGAGATGTGAATTGGCCAAGATAGACTGGCAGGTGATTCTGAAAGGGTTGACAGTGGATGTGCAATGGAAGGTATTTAAAGACTGCATGGATGAAGTACAAAAGTTGTTCATACCAGTTTGGCAAAATAATAAATCGGGGAAGGTGGTGCATCCATGGATAACAAGGGAAATCAGGGATAGTATAAAAACAAAAGATGAGGCATACAAATTTGCCAGAAAAAGCAGCCTACCGGAGGACTGGGAGAAATTCAGAATCCAGCAGAGGAGGACAAAGGGCTTACATAGAAACATAGAAAATAGGTGCAGGAGTAGACCATTCGGCCCTTCGAGCCTGCACCGCCATTCAATGTGATCATGGCTGATCATCCAACTCAGTATCCCGTACCTGCCTTCTCTCCATACCCCCTGATCCCTTTAGCCACAAGTGCCACATCTAACGCCCTCTTAAATATAGCCAATGAACTGGCCTCAACTACCTTCTGTGGCAGAGAATTCCAGAGACTCACCACTCTCTGTGTAAAGAATGTTTTCCTCATTTCGGTCCTAAAGGAATTCCCCCTTATCCTTAGACTGTGACCCCTTGTTCTGGACTCCCCCAACATCGGGAACAATCTTCCAGCATCTAGCTTGTCCAACCCCTTAAGAATTTTGTAGGTTTCTATAAGATCCCCCCTCAATCTTCTAAATTCCATCGAGTACAAACCGAGTCTATCCAATCTTTCCTCATATGAAAGTCCTGACATCCCAGGAATCAATCTGGTGAATCTTCTCTGTACCCCCTCTATGGCAAGGATGTCTTTCCTCAGATTTGGAGACCAAAACTGTACGCAGTACTCCAGGTGTGGCCTCACCAAAACCCTGTACAACTGCAGTAGAACCTCCCTGCTCCTATACTCAAATCCTTTCGCTATGAATGCTAACATACCATTTGCTTTCTTCACTGCCTGCTGCACCTGCATGCCTACTTTCAATGACTGGTGTACCATGACACCCAGGTCTCGTTGCATCTCCCCCTTACCTAATCTGCCACCATTCAGATAATAGTCTACCCTCATGTTTTTGCCACCAAAGTGGATAACCTCACATTTATCCACATTGTACTGCATCTGCAATGCATCTGCCCATTCACTCAGCCTATCCAAATCACCCTGCAGCCTCCAAGCATCCTCCTCACACCTAACTATACCCCCCAGCTTGGTATCATCTGCAAATTTGGAGATGTTGCATTGAATTCCCTCGTCCAAATCATTAATATATATTGTAAATAGCTGGGGTCCCAGCACTGAGCCTTGCGGCACCCCACTAGTCACTGCCTGCCATTCTGAAAAGGACCCGTTTACTCCTACCCTTTGCCTCCTGTCTGCTAGCCAGTTCTCTATCCACATCAATACTGAACCCCCAATACCGTGTGCTTTAAGTTTGTATGCTAATCTCTTATGCGGGACCTTGTCGAAAGCCTTCTGAAAGTCTAGATATAACACATCCACTGGTTCTCCCTTATCCTCTACTAGTTACATCCTCGAAAAATTCTATCAGATTTGTCAGACATGATTTACCTTTCGTAAATCCATGCTGACTTTGTCCAATGATTTCACCACTTTCCAAATGCGCTGCTATCCCATCTTTAATAACTGACTCTAGCAGTTTCCCCACTACCGATGTTAGACTAACTGGTCTGTAATTCCCCGCTTTCTCTCTCCCTCCTTTTTTAAAAAGTGGGGTTACATTAGCTACCCTCCAATCCTCAGGAACTACTCCAGAATCTAAGGAATTTAAAAAAATTATCACTAATGCATCCGCTATTTCTGTGGCTACCTCCTTGAGTACTCTGGGATGCAGATTATCTGGCCCTGGGGATTTATCGGCCTTCAATCCGTTCAATTTACCCAACACCACCTCCCGGCTAACCTGGATTTCACTCAGTTCCTCCATCTTATTTGACCCCCGTTCCACTGCTATTTCCGGCAGATTATTTATGTCTTCCTTAGTGAAGACAGAACCAAAGTAGTTATTCAATTGGTCTGCCATTGGGCTTAATTAGGAAAGGGAAAATAGATTATGAAAGGAAACTGGCAGGGAACATAAAAACTGACTGCAAATGTTTTTATAGATATGTGAAGAGAAAGAGACTAGTTAAAACAAATGTTGGTCCCTTGCAGTCAGAAACAGGTGAATTGATCATGGGGAACAAGGACATGGCAGACCAATTGAATAACTACTTTGGTTCTGTCTTCACTAAGGAAGACATAAATAATCTGCCGGAAATAGCAGTGGAACGGGGGTCAAATAAGATGGAGGAACTGAGTGAAATCCAGGTTGGCCGGGAGGTGGTGTTGGGTAAATTGAACGGATTGAAGGCCGATAAATCCCCAGGGCCAGATAGTCTGCATCCCAGAGTACTCAAGGAGGTAGCCACAGAAATAGCGGATGCATTAGTGATAATTTTTTTAAATTCCTTAGATTCTGGAGTAGTTCCTGAGGATTGGAGGGTAGCTAATGTAACCCCACTTTTTAAAAAAGGAGGGAGAGAGAAAGCGGGGAATTACAGACCAGTTAGTCTAAAATCGGTAGTGGGGAAACTGCTAGAGTCAGTTATTTAAGATGGGATAGCAGCGCATTTGGAAAGTGGTGAAATCATTGGACAAGGTCAGCATGGATTTACGAAAGGTAAATCATGTCTGACAAATCTGATAGAATTTTTCGAGGATGTAACTAGTAGAGTGGATAAGGGAGAACCAGTGGATGTGTTATATCTGGACTTTCAGAAGGCTTTCGACAAGGTCCCGCATAAGAGATTAGCATACAAACTTAAAGCACACGGTATTGGGGGTTCAGTATTGATGTGGATAGAGAACTGGCTAGCAGACAGGAGGCAAAGGGTAGGAGTAAACGGGTCCTTTTCAGAATGGCAGGCAGTGACTAGTGGGGTGCCGCAAGGCTCAGTGCTGGGACCCCAGCTATTTACAATATATATTAATGATTTGGACGAGGGAATTCAATGCAACATCTCCAAATTTGCAGATGATACCAAGCTGGGGGGTATAGTTAGGTGTGAGGAGGATGCTTGGAGGCTGCAGGGTGATTTGGATAGGCTGAGTGAATGGGCAGATGCATGGCAGATGCAGTACAATGTGGATAAATGTGAGGTTATCCACTTTGGTGGCAAAAACATGAGGGTAGACTATTATCTGAATGGTGGCAGATTAGGAACGGGGGAGATGCAACGAGACCTGGGTGTCATGGTACACCAGTCATTGAAAGTAGGCATGCAGGTGCAGCAGACAGTGAAGAAAGCAAATGGTATGTTAGCATTCATAGCGAAAGGATTTGAGTATAGGAGCAGGGAGGTTCTACTGCAGTTGTACAGGGTTTTGGTGAGGCCACACCTGGAGTATTGCGTACAGTTTTGGTCTCCAAATCTGAGGAAAGACATCCTTGCCATAGAGGGGGTACAGAGAAGATTCACCAGACTGATTCCTGGGATGTCAGGACTTTCATATGAGGAAAGATTGGATAGACTCGGCTTGTACTCGCTGGAATTTAGAAGATTGAGGGGGGATCTTATAGAAACTTACAAAATTCTTAAGGGGTTGGACAAGCTAGATGCTGGAAGATTGTTCCCGATGTTGGGGGAGTCCAGAACAAGGGGTCACAGTCTAAGGATAAGGGGGAATTCCTTTAGGACCGAAATGAGGAAAACATTCTTTACACAGAGAGTGGTGAGTCTCTGGAATTTCATTTCGGAGTCACGTGAGGGACTTCGTGAAGAGCCCGCCGGCGCGCATGCTCGACATATCGTCGTATCGCGTTGCTGCGACGGCTGACGGAGGAGCGCGCTCCTCGCCAGCCCTTCATGAGGGAACCACGCAGGTAAGTATGCTACCTTAAGTTGGTGGTTCTTGTTGTGTTTGCTTCACAGCAAGAACATGGATGGGAGTTTGAGAGGCCGGAGATCGGGGAAAAGTCGCCGGCCAGCAGTTCCGGAGCGAGAGTTGTCGGGGGTACCTGCAACACAGACCGGAACGAGGGCGGAGATGTCGGTGAGCTCTGTCTTTTCAGGTCCGGACCCGCCCGCACACCACAGCTCGGAGGAGTTCGACGAGGAGGAGTGTGGTGTGCCGCCAGAGCAGGACGACCCTGCCATGGCAGTCAGGTCGTCAGCAGGCTTGCTGACGGCCTCGAGCAGAAGGGTCCGTGCGGCTGCACGGCCCGTTTCACGCAGCCCTCTGAGGAGGGGAAGGGCAGGAGCCCAGAAGCCTAACCCTGTCGGGGCTGAGGCTCTGCCTGCCGCCAAGGAGCGGTCAGGTTCCAGGACGGGACCCGGGGCAGCTGTGAGGTCCAGCCGTCGCCCCCCAACTTTCGACGCCGGGACGAGTCAGTTGGGGGTCCCGTCACGGTCGCCGAGCCCCCCATGGATGGGTGGGCGAGACCATGCGTCGGCAAGGTCCATGATGTAGGCAGCTGGCAAGCCTGCACGGGCTCAAGGTATCCAGGCTTCGGCTGGTGCCGACACCATGCCGCATCTGTCCGTAGAGTCAACGGCTTCCGCTCCCGCTAAACGGAGGCGGTTGAACACGCCCGTGCAGGAATCGCGCAGTTTCGCCTTGGCGGCTGTCGACGACAACTACCGGCACCGGCAGGGCCTCGACGAGGTGCGGGCCGATGACAGGAGCCCCGGCCAATTTTCAGAGGTGGAGGACTCCGACCACCTGAGTGTTCAGGGTGAAGGGCGTATTGACCGTATGGAGCGGCTGCTGGAGCTTCTCATACAAGGTCAACAACAACAGGCATCCAGCAGCGACAGGCACAGGGCTTCATCACCAGCTTCGTACACCAGCCTGGAGCAGCAGGACGAGGAGGCAGTGGTCGACCCCATCCCACCCCCGCCTGAATTACCGGCGGAGGACCTCCTCGATGTGGCCACCAAGTTTGCAGCCCCTCATTCCTTGGGGCTTCCCATCAATACGAAATTGGCAGCCACTGTGGACTTCCTAAATAATCACCAGCTTCAGGAGGAAGTTCTACTACAAGCCATGAGCCGTCACAAGGCTCCATCAAACTGCAACTCCCTCAACGTGCCTGTGGTCAATACGCCAATATGGGGCAACATCAGTGCGGCTATCCGTCAGCAGGAGCTGAAGATTCAGCGGATCCTGAAACTCCTCACGGCCGGGATTACTGCCTTTGTGCGGTCGGTCGACGGAGAGGAGCTTAATTTGGACCAGGAGGATGCTCTGGCGCTTCTGTGCACTACTCAAAATGAAATAAATGGCTTTCGCAAAAATAGCATCCGCCCAGCGCTCAACCCTAAGTTTGCAGGGTTGTGCAAACCACCGCCGCCGCCGTCGCCCCATCAGCTCTTTGGCGAAGACCTTTCCAAAAGGGTCAGAGAGCTTGATGAACAAGCCAAGACCGCGGGGCTCATGCGCTCTCATAGTGCCCCCACGCCATCGAGCTCGAAAGCTCCGCTTGGCCGCTCACGAGGGTCTGTCAGCACGTCTACCAGAAATTACCCTCCAGCTCCAAACCGATATCAACCACCCCAACACCAGGGGTCTTTTTTAGGACAGGCTCGGCAGAAGCCGAGGTGGAAAATGAGGACGCCACGACCTCAAACCAACCCAGCACCTCTACGTCCACCCACTCGTGTCAGGGACCGCCGGTAACCACAGAGGTGAGGCGGTCTGGTTCTCTTTTTTCTCTTTGTTTAACTTCACATGTTGGTGGGCGTCTGCGGTTGTTTGCGGGTGCATGGGGTGACATTACCAGTGATGAGTATGTGTTACGGAATATTCAGGGCCATAGCATTGAGTTTATTAATGGGGACATCCCTCCGTCTCAGCATAGACCGGGTCGTACTTTTAAACTAACGGCTGCGGAACAGTCCGTAGGCTATAAGGAAATTTTAAGGTTGGAACAGAAAGGGGTCATAGAGAGAACGGTTCATGAGCCCGTTGAATTTGTTTCCAATATTTTTACTCGACCTAAGAAGGATGGAGGCTGTAGAGTCATTATTGATCTAACCACTCTGAATAACTTTGTAACATATACTCATTTTAAAATGGACACGTTTGAAACGGCCAAATCATTGATCTCACAAGGGTGTTTTATGGCATGCATTGATTTACAGGATGCGTACTATACCGTACCCATGAAAAAATATTACAGAAGGTTCTTAAAATGTATCTGGATGGATCAGCTGTGGCAATATAGGGCGTTGCCTAATGGGCTCACCACAGCCCCTCGATTATTTACTAAATTGGTGAAGCCAATTATGGCTTATTTAAGACAACGACATCATATCGTTATGGCCTATTTAGATGATATTTTAATTGTCGGCCACACCTTGGAATCAGCTCAACAAGGGGTTGCAGCTGCGGTCAATTTGTTCCAACAGCTTGGGTTCATTATTCATCCAGAAAAATCTAAGTTCTGCCCACCCAGGTAATTAATTATCTGGGGTTCCAGGTGAATTCCATTAGCATGAGAGTCACCATACCAATTAACAAAATTGAGGAGGTAACACAGGTGTGTACAGATTTAATCAATGCTCGTATACCATCGATTCGTCACACAGCTACTGTCATTGGCAAGATTGTGGCTTTGTTTCCGGCAGCCCGGTATGGACCTCTGCATTATCAAAACTTGCAGAGAGCCAAGATCGCTGCGTTGCGACGGCATGCTGGTCATTATGATCGATCAATGCAGCTGCCGCCTGCAGCATTGGATGAGTTACGATGGTGGGTTTGCCACATTAGTAACTCGTTTAAAACTATTATTGAGGCGAAACCGATGATATACTTACAAACTGATGCGAGCTCTGATGGCTGGGGAGCTACGAATCAATATTCTAGTTGTGGGGGCCGATGGGATACCCTTGAGAATACGATGTTGGTATCACAAGGGATCAACTATTTGGAGCTGCTTGCAGCGTTTCACGGACTTCGTGCATATTGTTCCAAGATCATTGGAGCACATGTCCGGCTCCAAATAGACAATACCACAGCGGTGGCGTATTTAAACCACATGGGCGGTACCAGGTCAGTTTCATGTGATAAATTGGCTAATTCAATTTGGCTCTGGTGTGTCAAGAGAGACATTTGGATTTCAGCTACCTATTTGCCAGGTGAGCTTAATATTGTGGCGGACGCCAGGTCACGCAAGTTCAATGATAATATTGAATGGATGTTACATCCTGAAATTTTGCAAAAATCACAGCCAAATTTGGGAAACCGGACATTGACCTTTTTGCGTCCCGGTTGAACCATCAGGTACCAACCTACGTCTCGTGGGAACCAGATCCTGGGGCTATAGCGTTAGATGCATTCTCGCTAGACTGGGGGAATTGCTTTTTCTATGCATTCCCCCCGTTTTGCCTCATCAGTCGGGTATTACGTAAAATTCAGATGGATGGTGCCAAGGGCATCCTTATCATACCCGACTGGCCTACACAGCCGTGGTATCCGATGGTCTTTGACACGCTCAGTGAACCTTGGGTCCGTTTGGAGGGTAGCCCAGAATTAGTTACTCACCCTGTTTCAGGGGAGCCACATCCCTGCCATGGCTATTTAAATTTGTTGGCTTGCAGATTCTGAATCGGCCTTTAGTTCAATACGGCCTTTCTACCCGGACCATGGATACCATTGCGGCGTCGTGCCGAGAGTCTACAAGGCGAAGATACCGCTCTCACATCAGGAAGTGGGAAGCCTTCTGCAGCCGCTCTCGCATCACGTACGATGCCGTGACTATAACCGACGTCCTGGAATTCCTCGTGGGGTTGCACCATGATGAACACTTAAGCTACAGTGCCATCAACAGCGCCAGGAGCGCTCTATCATTCTACCTCAATATTGAGGTGGGATCCAACAGGCTAGTGTCCAGGCTCATGCGGGGTATTTTCAATACGAATCCGCCTACACCACGTTACTATATCACCTGGGATGTCAGGGACGTTTTAACTCTGCTCAGGACGTGGTCCCCCATGGAAGGGCTCCAGCTGGACAAACTCACCATGAAGCTGGTGATGTTACTAGCGCTGACTTCAGCACAGAGGGTACAGACACTCCATAAACTACGTGTCGACAGAATGATGTCTACCCCCACAGAAGTAGTTTTCTTTGTTGACGAGCTACTAAAGCAGCACAGACCTGGGTGCACAGGGCTGCAGCTGAAGTTCCCGGCATACCCCGCCGATGCTAGGCTATGCTTAGCCTCCCATATCCGTTACTACGTCAAGGTGACGGCAAGCATCAGAGGAATGGAGAGATACCTGCTTGTCACTCATAAGAGACCTCACCATCAAGTGACAACACAGACGATATCCAGGTGGCTTCGAGTCGTCTTGGGTAAGTCAGGTATCGACACTAATGTGTTCAAATCTCATTCCACCAGGGCTGCATCGACGTCGGCGGCGAGGGTCATGGAGGTGCCCATGGACCATATTCTCGCCACAGCAGGATGGGCTAATGAAGCTGTGTTCCAGCGGTTCTACAACCGGCCCGTTGCTGCGCCTCTACAGTTCGCAGAAGCCGTGGTAAATGCGGGGCAAGAACGTGGAGATGTCCCCGAATGAGGGTTTTTTTGATTTGTTTGTTAATAAATATGCTTTGTTTTGCAGTATGGACTAGTCAGCAAGTTATTCCTCCCATCCATCCCTGGTAGTGGTGTGACAGCATGGACGTGGTCCAGGGCGTGTCATCACAGAAGCTTTGAAGTCTTCACGAAGTCACTCACGTGACTCCGAAATGAAATAGTAAGATTGAACGAGAACTTACCAGTTCGAAGGTTGATCTTTATTTCATGAGGAGTCGAAGTGAGGGATTTCGTGCCCTCCTCGCCCAACCCTCAATCACCTTCATCTGGTAATCTTAGTCGTTTCATTCTTACTATGTGAAGTCATTTCTTTTGATTGGTTTCTGTGATTCCACGCCGCTACTTTGAAGTATGTCGAGCATGCGCACCGGCGGGCTCTTCACGAAATCCCTCACTTCGACTCCTCATGAAATAAAGATCAACCTTCGAACTGGTAAGTTCTCGTTCAATCTTACTATTCTCTGCCACAGAAGGTAGTTGAGGCCAGTTCATTGGCTATATTTAAGAGGGCGTTAGATGTGGTACTTGTGGCTAAAGGGATCAGGGGGTATGGAGAGAAGGCAGGTACGGGATACTGAGTTGGATGATCAGCCATGATCACATTGAAGGCGGTGCAGGCTCGAAGGGCCGAATGGCCTACTCCTGCACCTATTTTCTATGTTTCTATGTTTCTTAAACAGGCAGTGTACCATTGATCACGACGGAGAGAACTACTTTTGAAGGACACAACTAAATTATTTCCCTTACAACATTTCATTTTGATATCAAACAAGATGGGAGGGAAAACACCAGAGAGCATAGTAGAGAAGCTGTAAATGATTCAGAGCATCAGGACCTGGGCACAAATGTACAGTTGTGATGCCCCAACGCTCAGTGCTAACAGTACCACTTGAACCCTGGTTCAGCGTTAAAAGGGAACTTTCTGTTCAGATGTGGGAAGAAATTACTGCGGAACAGGCAGCATATCTGGATAGAACAGAGATGCTAAGGTTCCCACCAAGTTACTCCAGCATTTTGTATCCATCTTCGGTGTAAACTAGCACCTGCAGTTCCTTCCTACGCCTTCAGCCCGCCAAGTCTGTGCCAACCAATGATCACCCGTAGGTTACACAAAAAGCTGGAGAAACTCAGCGGGTGCAGCAGCATCTAAGGAGCGAAGGAGATAGGCTCCTTACAGGAAGCAGGGTGGGAGGAAGAGTAGTCCAGGTAGCTGTGGGAGTCAGTTGGGTTGTAGTGGATGTCGGTCAGGAGTATCACCTGCAATAGAGATGGTGAGGTCAAGGAATGGTAGGGAAATGTCGGAAATGGTCCAAGTGTATTCGAGTGCCGGATGGAAGTTGGTGGTGAAATGGATGAAGTCAGTCAGTTGTGTGTCGGTGCAGGGGGTGACACCAAAGCAGTCGTCAATGTAACGGAGGTAAAGGTCGGGGGTGGGGCCCTGGTACGCCGAGAACAAAGATTGTTCGACGTGCCCGACAAAGAGGCAAGCGTAGCTGGGGCCCATGCGTGAGCCCATAGCTACGCCTTGTGTTTGGAGGAAATGGGAGGAGTCAAAAGAGAAGTTATTGAGGGTAAGGACCAACTCCGCTAGGCGGAGGAGGGTGTCAGTGGACGGGTATGGGTTGCTCCTCTGGTCGAGGAAGTACCGGAGGGCTTTGAGACCATCCTGGTGGGGGATGGAGGTGTAGAGTGACTGGACGTCCATGGTCAAGATGAGAGGATGGGGGCCTGGGGAATGGAATGCATGGAGCCGACGGAGAGTGTCTGAGGTGTCTTGAACATAGGTGGGGAGGGATTTAACAAAGGGGGATAGGATGGAATGAAGGTATGTGGAAATGTGTTCGGTGGGGCAGGCAGAGACAATGGGTCTGCCGGGGCAGTCGGGTTTGTGGATTTTGGGTAGAAGGGAAAATCGGGCCGTGCGGGGCTGGGAAACGATGAGGTTGGAGGCTCGGGGGGGTAGGGAGCCGGAGTTGATGAAGTCGGTTATGGTGCTCGAGATGGTGGCCTGGTGCTCGTCAGTGGGGTCATGGTCCAGGGGTAAGTAGGAGGAGATCACCCGTACACTAGTTCTATCCTGCACCCTTGGGATACTTTACAGAAACCAATTAACTTACAAACCTGCACGTCAGGGAAAGAATATTTGTTCAAAAAACAAAACTTATTTTTCCAGCTCAGCAACTGGATAGCAACTCCCCATTAGTGTTGCTAAGCGATCTGCACTGAGAAATGTAAAGGGCACACCATTGATCCCTGTGTTTCTACCAGCGGAGAGTCCATTTTGCTTCCTTCAAAGCAGCAGAACAGAAATAAAGGGAAGCTCTTGCTCTCAAAAATAATGCCATTTGCACGTTCCGTTCCGAAATCTTGCAGGTCCCTGCCCAGCAATATTGCCAGAGTTCCTATACTACTTCACTGCAGCTAGTCACAATCTCCACCTGAAGGGCATTTAGTGGAATATATTCTGTGTAGAAAGGATCTGCAGATGCCGGTTTATACTGAAGATAGACACAAACTGCTGGAGTCACTCAATGGGACAGGCAGCATCAGCATCTTTAGACGAAGGGTCCCAACTCAAAACGTCACCCATCCTTATTCTCCAGAGAAGCTGCCCGACCTGCTGAGGGACTCCAGCACTTTGTGTCTATCTTTAGTGGAATATATTCTGGCCATTTCTGGTCCATTCTCACTTGTGACAAGATTTTGGATCATTTAAGCTAGCAAATTGTACTGAAGGCTGATTGATGAGATTTGAAAGAACATTTTGAAATCAGAGGCAACTCAGTACACTAATGTGTATTTATAGACGAATGGTTTTCTTAACAGCAATTGAGCCATTATCTGCACCTATAACCGCACGTACACACACAAAGTAATGAGTGATTGGTTTATCTCTATGTATGTGGCTGATAATGGAAATTTGACTTTAATCCCTAGTGTGATGTAGAAACTAAAACTGGTTCTGCTCTTATTACAACTACCCAGGGGGCACAATTTCATTAATACTTCCAAACAAAGAGCACAGCACTGTTACTTGTAATAAAGTCTATATCTTTTCATCCAGAATGAAGTGCATTTCTAAAAGATAAACCCCGAGGCATGGCTTTCATGCACTGTTAAAATAAACAAGCTATGATTATGTCAGCTAACAAAAAGGTACCGAACAAGACTAAAATCCCAGGATTTGTGACAAAGAGACTTGAGAAAGTCAAAGCGTTCTTTACTGCCAACACAAAAGCAAACATTACTTCATGTTCATGCTTTATTGTTTTGCTCTCCTGATCCTCAACACATGCACAAGCAAGAAAGATTCCAGTTCAAACAGAAAAGAGATTTAACAATCATTGTTATATATTTAATATAATGAGGTTTAAGAAAATCACATGAGAAATCAAGACAGCAGGCAGGTTATAATTCCCTTCAAATCTGCATTGGCATTCAGTGTCACAGGATGAGGTCCATTACCCCCTATCCCCAAATCCTCATATCCCTTAATGAAGAACAGGTACGTTAGTTAAAACAGTTCTCATTTTAAAACTTAAGTTAGGCACGTAATTAAAAACAAAAACTAATCGCATGCAATCACTGGTGGAAAAAACTGCTAGTTAAAATGAAGCATTCTACTTTGTAACAGGGTGATGCTCACAAATATCATTAGATTATTATTTTAGTTAGATTTAGCTCTTCGGGCTTAAGGAATCAAGGGATATGGGGGTAAGGCAGGAATGGGGTACTGATTTTGGATGATCAGCCATGATCATGTTGAATGGCTCGAAGGGCCGAATGGCTTACTCCTGCACCTATTTGTCTCTGTTTCTATTCTATTTGCTCTCTACCTATTCAGCTGTCAGATACTCTCTATGCTGCTACTATTCACAGCCATGACCTGCTTGTGTACCCTGTAATCCCTTGTGCTCTTTCATGTTCCCCGACACAGGGCTGCCAACATTGGGTGAGAGTTGGGAGTGAGAAATTGCGAGAGACCAAGCCTGAGGGAGCGTAGCGACCGAGGGGTGCGGGGGGTGGGTGTGGGGGGGTGGGTGTGGGAGGGGGGGAAGGGCATGGGAGGGGGGTGCCCTCCCCTCCCATGGTATGGAGCTTTTGCATTTTTCAGTTTGAAATTGTGCAATCTCGTGCACAATGTAGCGAGTCTTTTAACTTTCACTTGAATGCAATATTTCTGCTTTAAATTGGATTAGCTATGAATAAGGTTAGGCTAAATTACATTCCTAATTACATTCTACAGTAGAGCCAGGCTCTGATTAACAGGTGCAGCACATGAATGATCTTAGTGTATTCATGTTTGGAAATCAGATTATAATCAAGCACTTGGCCCATGTTGACCAACCTGGGTCTCACTGCACACCTGGTACTACTCATGACCCTGACTCCAGTTGCATACCTTTTCTCATTCCTGACCCTGAGTCCAGCCTTACATCTGGCCCCCTATTCTACCCTGATCATAGCTGCTTACCTGTTTAGTTTCCCAGTGCTGAACAGTCCCATTGTCCCAGCTTTGACTGCACACCTAGTACTATTCCAGACCTTGACTCTGGATGCACACTTGGTCTTGCTTCTAGCCCCTCTGCATTGACAATATATCTGGCCCACACATAAAGCCCCACATCTGACCCCCTGGACTTAACCTACTACGTTCAAGTCCACAGGTGCTTATCTAATGCAGTAATCTTTTAGGGGGCACTTCAGGGACCAAATTTTGCATAACAATATTTGCTACATTTATTGGCTTCCTTATTATCTAACATGCTAGTTACTTTGTCAAATGTCATCAATTGGTTGAACACAATTTCTCATCCATGAAATTATACTCACTCAGCTGTATAAGTATTCTGTTACCATATCCTTCATTTTCCTAACAAACGGTCCTGAAGTCATTTTCACCCCCAATATTTTCAGCATTTTGCTGTCTTCCTCTTAGCTTGGACTTTTCCGAAATGCAAAGTCCAATAACAATATATATTTAAGCAATAATATTATATTTAATTAGATCTTGAGTGTACATAATATTTTCTGTGGTATTCTTAACACAACAATGATAAAAAAGATCTTTGTTTTGATTGCACCTACCAACATGCATACATTATTATATTACAGTTAATATGTACCAAGGGCAATTTTTTGTTCCAATGCTCCCCATTCCCAATTACTTTTACATTGAAGTGATTGAAATCCAAGTGAAGTTTAAATGGCATCAGAGAAATAAAATGTCCGGAATGGATGATATTCATTACGTGGTTGGTTGGAGTCAGTATCAGCACAATTACTATATTCAACTTTGAATCTTCAGATGTCCTGGTTCAAGCGAAAACTAAAGACAAATAATAACCACCTCACACATTCCCCTGCAAGTATCTCTGTCACTCCTTTAAAATATGCCCCTTCTATGAACAAGCTCTTAAACATCGCATCTGAATCAGTTTCCATCTGATTGCACTCCTTGAGGATGTTCATCTACGTGTTTAATTCATAAAACAACGAGATTGGGGACATTTCTATTCAACCTGTCAAAGGAATTTGGGGTGGAGGGGGGGGGGGTTAGAAATAGTCAGTGAGGTAAACAAACATAATAGTTGAGTGGCAAATAGTGCTACCTTACCAATATTTAATTGAAGGAAATAATGGGTTATCGGCGATGTTTGTTGTGGCAGACAGCCTGACACCTTGCATGTCATTTTAATATTACACTTATCCCATCCCCCTGGATATTCTGGATTAATAAATTAAGGTTTTGTCAACTAATTATAAATCAGGCTAATTACAAATCAATAACATTAGCCAACTCCGAAACACGAGGATCCAGCCATCATAGCCAACTGGCCTCAGTTCCCCACTTACATCTGGCTGTGCTCTTCGTCTGAACCAGGGGCCGCGGAGCGTTTTTGAAAGTGGGGGGTGCTGAGCAATCAATGATCAATGGCCTTGGGGGTACCCGGCGAGGCAGTGGAGCGACCGAGTGGGGGGAGGGTGTGGGAGGGGGTTGCTTTTTGAAATTTGATGTATTCAAATCATGTTTTAGTGCATTGTAGAAGTCTAATTTCAATGTTTTTTGTTTAAAGTGTTTTTAAGAGGTAACTTTTTAAAGGGGTAACTTTTTCCACAAAGGGTGGTGGGTGTATGGAACTGTGTGCGGACGTGGCGCCGACGGACGAGAAGCCGAAGCAAAGATATCGAATCCAAATAACCGAATGGAAACAAGGCCGAAATGCCAATAAACCGAAAGAGTGCGAAGACAAAACGCCAACTAACCGAAAGGACGGGATGCTTAAATGCAAACTAACCAAAAGGGCGGGACGCCTAAAAGCCAACAAACCGAAAAGCTGCGTCACCTAAAAGCAAACTTACCGAATGGCCGCTCTGTCATAATGCCACCTACCCGAAAGGCGGCATCGCCTACACACCTACGGAACAACTGCCGCTCAACCGAAAAGTCCAATAACGGACATGATGTTGCCGGGGGCGGGGCTTGTCAGTGATTGGTCTAGACCCCCGCATCCATCACATCACTGTGAAGGGACGAACATTGTCCCACACCTCCGCTCCACCCGACCCGCAGCCTGCGGAGGGAGGGCTGTCCCGAGGGATGCGCACCTTCGGCTGCTTTCAACTTGGTGCTTGGGTTCAGATTGCCCAGTCACCTATGGTTTGTGTGGGAAAAAGAACCCCACGCTCCCGTGTCCCCCTTCTCTCTCCTCCTCTCACTCCCCTCTTCTCACTCTCTCCTCCTCTCTCTCCACTCTTCTCTCTCCCCTCTTCACTCTCTCCTTCCTTCCTACACATCTCCAAAGTAATCGTCGTCTCAAATTATCTTTTCCACAATTCCTTGTTTGAGTCTCTCCATTAAGTTTTCCTTCTTTGTAAGAGCACTCCACAACCCAAAGTAAAGGTAGAAATGACATCTTGTGTGACAAGGAATGTGCTATGTTAACCCCCTTCAACATTTGGGATGATCAATCATATTACTTTCCTTCACAACCAATTAGCAGAAGCGTCCACGTCACGGGGCTGGAAACTGGAGGTGCCCTGAGCTAATTTTGTTACCCCCATCATCTATTGCGACAAGTGATGGCTTCCACTGATTGTCACCGGAAGCTTGCGTCCTTTTCAGGACGGACGATGACAGCGAGGTCAACATTTATAACAAGATGGACACGAAAAGAAGAAGAACAAACAATTTTGATCTTGCTGTGTCTTCACCTTTCTCCTGTATAGGTTAGTTCATTGGTGCTTTTACTGAAGACATTTTATAGAAGGAAAACGTCCACTTTATTAATTTAGACCAATGGGAGAAGCTTTCAAAGATCGCAACGTAGCAATGTTACAAAATTTGAGATTTTAGAAATCAAGTCTGCAATTTATTCCATCAGATAAAGCATAAAAATAAGTTTAATTTGACACCTAATTCACTTTCATATCTTCAGTATTAAAAAAGTTATGGCCATTTGCATACCCGGAAATTAGCAACTTGCTTCCTATTGCTTTTCTATTGACTTAACACAAAAGTTGTGATCGAGGACAGTCGAGAGCCCTTAACTTTCTTAAAAATTAAGAGAACTGAAAGAAATGTTTAGTTATTCTAGATTGAAGTATTCTGAAACAAATATGAATCAATCTTACTTGGATGACCTGAAATTAAAGCATATAATTAGTTAGTTACCCAATTGTACCCAATTACAAAATTCAATTACTAGATCTAAACATCTATCCATTTCTTAAGAAAAAATAAAAAAAAATGTAAAGCCTAAGTGTCCAATTAACATTCACACAATAATTCACAATATAACATGATTTTTAAATCCAATTGTCATTAATTTATAGGCCAAATTGAAGGAATTCAGTGTTTAATGACCATAAATTAATGAGCATTTTAAACAGCTTGCGAGTGGGATTTTCTGGAACGGGCTGTATTGGAACATTGCGGTTGCGGTGAATTTAAACCCCATATCAGCAGGAAAAATTCTGCCGGTTCGTATGGGGACTAAATCACCGTTTCGCAACATGAAATATTGATTAAGGTCATCTAAAAAAGCAGGTTTATATGGAAAAATAAACAGCTTTCACTTACCTGTCCCCTACGTAAAATCGGTCCCCGTTGTCGGCGTTCACGGCATTAGGAGCTAATTTTTATTTTACTTCAGCGATGAAATAGTCGGGCTATTTGTTTTAAAAATTAACTTACTGGCAGTCGGAACTAATCTCAAGAAATAGATCGCACTCCAACAAAAGAAAGCTCCGGATGGCAATGGGAAAACCGCATTTTAACCCCGCCCCCCCCCCCCCCCCCCTTAACGGCGCCAAAGTCGCGCACACGGCCAGTGACAGAACTGCAGCACCGCTAAAGGGAAGTTTTGTAACATACCTACAACTAGGTCATGAATAATGAGTACCTCTTGTTATAAGGGTAGTGCAGTAAACCTTCAAAATAACAGACCTCTATATAACTGTTATGTAGCAGTGTCACAAGCTGAAGTCCGTTGCCCAGTTATACAGCAGAGTTTGGTTATGGTGAACCGAGGTTCGCGTTGCACTGCCCCTCCCACTTCTGCCAGGTTACCCAACGAGCTGCGCCATGCAGCGTGCTTCTGGTTGCGGGAGCAAAGAGAGCGAGCAGCATGAATGGGCATGGATATTCATCCCGTCCTGGGGCACCGTGTGTGTGTACGTTTCCTGGCTCCCCGAGCTGTGAATTCCCCCTCGTTTAATCCTCCCCTCCACCGCGTTTCTTCCCAACCGGCCTTGGGTTAAACTTTTGCCATGTTGGCCTTTATAACAAGAGGAGTCGAGTATAGGAGCAAAGAGGTCTTTCTGCAGTTGTACAGAGCCCTAGTGAGACCACACCTGGAGTATTGTGTGCAGTTTTGGTCCCCTAATTTGAGGAAGGACATTCTTGCTATTGAGGGAGTGCAGCGTAGGTTTACAAGGTTAATTCCCGGGATGGCGGGACTGTCATATGCTGAGAGAATGGAGCGGTTGGGCTTGTACACTCTGAAGTTTAGAAGGATGAGAGGATATCTTATTGAAACACGTAAGATTGTTAAGGGTTTGGACACGCTAGAGGCAGGAACCATGTTCCCGATGTTGGGGGAGTCCAGAACCAGGGACCACAGTTTAAGAATAAGGGGTAAGCCATTTAGAATGGAGATGAGGAAACACTTTTTCTCAAAGAGTTGTGAGTCTGTGGAATTCTCTGCCTCAGAGGGCGGCCGGTTCGCTGGATACCTTTAAGAGAGAGCTAGATAGGGCTCTTAAAGATAGCGGAGACAGGGGATATGGGGAGAAGGCAGGAACGGGGTACTGATTGGGGATGATCAGCCATGATCACATTGAATGGCGGTGCTGGTTCGAAGGGCCGAATGGCCTACTCCTGCACCTACTGTCTATTTATAGCAGGCATAACGGGCACCATCCTCCACCCCGCCCACCCTGGCCGTTATTGCGAGTGTTTAATGTAGTGGATATTCTTATCAGTATAGGACTGAGCAGTGAGGGACGGGTGGGAGGAAGAGGAACAAGAACTGCAATACATTTTGTGGCAAGATCAACTACCACCTGTTAAATTAACTTACAATGCTTTTCAAATTCTTACAAACTGCAGTTAGCATATTTGGACAACAATGTCTGGGCTTATCTAATTTCATTCCAAATGTAATTTCAAAAATGTAATATCTTGTCGTCATCTTTAAAACAGAAAAAGTTATCAATGAAAGAATATCTCTGACCATTGCAATCCTGTCTGATAACTGTGACTGGTCACTAGAGTGGAAGAAATGTATTAACTTCAGTTTGAATGCACTGCAATTATTAGAAAAAGTGGATTTCCTCTGTAGATTTCCTCTATGTTGCAAAGTCGGATCGTATTATTCCAAGATGGAATAATGGAAATGTAAAAAATTCCAATAATTTTCGTGAAATGCTTTATGGCACATTTAAGCTTTAAATCAATGAATGTTGGTGAGGACCAAGAGGCTGTTGTAAGTACCTACAGCAGGTAGCTATATCATGGAGGGCTTGATAATATCTAGAAATACAAGTGACTGACTTACAATTAAACAGAATCCACTGTACCAGACAGATCTTATTACTGTGGTTAAAAAGTACGCTACAACCAACAAGATGCATCAATGCTTGTGG
Source organism: Raja brachyura (assembly GCA_963514005.1). The sequence continues at coordinate 11,650,491 of OY740797.1, forward strand.
GGAATAGAAATAGATGATTCATTTGAGTTGCAGCCAAGGGCTCCCAACTACAAAGTGACCACAAAAAAAGATTAGCTATTCTGTGACATCCTAAAAAACAGGTCCGTTTCCTTAGAGACAGAGTTTGCGCACTCACCCTTCCTTCCCACGGTTGTAGATTGCAAGCTCATCGCCAATCCCCTCCTTTTCTTTGAATGCTTCCCAGTCAATCTTTGATTTCTCCAAGGTGCTCAACTTTTGCTTCTTTCCAACAATCTTTCCCAGGACGTTGCTTAATCCACTTTGTCTTTTAATTCTGCATTTGGGAAAACAAAATTTAAAAAAAGGATAAAATATTCGGAACAGGAATGATATGAATCTCAATTGCAAAGAGATCTTTACAAGTGCTATGACAACTGCCACTGAAGTAATTGACTATTCCGCTCTCCGATGAGAAGATAAATTATGCATGCAACTCAAACCTTTACTCTTCCCATTTCAATCTGTCTGCTGTGATTTGCATCTCGTGCAAAGTCAATTGAATCAGTTTCTTCAGACTATATTTGATAGGTAATGCTTTGAAGCATTGATCCAAATATTAAAGACCTTTTACTGTCCAGCAACAATAATCAGTATATGCAATAGCAAAATTCTGTGGATGTGGAAAACCTGGAAAAAAGTCAAAAATGCTAAAAGCTTTTGACTCGTCGGGTAATACATTTGGGGAAATACATTTAATGTCTCAGGCTGATGACATTTTCAGCATTTCCATTAATAACAAGATTAATATAAAAGATGCCAGCAATTTATTACCATGAAATAAAGATGACTTCTAAGAGCAGCATATTCAAATATACCTCACAGTTGAAATACTACTTTTAGTTTAGTTTAGAGATACAGTGCGGAAACAGGCCCATCGGCCCACCGAGACCGCGCCGACCAGTGATCCCCGCACACTAACACTATCCTACACACACTAGGGACAATTTACAATTTTACCAAGCCATTAACATACAAACGTGTACATCTTTGGAGGAAACCGGAGCACCCAGAGACAACCCATGCAGGTCACAGGGGGTACATACAGACACCACCCGAGATCAGGATCGAACCCACTGCAGGCAACCAGGCCATTCTACCCGATGCGCCACCACACTACTTCTGAAGTATAAATGCCACAGCAAGGGTTTATGGACAGCATAAAAGATGTGAAATAAATTGCTACATGATCCAGGACATCAGTAGATTTCCGTTAGTGCTCTTGAATCTTTTAAAATCCTTTTACAGCACCTCCCAATCCTGTAGCATCTATCTGGATGAAGTGTAATCAGATTGAAATATTGCCGCCTGCAAGTTCCAATTTGCCAAGTATCCTGACTGGAAAACATAATTGCCATTCTTTCATATTTTATATTCAGCAATTCTTTACCTCTAGACAGTAAATGACTACAGTGCAGTCTGAAGAAGGGTCTCGACCCCAAACATCGCCCATTCCTTCGCTCCATAGATGCTGCCTCACCCGCTGAGTTTCTCCAGCATTTTTGTTTACAGTGCTTGAAGAAGGTGACTGGCCACCTTATTCCCAAGACAAATAACTCCTGGAGGGTAGAAAGGAAGTGCAATTGCTAGCATATTCCAAAGATAAGACACATAATGCTGGAGTAACTCAGCGGGTCCGGCATCATCATCTCTGGAGAAAATAGATGGGTGATGTTTTGGGCAAGGACCCTTCTTCAGACTGCATCTATCTTCAAAAAACAACTCCTGGCCTTGACAGTGATGCTGGAAAACAATATTTTAAAAAATGAAATGGTCTTAGCCACTGCTGCACTCCTTCAGCAAACAAAGTCAGTCTTGATCTTGCACTTAGATTTTTAAGAGCAGAGAAAGATACAACCTCAGATTCATAGGCTTGTTGCGCATTATATTTTTACTTCTGAATGCAAGCATTGAAGATTTTTATTTTTAATTCCCAGCTAACTATACGCATTTGTTCTTATTAATTACACAAGGCCAGGAGTTATCAGTACAATGAATAGGCTACAAATAGGTCAAAGGCTTGTGGCTAAGCTATCTTGATGGAGATGTTCATCGTCTGATACTTGCTACTGATGATGCTTACTGTCTTTGTCCTTCCAGCTAGGAGGCAGGGAAGGTCTGCGAGCTGCAATCAAAATCGTCTAGGTAACTGCAACACATTTTGTAAAAGCATTATATTATAGGACACGTGCTGGTGCTGGAGGGAGTGTATAATTATTGTGGTGGATGGGGTGCCAGTCAAACAGGCTACTTTGATCTGGAGATTGTCATATTTCTGGAACTCATCCAAGTGAACAGAGAGCATATCATCACATTCCTGACATGTGGTTTGTACACAGTAGCAAGGTTTTGTGGAGCTTTGTGGATTCTGGAGGCGAGTCACTTACTGCAGACCAAAGATCATAGTGAATGCAAGCACCCAACGACAGATCGGGGAAACTGCCCACATATTCGCTCCCAGAGTGCGTGCATTTTTCACTGCAATCCCATTCAAAAAGGTTTGCACAGTGAATTAAATTAATTGCATGTGGTCCAAACTTGGGAGAAATTACTTCCTCGGAGATAACGTACACAGAGTGCACAGAGCTAGGAACGCTGTAGCTATGATCCAAGCTGACTCGAATCGCGTAATCACAGCTGCAGACTAATGGGGCCCTCGATTAATGAGTGGCGCTGGCATGACAGGCGTGGCGCTGCGTATTCTGCACTTGCAGGCAAAGATACTAATCGCGAAGCCGGTTGCGAAGATGGCGTTAAAAATGACCCATGACCTACTACCGTTTTTTCGCCGAGTGGACCATCTTGCTCCATTCTATGATCTTTGCAGCAGACTACCCAGCCTCCTTCCTGCGCTTGATACAATATTTTTTGTGCCACATCCAGTTTAGTCAATGGTGAGCCCGATTCACTCGGGATGTTGACAGCCAGGTATGGCTGGGCTCTCTTTTGACGGATTTGGTGGCTGCTAACATTTGCACGGCATGAGTGTCCCTTGTCCTTTATAACGTCACGCCCAAATACAGTCCAGGTCCCGCTACATGTGGGTGCAGATTGCTTCATTTGCTGATGAGTCATGAACAGACCTGAAAATTTGTGCAACCATCAACAAATATTTTTTTTAAATAAACAAAAAAAAATAAATTATTGAAGTAGCTCAAGGTGGCTAGACAAGAGCAGAAACTTGATGAAGGGACTAAATTCCAGAGGCACGCTGAGCTTATAGATCATGGCATCAATTAACAGATGATATCCAGGAGCTCTGGGAAAGCTGAAATCCAGGGAACAACCCTGCAGCACTGGGCAACTGAGGAAAACTGCAGCAATATCTGGGGGTTAAGATGATCATTTACAACTATCTTCAAATGTGCCAGGTATCAGCCAGTGGAGGAATCCTCCTTGGATTTCTGTTTTGCCAGGCTATTTAATACCATATGGCAATGAATGCAGTGATGTCTAGGGTTTACTGTTCAGCTTGCCTCTGGAATTGAGTCCCCGTGTCAATTTTTGGAACAAGGTGCTATGAGTTCTGATGCCAAATGGTTCTAGTAAACGCCAATGATGGCATCTGTGAGGAGGTTATTAGCGAGTAATTTAAAAATGATTGTACCATTAACAGCAGCTTCAGTTGTCGATATAGATTGGACTGATGGTAATTAGTGAGATTGGGTACGCTGGCTTTGTGTGGACAATAGCATTTTTCACTTTGCCAATCAAATGCCAATGATGTAGATATAATGGAACAGCTTGGCTAGAGGCACAGCCAGTTCTGGAGCACAATTCTTCAGCACCACAGCAAAGATGTTGTCTGGTCCCAGATTGAGTACTCTCATGCAGTACATATACAGTGGCCTGCAAAAGTTTTCATACCCCTTGAACTTTTCCACATTTTGTCACGTTACAACCACAAACGTAAATGTATTTTATTGGGATTTTATGTGATAGACCAACACAAAGTGGCGCATAATTGTGAAGTGGAAGGAAAATGATACATGGTTTTCAAATTTTTTTACAAATAAAAAACTGAAAAGTGTGGCGTGCAAAAGTATTCAGCCCCCTTTACGCTGATACCCCTAAATAAAATCCAGTGCAACCAATTGCCTTCAGTAGTTACCTAATTAGTAAATAGAGTCCACTTGTGTGTAATCTAATCTCAGTATAAATACAGCTGTTCTGTGAAGGCCTCAGAGGTTTGTTAGAGAACATTAGTGAACAAACAGCATCACAAAGCCCAAGGAACAAACCAGACAGGTCAGGGATAAAGTTGTGGAGAAGTTTAAAGCAGGATTAGGTTATAAAAAAATATCCCAAGCTTTGAACATCTCACGGAGCACTGTTCAATCCATCATCCAAAAATGGAAAGAGTATGGCACAACTGCAAACCTACCAAGACATGGCCACCCACCTAAACTGACAGGTCTGGCAAGGAGAGCATTGATCAGAGAAGCAGCCAAGAGGCCCATGGAGGAGCTGCAGAGATCCACAGGTCAGGTGGGAGAATCTGTCCACAGGACAACTATTAGTCGTGCACTCCACAAATCGGGCCTTTATGGAAGAGTGGCAAGAAGAAAGCCATTGTTGAAACAAAGCCATAAGAATTCCCGTTTGCAGTTTGCCACAAGCCGTGTGGGGGACACAGCAAACATGTGGAGGAAAGTTCTCTGGTCTGATGAGAGCAAAATTGAAGTTTTTGGCCTAAATGCAAATCGCTATGTGCGGCGGAAAACTAACACTGTACATCACCCTGAGCACACCATCCCCACTGTGAAACATGGTGGTGGCAGCATCATGCTGTGGGGATGCTTTTCTTCAGCAGGGACAGGGAAGCTGGTCAGAGTTGATGGGAAGATGGATGGAGCCAAATACAGGGCAATCTTGGAAGAAAACCCGTTAGAGTCTGCAAAAGACTTGAGACTAGGGCGGAGGTTCACCTTCCAGCAGGACAACGACCCTAAACGTACAGCCAGAGCTACAATGGAATGGTTTAGATCAAAGCACATTCATGTGTTAGAATGGCCCAGTCAAAGTCCAGACCTAAGTCCAATTGAGAATCTCTGGCAAGACTTGAAAATTGCTGTTCACAGACGCTCTCCATCCAATCTGACTGAGCTTGAGCTATTTTGCAAAGAAGAATGGGCAAAAGTTTCAGTCTCTAGATGTGCAAAGCTGGTAGAGACATACCCCAAAAGACTTGCAACTGTAATTGCAGCGAAAGGTGGTTCTACAAAGTATTGACTCAGGGGGGCAGAATACATTTGCACGCCACACTTTTCAGTTTTTTATTTGTAATAAAATTTGGAAACCATGTATAATTTTCCTTCCACTTCACAATTATGCACCACTTTGTGTTGGTCTATCACATAAAATCCCAATAAAATACATTTACGTTTGTGGTTGCAACGTGACAAAATATGGAAATGTTCAAGGGGTATGAAAACTTTTGCAAGCCACTGTAGCTATATATTGTGAGCTATATTGAATACTCTCATACATTTTATAATTTCATTTCTGGTGAATCCCGAGACTGTCATATGAGGAAACATTGGAAAGAGTGGGCTTGTATTCACTGGAATTTAGAAGGACGAGAGGGGATCTTATAGAAATATATAAAATTATAAAAGGACTGGACCGGCTGGGAAAAAAATATTCCCAATGATGGGGGAGTCCAGTACCAGGGGCCACAGTCTAAGAATAAAGGGGCCATGTAAAACTGAGATGAGAAAAAACCTTTTCACCCAGAGAGTTGTGAATTTCTGGAATTCTCCGCCACAGAAAGGAGTAGAGGCCAATTCACTGGATGAATTTAAAGGAGAGTTGGATAGAGCTCTAGGGGCTAGCGGAATCAAGAGATATGGGGAGAAGGCAGGCACGGGTTACTGATTGTGGATGATCAGCCATGATCACAATGAATGGCAGTGCAGACTCGAAGGGCCAAATGGCCTCCTCCTGCACTTATCTTCTATGCTTCTATGAGCCTAGCCACGGTTGCCCAGCCAGATGCAACTAAATTTAAAGTGGCACTTTCTTCCCAATAACCCTCTCTGGCTAAACCCCTCCCTTCACCACCTCCAGTTTAAATTCCAGTTGGAATATTTTGGAGGACCAAGTAACCAAGAACCAAGCCAATTTTGGTGAAATCTGACTGCATTTGTGGGGGCTTATAAGACGATGGTGATTAATTCAAATGTTAACAGAACTATAACAAGCCCTATAACAGCAATGCCTATACCAAACATGATGCCCAGTTAACATCTCCTCTAGAGTCAAGAATTTCACTATACCTTGTTACACATGATAATCAAAGGAAACATTGAACCATTGCACAGCTGAGTTTGGCTGAAGGGCCTGTTTCTTTGCTCTATAACTCTGGATAACACTGTGGGCGGCCAGATGTGCAGACAAGGTAAGTCCTGAATTGGTGCTTCCCTACCGTGCTTCAAGATGGTGTAGGTCGCAGGTCGACGGTCGAAGATCTAAAGTCCCCACTGCGCCGCAGACCGCAGGGCCGGGGGTCGGGGCTCTTCTCCAGGGATCTCCAGCAAGGGATCCCGCTCCAGATGGTAAGTCCCCGCCGCGCCCACGATTAGAAGTAGGCCGCTGGCCGGCGGTCAGAGCTCTTCTCCTCCGGGGTCCCCAACGAGGGATCCCAGGCTCTAGACACCACGTTAGCTGGAAGCAGGCCCTTCAACCCACCGGGTCCGCGCCGACCAGCGATCCTCGCACATGAACACTATTCTACACACACATTAGGGATAAGTTACAATTTTACCAAGCCAATTAGCCACAAACCTGTATGTCTTTGGAGTGTGGGAGGAAACCGGAGCTCCCGGAGTATGAGAAAACATACGCAAGTCACGGCGAGGGCGAACAAACTATGTGCAGACAGTACCCGTACCCAGGTCTCTTGCGCTGTAAGGCAGCAAATCCACTGCTGTGCCACAGTGCGGCCCACATATGCCAGCAACAACTTCAGTACGTTATCTCCTGCCCCAACCTGAAAATTGTCTCCAACACTTCAACATTTCTGCACAGTGACATACTTCTATTTAACCTGATGTACAGCTACTTATCAACATCTGACTGTGAAAATGGTTAGAAGATTTACTGCCCATTATAGGCACAAGTCGAATGTTTCTATTACCTCAACTGTATCATCTTTTCTGCGGCTTCAAGCAGCTGGTGTTCGAGAAATTTAATTGCATTAAAATATTTCAAGCTGGTCTTGGATGGTCTCAGACCATCAGGAAATAATTTCACAAATATGACCCCCAGTGTTCTGCCCTCAGATAAATGAAATGAGCTATATTGTTGCATTAGCTATTTCTGCTTAACAGACACAGATTTATTTTAAATGTCAATATAACCCAAAATTCTGGAAAATAGGCATTGATGAGAAAAAAATCTCACCAATTAGTAAAGTCCCAAACTAAAACTCAGGGTTACAAAGACATAAATTATTGGCAGAAAGTGTATAAAGCAGAATTGTTGCATCCAAACTTCATCTGCTAAATACATTTTATCCAGCAAATGAAGTTTAGATTTTTATTGTACTCCACGACATTTGTTAAGGTGATACAGCTTTTCAGAGATTTTAATTTAATGGTTGGACGGTGCTGCTGTATATTCACACTACACAGTTAAGGCAGGATAAAGTTAGCAAAGAACTGATTTCTGAGTCTTTGCTAGGTAGACACAAATGCTGGAGAAACTCAGCGGGCGAGGCAGCATCTATGGAGCAAAGGAATGGGTGATGTTTCGGGTCAAGACCCTTCTTCAGAGCAGGTTTTCTAGAGACCACATCATGGCTATTGAGTTTGTGTCTCAAATGCACACCAGTGAGTGTTAATAGACATAAACACAGAAGCTGTTGGAAACACTCAGTGGGTCAGACAGAGCATGTGGAGAGATAAGTAGAGTTAATAATTCACATCAAAGATCCTTCACTTGGGTGGTTCTGATGTAGGGTCTTTGACCTGAAGCATTGCCTCTATTTCCCTTTTCACAAACACTGCCCGAAATGCTGAGTTTCGAACGCCTTCTGTTTTTATTTCAGGTCATATTTACTTTCTTTTTTTGACCCCCAATTAAAAGAAACAATTGAAAAATTCAATAAATTTCCTAATATGAAAGGATACATTCGAGTTTATTTTTCAGATCACAATATATTTTCAGGCCTTCTTGGCCCATGTTCTCAAGGAATTGTTGCTTTGAATGCAGTCTGCAAGATGAGACTTGTGTTAATTATCTTGGCCTTTCCTCTACGCTGCCTAACACTAGCTCTGTAAACAATCAGCTTAAGAGAGAACCATGGCTGTCAACTCACATTTGCCTCTGCCCCACCACAACATATCTGTGCGTCCATTATTTTCATTTTCTGACTTTTTTTTTGTTTCCCCCCATCTCCCAAGTGACACTGATTGTTCACAGTTGAGAGGCACCGATAGGGTAGACAGTCAGAACCTTTCTCCCAGGGTGGAAATGTCAAAGACTAGAGGGCATACTTTAAGGTGAGTGGAGCAAAATTTAAAAGAGATGTACCGGGCAATTTATTTTTTACACTGAGAGTGGAGCAGGCACGTGCTGTGAGTAATTACTCAGGGTAGGCACTCAGTCCGCTTTAAAAACAAATTAAACCGCGCATGCGCAAATTGTTCTCCCCGTTAAATAAATAAATAAAAACAGTGACATTTCAATTTGCCCAAGGCTTCCTAGTCCTAGACCAATTGTGGGAACAGTTCCTTTCACAGCGTGTGTAGAGTCTGTGCCAGGGGTAAAGTTGTGGGGAGGCGACGAGTGTTGAGAAGGAGGGTGTCGGGGACACTGCCAGTAACTCACTCACTCACCGCTACCGCAGTTCTCCGGGTGCGAAGCCACGCACTGCAGCTGGGGATAGAAGCAGCTCGGGGAGCGGCCACCGGGACCCGACAGCAGAACTTCAGCGCCTTCTGCTGGCCCGCTCACCTTTGGCAGTGCTCTCCGTCGGAACACCTGTCACCTGCCGTTTGCCGACTTCGCTCATGTCAGCGGCTTCCTGCAAATCCTTAAATTCCCACAGCCGAGTAACCTCAATCGCGCTGTCGGAATTTAAGGACATGAGTGAGGCCAGCGAGCGGCAGGAGAGAGGTTTTTAGACAGAGAGCTGCCAGAGGTGGGCGGGGACCGGCAGAAGGCGCTAAGGTGGTGGCTGGATCCGCTGTCCGGCCCGGCGGCCGCTCAGCCACCCGAGCTACTTCTCTCTCCCCCCCCCCCCCCGGCCTCAGAGCGGTGGCAAGGAGCGTCGCAAGTGGATGATCCCGACCCCTCATTCATAACATTCGTGCCCTCCCCGCAACTTTACCCCGGGCCAGACTCCCCAAACGCTGTGAAGGGAGCTCTCCCCCCCCACCCCCACACCCCGGGAAATACGGTATTAAAAAAAAATCACAAAATGTACTTACCACATCATTGGTACACGACAAACCATAGTTGAAAACCCCGCCAAGAGACTTGCGCAGTATGATGCTGCGCATGCGCAGGGCTGCAAAGGCGGAATTTCTGCTGCCTTCAGCCCCGCTTGAAACTGACGGCTTCAGGCAGCGCTGACGGCACAGAGCTTCCCGTGTCACAAGCGCTGCGGATGAAAGGCACGGAGAATTATGCCTACCTAGGAGATCGATCTCTTAGATAGGCATAATTCTCCCATGCCTTTACTATTTATATTTAATAATTGCCATTTCATAATTTTAGTCAGGGTAGGCAGTGCCTACCTTGCCAACCCTGACGGCACGTGCCTGGAGTGGAGGGTGCCTGGAACACACTGATGGAGGTGGTGGAGGATATAAAGTCATTGGTCTAAAGTGATAGGAGCAGAATTAGACCATTCAACCCATCAAGTCTACTCCACCATTCAATCATGGCTGATCTGTCTCCCCCTCCTAACCACATTCTCCTGCCTTCTCCCCACAACCCCTGACACCCGTATTAATCAAGAATCTATCTATCTCTGCCTTAAAAATATCCATCGACGGCCTTCACAGCCTTCTGTGGCTAAGAATTCCACAGATTCACCACCCTCTGACTAAAGAAATTCCTAACGACAGAGGAATTTAAGATTCCTTTAGAAAGGCACATGGATTTGCAGGGAATTGAGCGATATGGATCGTATGCGGGCAGAGGGGATTAGTTTAACCTGACATCATGTTCGGCAAGGACATTGTGGGCTGAAGTGTCCATTCCTACGCAGTTCTGTTCTGTTCTGAGGACCCTACCCATTGTCTTTCAAACAAGTGAGTGAAATATTGGAGGGCCCCAGAAAGTCTTGGTGATTCTCTCCAGTCAATCAATGCCTGGTGTATTTTTGTATCACCGTTTCCAAAATATTGTAATTAATCAATCTTATCTATAAACGTTGCAAGTAGCATTTGCAAACAAGTTCCAATCACCTTTTTTTCCTATTTCACTAAATGGGAAAAAGAAAACTTAAAATTAAAAAAATCCTTTCCAGGAGACTGACCACTGCAACATATTTTCCATATTTTCCCAGGGTTTCAACACGTTTATCTTACTGTGTTAAATTCCTTTGTAGCACACACACTTATTCATCTGAAAAGGGAGACGATTCGATTGTAGCCATCCAGTTATTCCATTCACCCACTCAGAAGAATCAGTTTGCTCTCACAGTTCATTGTTTTCGCCCTCCCAAGGAAAACTGGGACAAGTGGTGCCAGGATCGCTGACTCAAATCATGTGGTTATAATATGCTTCTTAAAACTATGATTATCTCCAGAATTATTTATGGTATGTTATGGATGAGTGCAGTTCTTTGCTGAATGTCTGTTATGATGAAGATTGAACCACAAGAGAGAGATCCTGTGTACAGGAAAGTGCTTCAGCAACTGCCAATTCAATGCTGTTAAACGCTCTTTGAGTGAAAATTTGGCTTTTCTACAGCATAGTCTTAAAGCTACTCTTGTTTAACTAAACCATGTTTTATAGAGAAAACATTTTGTAAACTAATTAAGTTACATCGACGTGCCACAGTTGAAACAAGAATCAATCCAATAGAATCTAGATCATATTTTTTTTAAAAGGTTCTGCAACTAACCTCATCATTATACAGAACATTTATCTTGCACTACATGATTAACAAGCCAGAAAATTGTTCAAACAAATAAGTTTAGGTTTATTATTGTCATGTGTACCAACGTTTCAGTGAAAAACGTTGTTTTGCATGCTTTCCAAACAGATCACATATTCCATACACAGAAACAATCAAGTCACACTCAAGTACAACAGAAAGAAAATGTCACCACAACATTTCAAAATGGTGCTATGCTTATAGGTTGAAAGGAGATTTAAAAGAGTAGACCAATTATTGTAATGGATGATAGAAGACCCTTCTCGGGGAAAGGCACACAGAGAGTTGCCACGTGCCAGTGCCATCTTGTAGGAACTTCCCATCTTGCAGCAACTCAACAATGTCATGAGATGCAAACGACCAGTTTTGTGATGTTGAAGGGCCTGTCCCACTTACGCAATTTTTTCGGCGTCAATAGTCGCAGCAGGTCGCCAAAAATTTACAACATGTTGAAAATCCAGCGGCGACCAGAAAAAGGTACGACTCTTTGGGCGACTATTCACGACCATACAGGCATCATGTCGCGGGGTGACGTCTGTATGGTTGTGAGTAGTCGCCCAAAGGGTTGTACCTTTTTTCTGGTCGCCACGGGATTTTCAACATGTTGACATTTTGCAGCGACCTGCTGCGACTATGGCGGGTTTCGGCAGTCGCAGAAAAAAATTGCGTAAGTGGGACAGGCCCATGACTGTGAGGGAAATATTGGCCAAGACAAGGACAAGGCCCTTGCTGTCACTAGAAATCAACATTATTCATTCCAAAATATTTAATTGTGTGTTCAGAGCATTGGAATGTGCATAATCTGTGGAGATGTCGAGAGAAATGCTAGAAATGCAGGGAGTTCGACTGCTAGATCCAAGTTATGAGGATAAGCATAATGCAGAGCACTTTCTACAATCTCTGATAGTCACTCACTTTTACTATCTTACCATTATTGTACACCAGAACTTGCTTTGGATCTCAATCAAGGTTGTGTGACAAAGGACATAACGGAATAGTCACATTAGTCAAAGAACAAAAGAAAATGATTAACTCACCGAAAGTAATTATGAGAATGAGCAAGAAAATATTTACTTTTGTTTTGCGCATTCTCATATTTACACTAGCTGAGTTTTAAAAAAAAATTCTGATAATCAAAGGCCTACATTCAAAGAGAATCACATTATTTTGTGCTACCACCTCCACTTTATTTCCTTTACAACTATCGTGTCCATTTATGTCATGCACTCACTTGTTATTTGCCTCATTCTGCACTGTAACTGTTCTCTACTTTTGGATTCCTATTTAGTTTAAATTATGTTGAAAATTTTATAAAGCAGAAACAATAGAACTTATTTTGATGAAACCGATGTTTTAGGGGAAAAAAACATTCAAAATGACTCACACAGAACAAGCTCAACAATAGGAATAGCTTTTTTTTTAAAAACCGTTAGAATTAATTTATATAGCTTGCTACTTCATCAAAACAGCCACAGATTTGCACAATAAATGAATACAATTACACGTGACAGAAAACAAATAAAACTGTAGATGCTGGACTCTGAAGCAAAAGCAAAATGCTTTAAGAACTCAGCTGCATCACCGGAAAGAGAAACCAGTCAAGTTTTTAGGTGAAGCAAACTTTCCTCAGAACTTGCATGTTTCCATCTATGATAATATACAGTATTAAACAAAATATACAAAACCTACTCCATTTATAGTTTTAGGTTCACAAACTATATTTAACAATCTATTGCTGAATAATTATCCTCTACAGTTTACCTGCATTTTAAAAGTAACTAGTCTTAAAATCATACACTACCATATAACCATATAACAATTACAGCACGGAAACAGGCCTTCTCGGCCCTTCCAGTCCGTGCCGACCATTTATTTTCCCCTAGTCCCATCTACCTGCACTCAGACCATACCCCTCCATTCCCTTCCCGTCCATATACCTATCCACTTTACTTTTAAATGTTACAATTGATCCTGCCTCCACCACTTCTGCAGGAAGATCATTCCACACAGCCACCACTCTCTGAGTAAAGAAGTTCCCCCTCATGTTACCCCTAAACTTCTGTCCCTTAATTCTCATGTCATGCCTTCTTGTTTGAATCTTCCTTACCCTCAATGGAAAATGCTTATCCACGTCAACTCTGTCTATCCCTTTCATCATTTTAAAGACCTCAATCAAGTCCCCCCTTAACCTTCTGCGCTCCAAAGAATAAAGACCCAACTTGGTCAACCTTTCTCTGTAACTTAGTTGCTGGAACCCAGGCAACATTCTAGTAAATCTCCTCTGTACTCTCTCTATTTTGTTGACATCCTTCCTATAATTAGGCGACCAAAATTGTACACCATACTCCAGAATTGGTCTCACCAATGCCTTGTACAATTTTAACATTACTTCCCTACTCCTATATTCAATGCTCTGATTTATAAAGGCCAGCACACCAAAAGCTTTCTTTACCACCCTATCTACATGCGATTCCACCTTCAGGGAACTATGCACAGTTATTCCTAGATCCCTCTGTTCCACAGCATTCCTCAATTCCCTACCATTTACCATGTACGTCCTATTTTGATTTGTCCTGCCAAGATGTAGCACCTCACACTTACCAGCATTAAACTCCATCTGCCATCTTTCAGCCCACTTTTCCAAATGGCCCAAATCTCTCTGTAGACTTCGAAAAGCTACTTCATTATCCACAGCACCCCCTATCTTAGTATCATCTGCATACTTACTTATCCAATTTTCCACCCCATCATCTAGATCATTGATGTATATGACAAACAACAGTGGACCCAACACAGATCCCTGAGCACCCCACTGGTCACCGGCTTCCAACCTGACAAACAGCTATCCACCATTACTCTCTGGCATCTCCCATTCAGCCACTGTTGAATCCATCTTGCTAGTCCGCCATTAACACCCAAAGATTGAACCTTCTTAACCAACCTTCCATGGGGAACCTTGTCAAAGGCCTTACTGAAATCCATATAGACAACATCCACTGCTTTACCCTCATCAATTTCCCTAGTAACCTCTTCAAAAAATTCAAGAAGGTTTGTCAAACATGACCTTCCAGGCACAAATCCATGTTGACTCTTCTTGATCAGACCCTGTTTATCCAGATGCTTATGTATATTACCTCTTAGTATCCTTTTCATTAATTTGCCCACCACTGACGTCAAACTAACAGGTCTATAATTGCTAGGTTTATTCTTTGAACCCTCTTTAACTACGATCGGGCACAGTAGCTCATGTTTAGGTTCTATAACAGGAGTCAGCTTTGCAACATATCCCCAATCAACAGACACCTTCTGATTGCCATAATTAAAGGTTACATTTCTCCTGGCACATTAATGCCTCCACTTTAAAATCCAAATAGAATCCACAGTATGCAGGTGTTTCAGTTGCTAAATCGATTACAAAACTAGAAAAAATTAGATTTTATGAACTACCTGTTGATTTCGGAGTTTTAGTGTGGCATCATAGAGCACGGAAACAGGGCCTCAGCACAACCTGCCCCACTGGCCCACATTTGACCCATATTCCACTAAACCATGTACCTGTCCTTTATCTTTTACATGTTACAGTATCTGCCTAAACTACCTTCGCTGGCAGCTAATTCTGTATACTGTCCACCCTCTGTGTAAAAAGGTTGCCCCTCATGTTCCTACTAAATCTTTCCCACTCACCTTAAGCCTTTGTTCTCTGGGTAAAAGACTGTGCATTTGCTATAAATTCACATTTTATTGGTGTTGGTTCATTAGCGTCATGTGTACTGAAATACAGTGAAATGCTTTTGTTGCATACTATCCGGTTAAAGCAAACCATTCAATATACAAGTACAATCAAGCTATACAGAAGTACCATATGTGGTATAAAGAGAAAAATACCAGAGTACAGAATATAGTTTTATAGCATTGTAGTGTTATAGTTACAGAGAAAAAGACCAATGTATGCGGTGAGGTAGATTGGGACTACATGCTAGCTGATGGGAGGACCGTTCAGTGATCTGATAACAGATGGAATGAAGCGGTTTCTGAATATGGTGATACATGCTTTCAAACTTTTGAATATTTGTCACATTGGATCACTCGTTCAATCTGTTAATGGGCAGGATCCAGCCCACAGACCCACATGCTTGCATGTGGCGGTGTGATCTGGCAGGTCTTTCACACTCTAGAGTTGTGCCGCCAGGTTAGGGGAGCATGTAAAGGGCCTGTCCCACTTGGGCATCATTTGCGCGTCACGCAGATGGCGAGCGAAGATTTTGTACATCCCAAAATCCTGGGGCACCGCACGTCACAGCCTACGTCACCACGCGCGCGCCTGTGTCGTAAATGATGCCCAAGTGGGATAGGCCCTTTGCAGTAAAATTCCACGCCACAGTCTGCCTTCAACAGGCGACGGTGAATCATAAAGATATCAAAGATATCACCAGCTGTTAATTGTTGACACAAGTTGAAGCAAATAAAAAGCTAATTGAATAATATTAAATACAGTTAATTAAAAATAGACCAAAGCAATAAAAAATAATTAAGATAATAAACTGAAACAAAATAATTTAAAACTCGCCCTGCTCTTTGTCTCCCGATCTGCATCCGAGAATACCCATTGAAATTCATGGGCTGTCAGATGGAAATGTCCCCAGTGTAAGGCACAGAGTTCCCAGAAAGACTGTCATTAATACCTAGTCTCAAACTCTCATCAGTTTGAATTCTGAACTCCAGCAGTTCTCATTAGAATCACACACCAAATCCAGCTAGATTTTTGGTGCATGAATTTTTCTAATTTACTGCTTCATCTACGTTTACCAATGCTTGCCATCTTTGTAACAATCTGCTGGCTCACTACTTTAATACTCTTACCCCTACTAAAACAGTTCTGTTTATTCACTCCATACACAGCTCCACCTTTAGTCTCCCAAGTCCAAAAAGTACAGACAGGAATAGATTTGTTGCACAACTGGTTTAGCTATTTATACCCAAGTCTAGCTGAACAAAGCAAACAATACTGGTTACTGCTCTTCTCTGCCAAACTCTCCACTGTTCCAGGAAGAATGCAAGAATAACACTCATTTCTCTAAAGCTTTCCGTTCTTAAAATTTCCCTGTTCTGCTATTTCTGTCTCCATCCTCAACATAAAGAGGCACTGACTGTGTGCAGTTGTGGTCGTCCCATTGTAGGAAGGCTGTGGCTTTGGAGAGAGTGCAGGAATAGGTTTACTGCCTGGATTAAAAGGAATTACCTATGTGGAAAGGTTGGATAAAGTTGCATTGTTTTCTCCGGAACATGGATAGAGGAGTGACCTGATAAAAATAAAAGATTATGAGAGGCATAGATAGGGTAGATAGTCTTTTTCCCCAGGGTGGGAATGTCATGGACTAGAGAACATAGGTTTAAGGTAAAAGGGGCAAAGTTTAAACAGAGTGTTGGGCGCCTGGAACACACTGTCAGGGGTGATGGTGGAGGTGGATACGATAGTAACATTCGAGATGTTTTTAAATAGGCACATGGATATACGGCGAATGGATGTGCAGGCAGGGGAGATTAGTTTAACTTGGCATCAAGTTTGACACGGACATAGTGGGCCGAAGGGCCTGTTCTTGTGCTGTACAGCATTGTTTTACGTTCTGAGAGTTTGTGGCCATTTAAGATGAGACAATTCATGCCATATTTCCTCTCTTCCACCCCCTCACGTATGAAAACAAATCTCCTGCCCACTTTTGGAAAAATATTGGAAATACATTTTTGATACTATTTTGGTATTTTTAGGTATTGATTTACAACCTCATCCCATTACTGCAATTTTTGGGCTACCAATGTTAGATTCTATTGGGGGTTAGATTCTATTCATCCGTCCCCTTCCGCCCATCGGCTGATTGTTTTTATCACAGTAATTGCCAGAAGATCTATTTTATTTAAATGGAAAGACTGTAATCCTCTGACCACACTCCATTGGTACTCTGAAACGATATCATGTTTAAATGTGACATTGTTGAACCCTTGGTTAAATTTGATAGGACTTGGGGAAGATTTATTCAACATTTTCATACGACATAGATTGTTCCCTCTCCAACGGTTGGAATAATTATTTTACCTTTATACGGTGGAACGGACTTGACGACAAACAGGGACTTAAATTGTTGAAATTCTTTGCAGCCCAGATTCTGTTTTGCTATTTTTTATAGTTTAGGGGGAGGGGTTGTTTTTTCCTTTTTTCTCTTTTTTTATTTTTTTTATTTTTATCTTTTTGTTTTTATATATATTAGTTCTCTTTTAAACACTTAACTATATTTACATAGAGACCGGGAGGTCTATATTCAATGTGTATTTTTACACTGGACTCATATTTAGATTATACCTGTTATTAATGTAATCCTGATCCCTATGTATCAATATCATTGTTATGTTTATCATTATTTTGTTGTTGTTTTGTTTTTGTTTCTGAAAAAAACCGAATAAAAATAGTTTAAAAGAAATAAATAAATAAATCTCCTCTACTGCTGCAGCATGAATCGGCAACATCGACTACATTGCTGAATCCTCTAATGTCTTCCCTTGGTCGTGCGATTCAGGCATCACAATTGCTACTTTGATGGTATTCCTATTAAATAATTGATGCCCTAACTCCACGCAAGTCCCTCATGTTAGCTGACATTGTAAACAAATGTTGACACTGCCTCACCTCCTCTCAATCCCCAAACCCTTTGGCTATTCTCGCCCGCCCTGGTCGGCTCCATGGGAGTGTTGTAGAACAGAGGGATCTAGTAGTGCAGGCCTACAGTTCCCTGAAAGTGGCGTCACAGGTATATAGGGTGGTAAAGACAGCTTTTAGAACATTGGCCTTCACCAGTCAGGGTATTGAATAGAGAAGTTGGGATGTCTGTTACAATTGTACAAGATGTTGGTGATGCCACATTTGGATCATAGTCTTCAGTTTTGGCCACCCTGCTATGGGGGGGGTTGTCACTGGAAAGTGTGCAGAGAAGATTTATGAGGGCTTTGCCAGGACTTGAAGGCCTGAGCGATAGGGAGAGATTGGGCAAGGTAAGACTTTTTTCCTTGGAGCTCAGAAGGGGTGAGATGAATGCAAGGTATTTTATCCAGAGGTGGGTAATCAAGAACCAAAGGACATAGGGTTATGGTGAGAGGGGAAAGATTTAATAGGAACCTAAGGGGACACATTTTCACACAAAGGGTGGTGGGTATATGGAATGAGCTGTCAGAGCAGGTAGTTGAACCAGGTTAAATAACAATATTGAACACACGTGGATAGGTATATTGATAGAAAAGCATTAGAGGGATATATGGAGCAAATGCAGGCAAATGGGACTAACTCAGATGGGGCATCTTGGTCGATGTGGACAAGTTGGGTCAAAGGGCCTGTTTCCATGCTGTATGACTCTACGAATCTAAACATTAGAAGCATCTGCTCCTCTATGTTGTCCTACTTTGCTCTTGACAACTAACAAGTACTTAAGCTGGCTGGCAGACAGGAAACCGCGATAGAGAAGTTGAAAGGTTGACTGCAAAATGATGAGGGATCGCACTCTTTAGATATTCTCATCATGGCTGCCCAGTCCCTCATCATCCTACCTTCCCACTACCACTAGAAACTCTCTTCCCGCCTCCCCATCACAAAATACTCTGTACGTTTTTTTTTACGATTACTCTTCTGAAAGCATTGAGAGACATTTCACTAAATCAAGGGCACAATACAATGATGTCTATTAATAACCAGAATAGAAAAAGAGTCAATGTTTTTCAAATGTCCCCTGTCAATGCGAAGAGCTATTAAAAACTTTTAAGATGATAAAAGCACAATATTTCAGGTGAACTATTACTTCTGAGTAAAATGTGGCTTCTGCTTTTGTGCAGGTTACTCATCTGCTGACTACCCAATAAGAAAATAAATAACGTCTGAACTGCCTGCATCCTTCAGGCTTTCTGGAAAACGATAAGATGACTAGTCACTTCATAACAGTGACAGGCTAGTCAGAGGATATACTGTACATTTTGTTTTACATTTAGTATTGACTTCTGTTTAGACATTCATCAACACTGATTATATCTGGTGAGGCAGCAGGAACTTTAATGGATTCCTTTAAATAGACAAGCACATCTGATGAAAAACAGTGTTTTCATCAAAACAGACTTACTCAAAGCCAATAAGCATGCACTGTGTACCAGTTAATAATCTCTGTCTGAATCACTCTTATGGCTGATGCATCATAGCAGTGCCCAGACTCTGCTGAGGTTTCAAATTTTCATTATGTTTGACAGACCATAGAGAAGACAGTCAGATGACTTTGAATAAATCTCGGCAATCGTAGAGGTCTTGATTCTAGATGCTGTTCCAACCCCAAAACATGCAAATGTTTTATTTACTAAGAGGCATTGCAATAAAGGTATGTCCAAATTTGAACTGCATGACACCTCCAGGCAGATTGATTAAATACGAGCAGAACCATTGTAGAGCATGCAAAAATATTAATTAAAAAGTCATATTCTTCTTTTAACTCCAAACCTCGAATTCCACAACTGTCAAGCAGAGGGCAAAATTGATTTCACACCATTTTTTATTGATGGCCATTTCTTCCCCCTAAGATTAATGTCAGGCATAATACTGACTGATTGTCATGGCATAATTTAATGACCTAAGGTGTGATCTTCTAAATGATAGGTAATGAGATAGAGATGAGATGGAATACATTTGAAATGACATATAATGAGATGGAGATGGTTTAGGAGATATCTTTCCCTTTGAATTCTGGTACAAATCTTCCCAGAGAGGAATTCATTAACCTTTGCCCCTTTGAATATTCATGAACCCCATGAGCTAACATTTTCTGGATTAAAGTGCTTTCCATAAATAAGCAAAACACCACATTTCAATACTTTCAGTTAACCCCTCTCTGCCCAGAATATTTCTCAAAGCTACCCATCGCACATCAAATTAACTCTGTTCAATTTGAACGCTTTGCAATTTTTGCCACCTCAAAGTTCTATTATACTTGCAAATAAAATATTGATTGCCTGTTCCGGGAAAACAAGTGCCAACCTAAACCAGATTAGTTTGAGATTAATAGTAGGAGTGTTTTTTGAATCTTTTTAACAAGAAGCAAGTCTATTAAAGGGTTTGTATAAAGAACATGGATCAATGTGCAAATTAGTGTGAATTGAAAATGTGGGAGAAAATATTAGATCACAAGTACTAGAATATACCATTACATAAATAAAAGCTTCTTGGTGGAATAAAAAAAGGCAATAATCAAGGCACTGTAATGGATAGACACAAAATGCTGGAGTGACTCAACAGGTGAGGCAGCATCTATGGAGAGAAGGAATTGGCGACGTTTCGGGTCGAGACCCTTCTTTAGTCCCCTGACAGTCTGAAGAGGGGTCTCGACCCGAAACGTTGTCAATCCTGCCTTTGCACCGTGGATTGTGCATGCCTACAGGAGAGGAGACCAATCTGCGCATGGTCGGTTTTAAGATTTTTTAAAAAGGCGACTGACTGCCTACAAGACTGATCTGCGCATGTGCGTTTAAAAAAAAAAATCTGCGCATGTGTGGATTTTTACGATTTTTAAAAGTCGACTGACTGCCCAGTGCCTACCCTGAGTAATTACTCATGGCACGTGCCTGGAAGAAGTTTTGTCTAGATAGGTGTGGGAGTCGGTGGGACCAATAAAATTATGTTTTATTAAGGAAGATGAAATTTTAAAATACCGGTAAATACCTCCAAAATTTTGTTTGCATGACTGATTGCTGAAATATATACACAGGGATAGCCATCTAAGATTCTTTGTTACATTTCATTCAGCCCATTGGTAACCACATAACCTATTTACTTGCATGGTGCTTCAGAAGGTTAAGTACAGTAAAGATTATTTCTACATTCCAGAAAGTGGATCAACAGAAACTATTTGTGACCACCATAAATGGAAAGCAACATTGTGGAAAAACAGCCATTACGTTTACAAGCACGGCACTGAAACTTGTAGTGTAAAAGCAAATTGGGAATAATCAGGAAGGGTGACAACGGTGATGGGGAGAATGGGGTTGAGAGAGAAAGATAGATCTAGCCATGATTGAATGGGAGACTAGACTCAATGGGCCCTGTGGCCTTATTCTTCTCCCATGACGTACAAACTTATGAAAGTCTACAAGTTTAACGCAGACTTTCCAGTAGGCCGTGTTGCCTTCCTTTTTACAGAACACTGGTTAATTATATCATTGAAAACATTACAACATATTTTGAAAAAGCTTTTTGTGACATTACAGCTTACAGCTTTTGTTTACATACATGCTCCAATCTTTATAATGCACTCCTAAAGTTTAAAGGACTCCTCTTCATAGTTTGCTACGACAGAATTTATAACGGATAGACCGCTTAGCCAACCTAATTACATCATGTTTGGAAAATGTGAGGCAGCCCTTGGAGCAAACAAATACAAATATCTGATATCAGAAAAGTGGAAATCGAGGCCTCATAGATTACCAGATTCTGTTAGCCGACACAAAGTGCAGGAGTAACTCAGCAGGTCAGGCAGCATCTCTGCGAAACTTTGATAGGTGACGTTTTGGGTCTGGACCCTTTCAAGCCGTTTTTTTGGATGTCGATGTATTGTACATTTATTTATCGTACATCCACTGACCACAAGATAGGCCTCATCAAATGTTTCGTTTAGTTAGAAATACTGTTTAGCGACCAGTCCTTCATCCCACCGAGTCCGCACTGGCCATCAGTCACCCATTCATACTTGTCTATGTAATCCCCACTCATATTGAAAGTTTTAATTAAACCAGAGGTGAAATAAAATGTAGCTCTGCTGTTTCTTTTATTTATTACCCATCAGGGTTGTAGTTACTCAATTATACCTTTTAATCAAAAGATTAAGAAATACAGTTCTGGAAATGGTTATTTCCACTGTATTCCTTAATCTTTTGATTAAGTTAGTCAAAGTAATCCCAGGATTGTTCTTAGGATTTCACTCATTAACAAATTTTGCTTGAAAAACATAACGTTCATTTACTCTACATTCATAGATGAAAACATGATTGTTATCAAAATAAGCAAAAGCAAATCAAATAAAATTGCAAAAACCAAACATTGTAAAGAGAAAGATTCAAACTGTTATGTTCACAGGATTCTTCATAGGATTTTACTGAGATTCCAGGAGATGTGAAGGTTCCCTCAAAGTGATGCAGAAGGAAATATAGACCTTAATCATGAGCATACCTGTACATGCACTTACCTCTGTGCCTTCAGTTCCAAAGTCAAGGGAAGATTTCAATAATGAAAAGCACTGACTGGAACTTTTATTCCACTATCCTGAGGCAGGCTTGACAGGGGATAGGGGTGGGAAGGGGGCAGAGACAGGCTAGTAATCAACTGCTTGCCATAGGCTGGTACTAAATTGAAATATTTTAATGAGATTGCATGCTTCCAATTTTATTAGCAGTTCAGATTTGTGCTGGGTTCCCCCACTCTCGGGAAAGCCCACTTACTGAAGGGATATGTGAAAAAGAAACATTGGTTATGGGTCTCCTAAGGGTTACTTGCCAGCCACAAGCAGGAATGTTTTCCCTTGATCTCCATGCAAACTAGTTAACCTCTCCACAATCAAAATCCTCCCCTCCTATCTTATATCCATCGCATTGAATAGGCCCCATTGAAGCTGTATATTACTAATACAATGTGAAGCATATACCAGATTTCATGGTTAATTAACCAAAGCAGAGACGACCATTAATAAAACAGGTTTGCAAAGTAATTAACAAACACAGCATGACGGGCTTGGCATTTGCTTCAGCATGAAGCTTGTATTAATGGCGACGAAGGTTGAGTATTAACTGACTTTAATGAGTAATTTCTTCAGTTCCGATTGCATCGCTGAATTTCAAATCTTTAAAGTAAGAGATGCTTTGGGATTGTGCCATTATGTCTTTTACATTCATGCAAGTGGGCAAGTTGGTCTTCCATTTAATTCAAATAGATTAGTTCAAAGAAGACATCTCAAACAGTGTGGCATACCCGCAAAACTTTCAGCCAGGATTACGAGCTTGTCTCAGGAGTACTTGAGCCCAAAGCCTTCTAACTCTAAAATCAGCCTGCTTCCAAAAGAGCCAAGAAGGCACAATGGATTTGATATGTCAGAGAATCATGCTAGTAACAACAACTAATCAGTGTTAAGTTCTTAATGAAATTTCCCACTGTGGCAGTATTCCTGAAGATATGCAACTGAAGGCTCGAATATTCTCAGGGTAACATTCAGGAATGGGAGGGAAAGCTGCCTTTGTCATGATCCACTACTCCTGGCTAAAGTCAACTTTAGTGAAACATGGAAGAAGATTTGCAACAATCAAGCCAAAATTTCAGAAAGAAATGACTGGGAAAAAAAAATGTGGTATTAAAACTTAAAAATACTAAAATATTAAATGAAGAGCAACATTTTAAGAACTTTCAGATGTGCAAGATTGTGACAAGAGCAGAAAGATCAGCTGTAATTGGAGAACAAAGCTTTCACAGAGTAAACCACAGAAGGTCACAAGTTTATAATGTTACCGAAACCACAAAGATCTTCCCAATGATTTCACTTCTGGGAGTGTATTTATCCGCAGACATAAAAGACAAAAGAACAATTTTATTTTCCCACCAATTAAACATTATTCTCTCATCTTTATCGGTTTAAATTCTATCGGGAGCAAGAGGATGGGAATGATTTTGGAAGCATATTCAGGAATTTTTAAATGGGCACGATGAGAGCTTGAAGCAGAAGCCTCAGTTTAGACTGTATTTAGCATGTAGTGGCACCAGGGGCTTTTTAAGCTATAGTTTGGTGGTAGTGAACGCAAACCAGTGATCCTCCAAATGTGACCAATAATAGACAATAGGTGCAGGAGTAGGTCATTCAGCCCTTCGAGCCAGCATCGCCATTCCATGTGATCATGGCCGATCATCCACAATCAGTACCCCGTTCCTGCCTTCTCCCCATATCTTTAAGAGCCCTATCTAGCTCTCTCTTGAAAGTATCCAGAGAATCGGCCTCCACCACCCTCTGAGGCAGAGAATTCCACAGACCACAACTCTCAGTGTGAAAAAGTATTTCCTCATCTCCATTCTAAATGGCTTACCCCTTATTCTTAAACTGTGGCCCCTGGTTCTGGACTCCCCCAACATCGGGAACATGTTTCCTGCCTCTAGCCTTATCCAAACCCTTAATAATCTTATATATGTCAATAAGATTCCCTCTCATCCTTCTAAATTCCAAGCCCAACAGAATATACAAGACCAGTTGTTTGCAAATGTGTAGATTGCTATTGAAAGTTTTATCACAACTTAACCAGCGAAAAAATTAAAATAATGCTCAGTTGCTGTTGGAGCTGTGAATACCACCGAATAATCACTAAACCTTTTCCATATACTTTGAATACTATGTCTTCACAACATTCGACCAAATTCTTCGAGGAATTCATATTTTTATTTTGTAATGCTATTTCACTTTTTAGGAGTCAGCTGCACAAATGCAGCCTTGCCTGATACCCAAGCTTCACTCTGCACCCTTTCCATAGCCTCCAAATCCTTCCTGTAATGGGACGACTAGAACTGAACACAATACACTAATTGCGGCCCAACCAAAGTCCTATAAAGCTGCACCAGGACTTGTTGACTCTTCCACATCTTACTGAGGAAAGAAGATAGATACAAAATGCTGGAATAACACAGCGGGTCAGGCAGCATCGCTGGAGAAAAGGAATGGGTGACATTTTAGGTCGGAACCCTTCTTCAGACTGCAAGAGGGTTTCTGATCAAAAAACATCACCCTTTCCTTTTCTCCGGAGATGCTGCCTGACCCGTTGATTTACTCTAGCATTTTGTGTCTATCTTCGGGTATAAACCAGCATCTGCAGTTCCTTCCTACACTTAACGAGGAATCAGATGAGAACAAGGCCAGTTGCAACAGCATTCTTTCCTTGCATTTCACGGTGGCTGTGTTTAGGAACCTGCTGGACACCTTTCTTCCAAAGTCATCCTGTAACGTGCCACTATAGGCCATCAAGAGTGCTACACAACTTTGCTGAAAACGGATGCAAGGAGCCTGCAAATGACTCATTTGGTTCCCTTGCACGAGTTCAAATTATGCCAATCAATTAGGACAAACACTGTTAAATCCAAACCAGGTTCTCAGCAGGCACCTATTCAGCATGTGTTTCATGACCATCCTTCAAGTAAAACGCTAATGTGAAAATGATTCACTCATGTACAATCCTTCTCCAACAGGCTAATTAAGCCAAGATAATTGCACAGAGGTATTGCATTTATGTAATGGGAGGCTGATAAATGGAACGATAGAAGCAAGATCATTGTTTCGTGCTGATAACAGATAAAATAAAATGCTGATTGGTAACAAATGACGAAGGTCTGATGACAAACAAAAGTAGATATGCACAGGGAATCTAAGAATAACACCGGAAGAACCACCTGTAGGTTAATAAAAAATACTGAATTGTTATCTGAACACATCCAATTTTAATAAACCCATAAATAATAATGATTGGTTCAGCTGGTTGAATGGACAGAAACATATATTTTTGGATTTAAGTGGTTCATGATTATTGCATTTCCCAATCCAACAATATAAGAATGCAAAACTGTCATCTATTTTGTGGTTTCAAAGATCAGAAAGCATTAGTACTACAATCCAGGTGTTTGATTAATATCATGATGCATTAAAAAACATCCATGTTTTGGTATGTAGGCTGCTTTGTTTTTGTCTTTCCATAATTGTGCTCGAGAAGGAAGAGGTGAGCTGCTGGTGCAGTCCTTCTGGTGAAGGTGTTTCCAAAATGCGGTTGGAAGGGAGTTTTAGTTTAGTTTAGCTTAAGTTCGAGATGCACAAAGCATACAGGCACTTCAGCCCAGTGAGTCCACGCCGAACATTGATTTCCCAGTCCTCTAAGTTCTGAAGAAGGGTCCCAACCCAAAATGTCACCCATTCCTTCTCTCCAGAGATGCTGCCTGTCCTGCTAAGTTACTCCAGCTTTTGGTGTCTATCTTCGGTTTAAACCAATATCTGCAGTTCTTTCCTGCACGCTAGTTCTATGTTACCCCACCTTCACATCCGCTCCCTACCCACTAGGGATCATTTATAGAGGCAAACTTACCTACAAATATCTGCACCTGTGAATATCTGGAACTTACTTGCATGCATAGTAGCTTAACTGAACACCACAGATTCTTTTGAAGGAGAAGCCAGATAAGCACAAGGGAAAAAATAATATAATTTCTCTCGACAGCTAAGTTTGAGTGGAGACAGAAGATTTACATGATGCATAAATGCAGATATAGACCGCTGGGGGCAAATATACTGCTTCTGTGCAAAAAAAAACCCAGGACTGTTGGAAGGGTGACAACTGATTCTTCCACTCGCAAATATCAGCAATGGCACCATTATTTATCAGAGACCTCTTTCTAAAATTATCTGCTGCGTTACAACCTTACAACAATGGCCACACATCAGATGCACGTTATTTGATGTGAAGTATCCGTAAAGACCTGTAACGGACAGAAATATGTGCTGCATAAATGCAAGGCCTTTATCCACTTCTGGGGCTCATCAATCAGCAGTCTCACAAAGCACGTCAATGCATTACAGTGCAATTTTCTTTTGTTTTTCTAGGTACGAAGGGAAAGGGAAGGATATCACAAAGAAGTCAAGGAAAGGTTATCAGAGCCTGTAGTAATTTCCTGAACCTTTGAAGAGGAGACTTGGCAATTTTAACTGGCACTCCACCCTGTGGAAATGATAATGTTATCCAAACTCCCACCACACCCTGCTTAAATTGATCCCTAGAGAATCACCACTCTGTCTGACCAAAAATGTTCACACATCATCATGTTTCAAAGTCTTCCACCTTTTTGATGTGTTTTCTAAAGGAACAGATTTGACAACTAATGCATTTGACATTAATTGGAAATATGTCAGCCAACGTGAGAAGTGCCGCAAGTGTTGCATTTTTAACTCTCAAAACCGTTCCAAATTCATAAAGGGGTTGATTATTTTTATAATAGTTTCTATACCTGAATTATTGTTCTAAATATTAATGTGGAAAGATACATGCTATGTGGAAAGACACAAAAAGTTTAAAAAAGGGAAGAATTAATTGGAACAATGATGAAAAACTTGAACAGATGCTTCTGTGAAAAGCACACTTCTCAGCTTAAACAGTCCAACTTCTCATTGGCAATGGAAAAGAAGGAATTCCACAGTTCACCACATTGTTTTTCTTGAGATCACACCTTCCCTAGCCAATAATGGAGCTACCAGGCACCACCCTGCCTGACGTCATTTACGGCTGGCTCCGATTAGTCCTAATTTTTTTTACGCCTCCAGCTCTTCACCCCCCCCCCCCACCCTCCTCTCCCCTCCCGCATACCCAACTTTCAGTCTAAAGAAGGGTCCCGACCCAAAATGTCCCAACCCATTCTTTTCTCCAGAGATGCTGCCTGACTCACGAAGTTACTCCAGCACTTTGCATCTCTCTTTGGTATCAGGCAGCATCTACAGTTCTTTGTTTCTACTCATAGAATTAAATTCATGGTCCTTTCTGGAAATGCCAAACATTTTCCAACCCATGGACAAAGCATTCAGGTTCCATGCACAAAGCCCATATAAGCAGCAAGATGTTAGTAACCAAATATATTTAAAAAAACAAAGTGACATCGAGCACAAGAATAAATATTGACTATTCCAGCATTTTGTGTCTGTCTTCAGCACCCTTGGAGAACATGGATGGGTGCAGTTTTGGGTCGGGACCCGTCTTCAGTTAGTATCAATCTAGTTGGTGGCAGGTTACATTGCTGTGAATGCAGTTTCGCCCATTTTTCAACAAAAAAAACATGGATGTGAATTTCTGTCCTTCTCTCCCTGGGTATGGTTTCTACTTTACTTATCTCAGACTCTGCCGTTGATAAATCTGCTGAAATAGGTACGCTGTAAGGTAACACTTCTCAATCCGGCATCTCAGTAAAGTGAATACAAATGCGCACAATGTTGTGCCCAGCAGCAAACCCACTCGCACGTTTTGCTGACTGACACGGTAGGTCTGAATTTAACATTTATGGATGCCCTGCTTTCAATTGACTGGTGAAGTGTCAGCCCAGTGCTCAATAGCAGGACCTTAATTGCCAACAGGATGTTCCAAATATAAACGGAGGCTGGTTGTGAAGAATAAGCCCTCCCCTTGGAAGGGCCCAGTGCACTGATAGCTGTGTTTGCCAGCCTTTCAAACACAACAAACCACATACATTTCAGAGAAAGAATAAAAAATACTGTTGAAAATATAACACTTGGAAAGTTTTTTTCCGTAAAATTCTGAGAACATTTAAAACAAATAAATGCGTTCCACTTTTGGCCTTGGTATATTGGCGTCACCTACCAAGACACAATAAAAACATTTGTTTTATGTGTTATCCAAGGAAATCACAGCATATGTAGTACAAAACAGAGATAATAAACAGAGTGCAGAATATAGTGTTACAGCTACCGAGAAAGTGCAGATAAAAAAAAATGTGCAAGGGCTGCAACAAGATAGATTGGAAGACCGAGAATTTATTTTTAGCATATGGTGTCAGGCATTATGGAGGCAAGGCAGGAAAATGAGGT
Organism: Raja brachyura; assembly: GCA_963514005.1. The sequence goes on from OY740797.1 coordinate 11,679,288, forward strand.
TAAGAGGGATAGATAGATCAGCTATAATTGAATGGCAGAGTAGACTTGATGGGCCGAATGGCCTAATTCTACTCCCATCACTTATGAATATATGAGTATATTTCAAGACTGATACGATACAACTTTATTTATCCCTGGAGGGAAATTAATTTGCCAACAGTCATAAAAACACAAAACACATGAAACATGAAAATAAAGTGATGAGTGGTAGGGCTTTGGTGATGTGCAAAGATTGTGGGGGTGGGGGTGGGTCAGTCTTAGTCTACCCCACGACAGAAGGGGGAGGAGTTATAACGTTTGATAGCCACAGGGGAAAAAGGATTTCCTGTGGCCTTCTGTCCTGCATCTTGGTGGAACCAGTCTGTTGCCGAAGGTGTTTAAGAAGGAACTGCAGAAGCTGGAAAATCGAAGGTACACAAAAATGCTTGAGAAACTCAGCGGGTGCAGCAGCATCTATGGAGCGAAGGAAATAAGCAATGTTTTGGGCCGAAACCCTTGCTGAAGGTACTCCTCAAGTTGACCAGTGTGTCATGGAGGAGGTGAGCTGTATTGGCCAAGATGCTCCACAGTTTGAGGAGCATCTTCCCCACCAGGTGGACTGGTGCAATACGAACAACCTGATCCTGAATGTCGAAAAAACAAAGGAGGTTATCGTCGACTTCAGGAAAACCCGGCACAGTCCCATACCACTTCACATCAATGACAGCGATGTGGAGGTGGTCAGTAGCACAAAGTTCCTGGGGGTGCAGATCACTAACAGTCTGACCTGGTCGAATAACATCTCATCAACAGTTAAGAGAGCGCAGCAGCGGTTGCACTTTCTGCGCCGGATGAGAAGAGCTCACCTCCCCCATCCCATCCTCACTACTTTCTACAGGGGCACCATAGAGAGTATTCTGACCAGCTGTATCTCTGTCTGGTTTGGGGACTGTGAAGCTTCTGACTGGAAGTCCGTGCAGAGAGTGGTGAGGACAGCGGAAAAAATCATCGGGACCTCTCTCCCCTCAATCGGGGATATTGCAACCAAACGTTGCGTGTCTAAGGCCAGCAGTATTATAAAGGACCCCACACATCTCCATCACGGTCTGTTCACTCTGCTGCCCTCGGGAAAAAGATATCGCAGCATAAGGAGCAGAACATCAAGGTTCTGCAACAGCTTCTTCCCACGAGCCATCAGACTCCTGAATGCCATGTAATGGGCTGCCACTATTGTCTATTTATCCTTTTATCCTTTTTATCCATTTTATCCTTCTGTTAATTATCGTGTTGCACAGGGAGCCAAATGCAACAAAATTTTGTTTGGAACTGCATATATCAATGTATTTCTAAATGACAATAAAGTTTGTTTGACGTTTGACTTGACAAAGACCACCTCCGTCCTGAGGCCTTCCTGATGAGCTTGTTGATCCTATTGGCATCCGCAGCCTTCGCACTGCTGCCCCAACACACGGCAGCGAAGAAGATGTCACTGGCTACCACCGATTGGTAGAACATATGCAGCATCTTATTGCAGATGTTGCAGGAGCGGAGCTTTCTCAAAAAGTACAGCCGGCTCTGTGCCTTCTTGCACAGGGCCTCAGCGTTCCTGGACCAGTCCAGTTTACTGTTCAAGTACACACCCAGGTATTTGTACTCCATGGTAAACTGCACATCCACACCATCGATGGAGACAGGGGTGTTCCTCTCCTCCTAAAGTCCACCACCAACTCCTGAGTCTTGTCGGTGTTGAGCTGCAGGTGGTTCAGCTCACACCATTCAACAAAGTCATTGACTGCACCTCTGTATTCAGCTTCCCTCCCCTCACTGATGCAGCCCACAATTGCAGAATCAACTGAAAATTTCTGCAAGTGGCAGGAATGAAGAAGCGGTTCTTAACGGTACTGAGTTGGATGATCAGCCATGATCATATTGAATGGCGGTGCAGGCTCGAAGGGCCGAATGGCCTACTCTTGCACCTATGTTTCTATGAATCTGGTGGTATGAGCCTTCAGGTATTTGCACCTACAGCCAACAGGAGAGGGGAGAAGACAGAGTGACGGGGGGGGGGGGGGGGGGGGAGGAGAGCAGTCATTGGTCATGTTCATTGGTCATGTTCATTGGTTATGTTGACTAGTTTCCCAAGGCAGCTTCAAGGAGGTAAATAGACAGACGATAATTCAGGTTTGGACAGAAGAGTCACGAACCGAAATGTCACCTGTTTTTTCTCACCACATAGAATTCTCGTTGAATTCCTCCAGCATTTTTGTTTTTTGCACAATGTTCCCAATACTCGTTTGGAACTAAATGTTCTTGGAATGAGATCACCCTCTCTGACGGTCTTGGGGCACCTGTACTCAAGGTCACGGTTCCAGGTGTCAGATCGGCCTCCCTGACAGCGAACCCATGAAAAGTGAATGACCCAGCTGGATCCTCAGAACCTCTGCGAACCAGCTAACAGGAGTATTCACTGACATTTTTAATCTCTCCCTACTCCAGTCAAAGGTTCCCACCTTCTTTCAGGAACTGTCAATCTGCTTTAAAAACACCCAATGACTTGGCCTCCAATGAACTCCATAGATTCACCACCATCTATCTAAAGACATTCCTCTGACTAAAGAAAGGTACATCCATATCCCTCCATCTCCATGTGCCCAACAAAAAGCCTCTTAAACGCCACCACCCTAGACAAGTTGGGCTGAAGGGCCTGTTTCCGTGCCGTTTCTTGGTGTATAATTTGTTCTGGCCCAACCACATTAACACTGCAGCACTCAAAGCACACACCAATGCCTCCAGTTCCGCAGAAACCTACGGAAATTCAGCATGTCTCCAATGACTTTTACCATAATACTAAACTCAATTATTATTTTTTTTTAAAGCAACATTTTGGTTTTCATTTCATTGGAGATGTTGTTGCTGCAACATGTTAGCACGAGCACTGATTTTTTGGGCAGGTCCAAGAGTACGAACTAGGAAACCTCTGCAATCTGTGCCCTGCTGCTGGCATTTAATATCAGAATACTGCCACAAAAGGGCAGCGATAGAGTTGCTGCCTTACAGCGCCAAAGACCCAGGGTCAACCCTGACTATGGGGTGCTGCCTTTACGGAGTTTGTACGCTCTCCCTCTGACCGTGTGAGTTTTCTCCGGATGTTTCGGTGTTCTCTCACATTCCAAAAATATGCAGGTTTGTAGGCTAATTGACCTCTGTAATTCGTTCGCAGTGTGTAGGAGTGAACTAGTGTATGGGTGATCATTGCTCGGCACGGACTCGGTGTGCTGAAGGGCCTGTATCCACACTGCATCTCTACACCAAACTAGATTGCAAACACCAGCAACAAGTTGGACTTTAAAACTCCCACATGCAAAAGCAAGGAACCCAAACTCAACTCACAAATTCAAGGCCTTTCTATTTTCTTTCTTTCAATTACTATTTATAATAGTTGCAGATTTAAATTATTTGCAGATTTAGTAAAGGCAACAACAAAATCAATGATTTAACACATTAAGTAGGACCTGCTAATAAAGTGAAATTATTATCTTGCAAATTAATGAATCATGCATGAATATCAAGTCAAACCTTTTAACACATAACAATGACCAAATAACTATATTATTGGTAGCAGCACATTAAGGAAAATTATATACAAACAAACACACCGCATCTATAATCTAAGAACCAAAATGGGCTATGACAAATGAATGATGGCCAGAAATAGACCAATGAGTCAACAGTAGCAGATATGTGGCCTGATCTATCAACTTAATTTACTCAGAAAATAAAGTAAATGAGAAAACTCAAACCAGGAACGCTTAATGAATGAAGCAATATATCAAAGACCCACAAAAATGATAACACTTTACAAGCGATTAGGTAAATAAATGTCAACAGAAGAACATTAGTGATCTGTTCTCAATCTGTTCTCAACTTCGCAACCTCCTCATTTCACTGTTGCACCGAACACCACAGCAGCATCCGGCTCGGAACTGCCCCGCAAAGAGTGGGTCGCCCTGAAACGGCTCCATACAGGGGTCCGCCTGTTCAATGCCCACATGCATTGCTGGGTGGGGGCTGCAATCATCAGCAGCCTGTGTGTGTGGAGACCAGCAAACAGCGCAACACGTCATTTTCGACTGTGGTGTCCTCTGCCCACCTGGTGGAGGGGTAGATCTCACGGCCCTCCACAACAGCACATTGAACTGGCTACAGCGCCTGAAGGGCGTTACATAACTTCTGCTGCCTCAAACGCAAGAAGAAGAAGAAGAAGAAGAAGAAGAAGATGAAGATGAAGAATGCTGTCCTGGCATCCAGGATAACATGGAAGAATGGGCAGAGATGTTTTACCTTGCAGGCTTGGAGAGAGTGGCTGTGGAGAGGATGTTTCGACTAGTGGGAGCGTCTAGGACTGGAGATAATAGCTTCAGAATTAAAGGACGTTCCTTTTGGAAGGAGATGAGGAATTTATTTAGTCAGTGGGAGGCAAATCTGTGGAATTCTTTGCCACAGAAGGGTGGGGAGGCGGTCAATGGATATTTTTAAGGCAGAGATAGATAGATTCTCGATTAGTATAGGTGTCGGCGGTTATGGAGAATAAGCAGGAGAATGGGGTTAGGAGGGAGAAATAGATCAGCCATGAATGAATGGCGGGAGTAGACTTGATGTGTTGAATGGCCTGATTCCGTTCCTATTGCTTATGACTTTATGAGTAGGGAAACAGCGCAGGCCTCACTTATAACACTGAACCACAGGCACAGGAAGGACGGTCGGCAGTGCATAATAAAAGCAATCAAAGCTGTGAATAATCATCCTAGATGATTAGAGTGCAATCACAGCTTTGAGGCAAAATGTCAGCTATTTAAATTATACTTGACTAACCAAATCGTAATGAAACCTTCAGAGTTACAAAACAAATTACATTGCAGATACATGAAAAAGGACAATAGTGGATCACATATACTCAATTTCATAGATGGCACAGGGGGATTTCATGGTTTGTTAAAATATTAATCCTTTTTTATTCATCTGGTTTGTCAATATCCTGCTATAAGCACGGAATTATTCAAATAACACCACTATGCAGTCAATTTTAGCACTGAAAAATCCATAATCACAAAATTAGATTTTTCCCCCTGCATTTTTTAATCAACCAGTGAAACTAATGTCCTCTATCCTGAGAAAACATAGTGTAGAAATCAAACATATTGCTCGTTTAGAAATCTGAAATATGTATAGAAAATTCAGGATATAATCTCCATGAGAGAAACAGTGTTCATATTTCAGGAGCACTTGATCAGAACTGCCATAAGGACCTGATTATTTTCCTCTCCAGCCCAACCTGCTGAATATTTCCAGCATTTCTTGTTATTTTTATTTGTTACGAAGCATGATATTTACTTTCCTGCTGCAATCATATCCAAACACTGCTTGTTACTCTGACATTAACTTTCCCAACCTCATATTTAAATATTATTTCCTGAAACAGTTTTCACACAAAGAGTAAACTCAAAGCGGCACAGTGGTACAGCAATAGAGTTGCAGCCTGTTGTGCACCATTTAACAAAAGGAAGTTCTCTGAGGCACATTAATACAATCAAGGGCCGCACCACAGACGAGCACGGTAAAGATGCTCCTTACATCAATGAGATGACATGTTCCCAGACGTTCTGTAGTCAACTTTTGCAAGGAAGGGAGAAAAATATATTTTCAGTAGGTTCAGATATTTACATTTTGTCTCCGCTGACGGATTTCTTTTTCGCTTTCTGGTAGACAACCTGCCTTCCTCCACCCAACTTCATCAGGCGTCTTGACTCAACTCAGAACTCCTATTTGGTTGATTATCACACAACTTCAAGCCAGGGATTGGACCTTCCCTGCGCATCATGTTTAGGTTTAGGTTTATTATTGCCATGTGTACCGAGATAGAGAAAAAAATATATATTTCAAAGAGTAGAGCGATTGTATCAGACGATAGAAGATTGTTCACTCGAACCCTTGCAAAGAGTTGCCTCACTCTGGCACCCACTTGAATCCTATGCCTTTCACAACCTGGAGTGGCAAAATGGTGCAGCAGCAGAGCAGCGGCACTTACAGTGCCAGGGGCACAGGTTCGATCCTGACCAAGGGTGCTGTCTGTACAGAGTTTGTATGTCTCTCTGTGACCGCGTGGGTTTTCTCCGGGTGCTTCTGGGTTTCCTCCCACACTCCTAAAGACATACAGGTTTGTAGGCTAATTGTCTTTGGTAAAATTGTAAATTGCCCCTAGTGTGTGGGATAGTGTTAGTGTACAGGTTGATCGCTGGTCGGCATGGTCTCGATGGGCCCGTTTCCACGCTATATCTCTAGAGACTAAAGCCGCAAGACATCTCAAAGCACTCAAGAAGGAATGGATATAACGCTAATTATCTTTCAAAAAAGGTAACATAGTCAGAAGATTATAATTTCAGATTGCTTACTGTGCATTAAAGACATAGTCACTATCTGACAATAGCATGAATATGCACGACTATCTGCTAGTCTCCTCGGTGAAGCCACAAAAGCAGTAACTGTCAAGCTTTTTATCCCATTCTGAAGGCAATGCCATTGGCCGCTTCGGCTTTGTGATATACATGTGTTCAGTACAGTGGAAGGACGTACAGAGGGCAGTACGCAAAGACACATCAGTGCGGACAGGATAAAAAAATAATTGACGTTCACATTTCAGCTGCAACCCCGGTGCAGATATTTGTGAATTAATAAATCACGTGCAACTTTGTTTTAACACTCTATTGCAGATAATGAAGAATTAAATTTAACCCAATCCTAGCTGTTGGATATCAGAGCACAAGATTTATTAATGGAACACACGTACACATCATAACGTGCAGTTTGATAATATATCCACTATGAATTGCTAAAGTCAATTGTTTGTGCCTCACCAGTGATTTTAGCACAAAAATGTAAGCTGACATTTTGACACGAGTGAATGTATAGACACCGAATAGTTTTTCACTTTTTTGTTATGTATGTTTTTTTATTCTAAATAAACTTCATTTATAATGGCTACTTAACCCAATATCCCACATATCTTTGAGATTTGTGAGGAAACTGGAGCACACGGAGTAAATGCACAGGGTCAAGTGGAAAGTGTGCAAGTCCCACACAGGGAGCACCTGAGGTCAGGATTGGAAATGGATCCCTGGCATTGTATGGCAGCTGCTCTCTCAGCTAAGCTACTGTGCTGATGTTTCCAAGAGAGGAAAGCAGTTCCATTGTTCTAAGCTGGAATCGATAATTGCACTTGAAAGTGGAAACAGGACCCTGGTTTAACATCGCAGCATTTTAAGGTGTCATCACTGGCCGTGAAGTACTTCCTTACTACGTCCCCAGAGTTGCAATTTAGATATTTGAACGCAGGTCATTGGAATGGGACTTGAATCCACAATCTTTTCAATCAAGTGGGATCAAAAAGTTAAAGATAGACACAAAATGCTGGAATAACTCTGTCGGTCAGGCACCATCTCTGGGGAAAAAAAGAATAGGTGACGTTTCGGGTCGAGATCCTTCATCAGGGAGGGGGGCACTGGAGGTATGGGAAGGTACGGAACAAAGCAGAGCCTGCATCGATGGCTCAGGAAAGGTGGAGCCCACATTGGTCCATATAAGATCATACGTGATAGTATTATTTGACCATTCGGCCCATCAAGTCTACTCTGCTATTCAATCATGGTTGATCAATTTACCCCTCCTAACCCCATTCTCCTGCCTTTTCCCCATAACCTCTGATGTGAGATCAAATTTATTGTATTTACCTCTGCATGTCAACGGAGCCACAGCTATCATATGGATGGAAATACATTTGGCACACTAACTATAACAAAACAACTGGCCAATTAAATATTTGATTTGGCACCATTGTTTGGGAGGAGAATGTTGGACACCTGAAGAACAGTCTATTTTTCTTTAAGAGTTCCATTGAATATGAAACATTCACCTCAGCTTCACACCTTAATGAACAATGCAGTATTGTTTTAGCTCGGCACTCAAGTCCCGGAGCAAGGCTTGCAATCAATCTTCTGGCAAGAATCTAATTTTACCGGATGCTGAAGTTCCTACAATTCAGTAATTTTTGCTTTATCTTTGGCAAAAAGTATTAATTTCAATTCATTTTTCACGACTGTAAAAAAATTACTTAGAAAACCTATGCAAATGATTTTTGAATGATGGTTGAAACAAGCTGTAGCTTAAGCCTTTTAGATGCATAAATAAAGATGGCATCTATAACCTATTCAAAATTTCCCCTACATTCAACAACTAATCAAGCCCAAATTCTCTTGAGCTTCCTTACAATGTGCACAATCAGCATCAATTTCACTGCAGGCTAGAAAAATCCCCCACTCTCTACTTGTAATGCACTTATGATTGGAAATATCTGATTTGCCAACCCTTATCCACCTTATTTTATTATTATACTTATTCTAGCATCTTTTTTTTTAATAAAGTCAATCCTCGATGTTCATCATGGTTAGATGCCCCATGGGAAGAGAGACTGGATGGAAAAAAATCAGTGTCAAGCAATGTAACACACCACTGGTTGTAATCTATGGAGTTCCCTTAAGGAACTGCACAAAGCAGTCAGAAGGTGAAAAATCAGAAAATTCAACCTCTCCTTGTTTTTCACTGATGTGAAAATTAGCTTTGATTCTTCAGCAAAATAAAATAGAATTATTAAAAATGTGCACAGACGGTGCTGTAATACTCAAGTGGACCATTTTCAAATATTTTTTGTCCAAGCTTTACATGCACCACAATCGTTAATTTATTCATTACATTAAAGTTAAATACACAGAGGCACTTCACAAGGTTAGAGTGCATTGGGAAATTATAGGGAGTCACACAGAGGTGGTCCGAGTCACTGTGAGAAAACTCTGGCCGAATTAGGAGAGGTTGTTGGAGTTACTGTAACTTACCTTTTGGCAAACAAATTAAAAATAGCCTCATCAGTGGCACAAGAATACTTAGCAAATCAAAGGCAAAGTAATGATCAGGGAGTATACATGCTGGGTTTTGGACACCTGTACATACAAATGAGCTACCCTAATACTATTATATTCAAAAACCTGATGTGTGTATGTTCATTATTTTCCTACAAATGGCAGAGCTAATTTATTCTCTCTCTTCCTCACCCTCTCTCTCTCTCTCTCTCTCTCTCTCTCTCTCTCTCTCTCTCTTTTTAGTAATTGCTCTTTCTTATCAATCTTATGTGCTTTTGATTCCATTCATTGCAATACTGTGGACGTTTGGTTAACGTAATTAAGTGATTATGTGTATTTTCTGACATATACCAAAGCAACTTCTGAACATCAGTAAAAAAACAGACCCCGATCATAATTTGGAGACAGCCTGCAACTGGGTACAATCAGCATTTCAAAAAAATGACTTGCGGCAGAGGCCAGACAAATAATTATCATAGACTCATCAAGTCTGTGCCAGCTCTTTGTGGTGTGACCCAAATTATTTCCTCCTTTGCAATCCAGTTCTCATCGAAAAGCTCTGGCTGTCTCTGGTTTTGCCACTCTCACGGGCAGCAAGTTCCAGATCATAACCTTTTGCACAAAACACATTTACTCATCTTCTGCTTATCACTATGATTTGTACTTTATATTCCTCAAACCATCCACTTACGGGAACAGTTTAACTCCATTCGCTCTTATTTAAATCCATCATAATCTTCTTTCTCAATCAAATTTCCTCTTAACCTCCTTTCCTTCAAGGGTAACAACATTGCAGCTGAAATCCCTGGAAGAAATCCAGCAAATCTCTGCAGATGCTCTCTTGAAGCTTCACATTCATTCTAGAGGGCGGACTCTATATTTTAGAATGGTTCAAAATGACTTATGTACTCTGTCACAATTTATGAAGTGTAGAATCTCAAATGCTTTGCTGATGTTAGAGAAGTATCACCAAGTGTCCTGCCTGATCTGACGATTTCCACGATTCACCATCTTTTTCCTTTTATAATTCCTTGCAAAGATCTTGCAAATCATGGCCCTTGCTCTTTAGACAAGCTGATATTAGGTTATTAATATCTTGAGTGTTATACAATCTGCCTGCATGAGAACAGTTAAGCTGGATTCATAAAACCAATTACACCTCAAAATAGAAAATACAAATTTAAATTGCAAAAAAAAATAATCGAAACTGCAATGATAATTTATTCACTTTATACTTTCCTCTTTCATTCTACAATTGACACCCTAGCACAGGGGTGGGGAACCTATTCATGTTGGAATGCCACATTAGGTTAGCTGTAATCTAATAAGGCCGCATCCGCAAAACTTCAATTAGATATACTTCAAAATGTACATTATTTTGTAAAAATCTAATTACTATGTGCTAACTTAAAGAAAATGAAAACATTTTGTTCATTCTAAAGGTAACTAACCTTTTAATGACTGTTGTGACTGCTTTTTGTGGGAAAGCATTTGAATATTTGCAACACGGAGGTACGCAGATTCAGCTGATCTTCTAGATGGGTATCCGTCATTTGTGAGAGCGTGTTGATTTGGGTTGGGAGGGAGAATGTAGATTCGCAGCAATAAGTGATTGAAAATCTAGAAAGCATTTTTCGTGCGGGGAGGATTATTTAGTTGAATCTTCTTATACCCTTTGGTATTTTAAATACGTTCATTTTAAGATTAAAATTAAAATAATAAAAGACGAACAAAAACATATTAATAAAAATAAAAGGATTTGCTATACAAAATTTGGATTCATTCAGAAGGCCGCACTTAATGGCCTAGAAGGCCGCAGGTTCCCCACCCCTGCCCTAGCACTTATCCAGATGAGAGGGAATGAGTACTAGGATCACTATTGGCCATATCGTTCAGATTCAATGAGAGAATCTGTTATTAACACTAAATTTCAAGCAGGGTTAGGTATCAGCGAGAATGAGCAGGACAATCGTTGGGTCAGAATCCGGGAATTCTTTCCCGAACAGCACCGTGGATAGACTGTAGAAGTACGTGCTGAGGGACGCACTGAAGTTCGGTGCAGCCAACGCCAAGGCTCCATGGGGGAGGACCACAGTCTGGGGTCCTTCAGCTGCTGCACATTGGGGGGCGGGTATGGTGGAGCTGCCCCTCAAACAAGGGAACGGATATCACCACAGGGGGCCACATGAGTGGCAAGGGTGCTAGGTATAATTGAGGTTTTCGGGAACAGTACCAAATGTAACGTTATAAATGTACATATATAGCATTGGAGAACATCAGAGAAATTTTGTGCAGTTCTCGTTCTGTACATATTTTTTAAATCTTGAATAAAGTTAATTTTTTTTTAAATGCAAACACTTCAAGGACTGCAGCAATTCAAGGTAGCTCGCCACCACCATCTCAAGGGCAATTAGGCATGTGCAATTAAATACCAACTCGGCATCCCTTAAACGAATAAAACACAATGATTGCACCAGTGTGCAAGTGCTTTAGCAAGAGTGCGAGATTGAATTAGATCGTTTTCCGATTGCTTGAAGCAAATACTTCCAAAGAAGCAGTTTCTCTCATGTAATGTACGCACACTGCTCAGTTTTCAAGTTAAAGCCTGAATGTCAACACAGCTACTGAGAAACACCATCGTGTACTTCAGGACAAGTGAAGACTTGTTCAGGAATCTTGAGAATTAATGCATCTTAAAAGCTTGTGGGCACATATTCTACTGCACATCTTCCTTTAGAAATAGTGGCATGATAGTGATTCTCTCTTCAGACTATTTGGTTCTTTATCTTGTACTTCAATGGGCAGGAATTTGAACATAATCAAATCATTGCCCAACCTACTTCTAATTTTCCCTACATAGTTACAGGTAAGAGTCAGAGGTGCACAATGGCACAGCAAGAATGGGTTACCTTAGAAATGGGTAGGGCAAAGGGAAGAAAGTTGGCCATCCTATGCTTGACTTGCAAGCCACCATCTCATGATCACCTTTTTCATGGAGGACCTTTTCTTGCAGTGATCTTCCCAGATAGACCCAACATCCCGCCGGATATCTAAATGCATTTCGTAACTGCTCAGTCACATGTCTTTCCTTTAGATTGTCTAGAGTGGGTGAGGACTTACGACCTGTTAAAGTTGTTACAAATGATCAATTTTAGCTACTTTGGATACTTTCAAGAGAGATCTTGATAGGGGATCTGGGGAGAAGGCAGGAACGGGGTACTGATTGTGGATGATCAGGCATGATCACATTGAATGGCGGTGCTGGCTCGAAGGGCCGAATGGCCAATCCGTGCACCTATTGTCTATTGTAACACAATTCTTCCCCTTCTCTCTTCCAGCTTTCTTCACCCCCCCTCCTCACAATGTCTGAAGAAGGATCCTGAAGGGTCCCAGCCCAAAATGTCACCTATAATGTTCTCCTGAAATGCTGCCTGACCTGCTGAGTTACTCCAGCACTCTGTATCTGCTTTTGTTTAAATTAAACACATTTTTGTGGATGTGAAAGATGTTCAAACCCATTCACATACTATATTAAAGGATTATGCAAGCTTATTCAACAGAAATTAACAAAGCACATACCAGAAACATTAATTTAAACCAACTCGAGTGGTCTTGACCTAACATTTACCTCATTGAAGATAGACCGAGGGTTTCCAATCAGATTTTACTGGACTTTATCATGCAACGAACCTTATTAAGTTTATCCTGCATCCGTACACTGTCTTCGGTTTGATTGTAATCATGTACAGTCTTTCCGCTGCCTGGATAGCATGCAATAAAAAAAGCTTTACACTGTACCTCGGCTCACATGACAATAATAAAATAAACTAAGCTATTTTGTGAAGTGATTGATTGAAGGAATAATCACATTTCAAAGGCACAAAGGCAGATCTAAATCTAAATCCCTGTCCTGCCCAAGGTAGCCTGTGATTGTAAGACTCATTATTGATTCAATGTACCTCAGTACACGTGACAATAAACTGAACTATTTCTTTCTATGAGATATCCCAGATTATGTACTGGAACATGGGGGAAATTCCGTGCTCCCATTGACTACATGACGAACCCAATGAAGATTCAAGAAAAATTATTGTCCTGATAGGACAATGAAATTCTTGCTTTGCTTCAGCACAACAGAACATAGCAGGCATGACTACAGAACAGATCAGTGTGTCCGTATACCATTATTTAAATATATACACACATGAATAAATAAACTGATAAAGTGCAAATAAACAGATAATGGACTATTAATGTTCAGAGTTTTGTCCGAGCCGAGTTTAATAGCCTGATGGCTGTGGGGAAGTAGGTATTCCTGAACCTGGACGTTGCAGTCTTCAGGCTCCTGTACCTTCTACCTGAAGGTAGCGGGGAGATGAGTGCGTGGCCAGGATGGTGTGGGTCCTTGATGATCGAGCCAACCTTTTTGAGGCAGCGACTGCGATAGATCCCCTCGATGGAAGGGAGGTCAGAGCCAATGATAGACTGAGTGCAAGCAACCTGAAGTGGTCCCTAGGTCTTGCATCTGCATTTATCTAGTACCTTTCATGTTCCTTTCAGAACATTGCAGTTAGCATTTAGCAGTTAATGACGTACTTCTGAAGTGAAATTACTGTCACAATGTGGGAAACATAACAGCCAATTTGAATACAACAAGCTCCAACGATAGCAACGTTATAAGAACCAAACAGTTTTTCTTTTAGCAAATCTGGTTGAGATTAAGTACTGACCCGGTCTCCAGATACTCTTTCCCCATCCCCTCCCCAACCTTCTTCAAAATGGGATCTTTTACATACCTTGAAAATCATTCCATTACTACTCAGTCTGGTCTCTGAATCTAAGTGGAAGGAGTTCAAATTCTCCTGGCAGAGGCCATTTCAACCTCCCTTGAGCTCCCTTTTAGTTGCTGATATGTCAGTTTTACAAAGTGCTTCCCCACTTCTTCTGGAGACTTGCAACTATTTCCTGCATTACAGAAACAGTAGCAACGCTATTAACAAAAAAGCAAATGTAGAATTTTCACCTGGCCCCCAGAGTGCAATTCAAAGCATGGAAAGTAAATGAATGCTGCCAAATGAAAGAGATTCTTCAGCTACTGGCCTTCAGCTATGCTTATAATGCAGCTAGCAAAAGCGTTCAATTAGTCCAGGACCGCTGGTGTGGAACCCTCCATTTGGGAACACAACAATCAGCCCAAATGATTTTAAACAGATTTCAAGATTTAATACGATCAACTCCTTGGCAGAAGAAATTACCAGCACTTTCTGCTGTTTTTGTGAGGCCCAATAAATATTTTAGATTTCCTTATGACATAGGAGGCCACTCGGCCCATCAAGTGTACTCAGAGGAAACGCATTCCTCCATTAATTTTCCATGCAACCTATTCATCCCACATTCCCATCCCACCAACACTTGGGTTACGGGGAGAAGGCAGGGGAATGAGGTTCAGAGGGAATCATAGGCCAGCTAGACTTGATGGGCCGAATGGTCTATTTCTGCTCCTTTTACTTATGAAGTAGTGGCCAATTCACCTACAAATCAACTCAACTTTGGCATTGGCAGAAAACTGGAGCATCCATCGGAAACCCACGGAATCACAGGAAGAGTGCGCCAACTCCATGTGGACAGCAACAGAGGTCAGGAGTGGAATGAGGTGCTGGAGCCGTGAGGCAGCAGCTCTACACACTGCGCCACCATGCCGCCAAACTAGCGAGTTGCTGACAAATTGATATTTCATTCTCTTCACTCCAAGCCCAAGAGTGTGGAGCTTAGTTGGTCTGGAAGCCCAGCAAAAGCATTCCTAGATTCTGATCCAGGCAATCATTTTATTGCACCTTTGAACTTCCTTCCTAATATATGGTGGCATCTGAAGCGTTTTGCAGGAATGAACCACTATCCACTATCAGTGGACCACGGCTGTACTTTGCTATTTATCAGTGGGAATGTTTCCAGATTCCAAAGAGATATTACTGCATATTTTTGCTCCCATAATCGGGAGAGATCTCTACTCTGGTGCAACGTACTAGCAGTACTCCTAACATAGATAGATTAACGGGCCTGTCCCACTTAAGGTGATTTTTTAGGCGACTGTCATAGTTGTAGCAGGTCGCCGAAAAACCGGTGACTGCCCCCCCCCCACGACGATGTCTACGACAAGCTACAACAACCTACCACCTAGTCAACGTCAAACTACCGACAACCGGCGACCCATTAGGACCTCCACCCACGACAACGTACGGCCACACAGGCGACAACCTACGACAACGGAAGTCAACCTACATCCACCCACGACAAGCTATGACAAGCTACCACCCTGTCAGCTACAACTGAAGCCAATTCAATCTCCGGTACCCGTTGCCGGTTGACGTAGGTAGTCGCCAATGGAATTCACCAAAGTCGGCACCGGCGACAATCTACGACAGCACCTACGTCAGGAGAAGTCAAGCTATGCTCGCTGGCACCAACCCACTGTCGCTGACTGTCGGTAAAAAAT
Organism: Raja brachyura; assembly: GCA_963514005.1. The sequence goes on from OY740797.1 coordinate 11,694,726, forward strand.
TTGAACATGTTGAAAATCCAGCGGTGACTAGAAAAACGCTACGACTTCGGCTGAGGAGACGACTCACGACCATACACGCAACACCCTGGCGACCATGTGGCGGCAGCCAAGTCACCTAAAAGATAGCTTAAGTGGGACAGGCCTAGCCAAAGGGGGGCTGGAAGACAGTTCACATGGAACATGAACGCCAGAATAGACCAGTTGGTCCACGAGGCCAGTTCCTGCACAGCTCAGTTCACGTTGGCACAAAACAATCCCGCATGCCCATCTCATAACTACGATTGCTCCATTGTCAACATTGCTCTTACATTTTGCTGCTCAAGGGGAAGGTAGTTTTGAAAGTGCAATCTTGCAGAACTATTAAAAGCACAACAGTCTTTTATTCTCTGAAGGGGAGCCTACAGAACTTAAAGAATGAAAATGAAAAATGAAACCAGCAGACGATAGGGGATGAATTAAAGCAGAAAATGCTGCAGGCATTCATAAGACTAGCCAACATATGAAAAGAGAGACAGATGGTACAGGTTGAAAACCTTTCTAATGAAGCGACTTTGTCCTTTGCTGAGCATTGCCGCTCAATCCACTGTGGACATCAGGATCTTGTAGTTGCCAGCCCTTTTAATTCTCCTTCCCAATCACATGCTTGCCTGTCCACAACGTCCTCACTGCCAAGGTGAGGCCAAAGACAAACTAGAGCAACAGCGCCTCATGTTCCGTATGGGCAGTCTACAAACCAACGGCATGAATAGGGAATTCTCAAAGTTCAGATAATCCTCATCCCCTCTGTGGCTTTCTCTCTCCATCTAACCTGGATCCTCACACCCATCTTACCACCTAACCCCCACGATACCATCACTCTCCCCCAAATACTACTCCCACTGGATCCCCTTCCTCCAGACTGCTCACGACCTCCCCTTCCTCTGCTGTTCCCATCTGCTGCCGCACTTCCTCCAGTTCCATTCTTCACCTTCCTTTCCTATACGATTACAGAATCTGCAGTCTGATGTTCTCCACTTATCACCACCCCACATCTTCTGTCGCATATCTTCACCTTCCGCTCCCTCATTTGACTTATCTGCCAATAAAACCCTTTTCAACCTGCGTTCACCTATCACTTAATGTAATATAAAAGAACTGCAGATGCCGGTTGGAAGCAAAAATAGACACAAAATCCTGGAACAGTTCAGCGGGTCAGGCAGCAACTCTGGACAAAACAGATAGGTGATATTTTGGGACTGAAGAAGGGACCTTAGCCAAAATGTCACCTATTCATTTTCTCCAGAGATGCTGCCTGGCCCGCTGAGTTACTCCAGCATTTTGTGTCCATCGTCATTGCTCACTTGTAGCCCTTGCTCCCAACCCTACCCCCAGCCTCTTTGTACTGGCCACTTCCCCCTTATTCCCCACCTGTGGAGGCTGTCAATTGATAAGGCAGAGATAGATAGATTCTTGATTAGTATGGATTTATGGGGAAAAGATGAGATTGCGGTTAGGATGGAAAAATAGATCAGCCGTGATTGAATGGTGGAGTAGACTTGATGGGCCAAATGGCCTAATTCTGCTCCTATCACTCATGAACCTCTTTATCCTGGCTACTGCCCTTATTCTTTCAGCTTAGATAAAGGATCTCAATCTGAAATGTTGAAGAAGGGTTTCGACCTGAAACGTTGCCTATTTCCTTTGCTCCATAGATGCTGCCTCACCTGTTAAGTTTCTCCAGCATTTTTGTCTACCTGAAATGTTGACTGTCTATGTTACTCCACAGATGCTGCCTGACCTGTTGAGTTCCTCCATTTTATTTTACAGCAGTCTGTCAAAAATAGAGTGGTTGCAGGAACAGCACTACAAACCTATGATTCTCCACAGCTGTCAACACAGAGAAGCAAATGCCACATTCTTTACATTCGTGATAAACTCTCTTTTACACTTATATTTCCAGTGCAGCCTACCAGTTAAATCGAATCTACAGTAATGAATTGCAGCAAACAGCCTTTTTACTGCTCAACAGAGTCTCAGATCAGCCAAAAGATTTACAGTGCCTTCCATAATGTTTGGGAAAAAGACCCATCATTTATTTATTTGCCTTTGTACATCCATTTAAGATTTGTAATAGAAAAGAAATCACATGTGGTTAAAGTGCACATTGTCAGATTTAAATAAAGGCAATTTTTATACACTTTGGTTTCACCATGTAGAAATCACAGCAGTGTTTATACATAGTCCTCCCATTTCAGGGCACCATAATGTTTGGGACACATGCCTTCACAGGCGTTTTTAATTGCTCAGGTGTGTTTAAATACCTCCTTAATGCAGGTATAAGAGAACTCTCAGCACCTAGTCTTTCCTCCTGTCTTTCCATCGCCTCAGGAAATAAATGATGGGTCTTTGTCCCGAACATTATGGCGGGTACTGTATTTCATTTTGAATTGTGCCTGTGGCCTCAAAACAGTCAGTATTTCTGATCTTTTAAAATTACAGCTTTTATTTTAAAGAAAAAAAAAAATCAGTAAATCTCTAGTCAGTCGTTTTTATCCCTTGTTTCTAAAAAATTCGCAGGAATTGCATATTCATTGCTTATTAATACGCCACAAAATTAGAGCAGGTAATCAAGTGTGCAAGCATCCTTTTGATGACACGCTAATTGTTAATCTAATGAAAATCAGACTCCCCAGATCAGAATAGGAACAATTTAAAATATTTAATTTCATTGGAGTAAAATGTAAAAGGGATGTACAAGGCAAGTTTCATTTGACGCACATAGAGGGTGATGGGTGCCTGGAATGCGCTCCCAGGGAGGGTGGGAGCCAAACAATAGTGGCATTTAAGGACCTTTCAGATATGCAGGGAATGCAGATTAGCAGAGGAAATTAGTTTAATTTGGCATCATATTTGGCGCGGACATAATGAGCCAAAGGGCCTATTTCTGTGCTGTACTGTTGTATACTCTATTCCAATATGATGCAGATTCTTTAAAATGTTTTAAAAACAATCATTTTAACTGCCTTTCCTTTGTATACTTTCTCCATTAATCTATTTATTTCTCTTTACCCAATTTGACTAATTACTACTCTAGTTTTACAGCAATAGAGTTGCTGCCGTACAGCGCCAGAGACCTGGGTTTAATCCTGACTACCTGACTGTGTGGAGTTTGCACGTTCTACCTATGACCACGTGGGTTTCCTCTGGGGACCCCGTTTCCTCCCACATTCCAGTGTTTGGAACCAGGTGTCACATTCTCAATACAAGTGAATGAGGTGCACCGTGTAGAGCCAAAGTGAGCAGAAATGTATTCAACTAAAAAGTGATTAATCATTGGAATTCTCTACCCAAGAAGGATGTGGAAGCTCAGTCACTGAGTTTATTCAAGGCAGGGATGGGCACGGGATATCTCTGGATTTTGAAAAAGACCTTGACGAAGGCGGCTAATTTCACATTTGCTGCTTTCTTGCTTTTCAGCCCTGGTTTCCCCTCCGATGGGCTTCTTGCTCGTTACCAAGAAAATCACTGTCTTGCAAAAGGCTGCCCATTCAACTTACCCACTGCCTGATGGCGTAAACATTCATCCCAGATGACCGAGACTTTAATGTTAGCTGTAATGCTGATTAAACATTCAATTAATGGTATACAATTATTCAACTGCAGCCAAAGGAATTACACATTCTGAAGGTACAGTAGATATTGAGAGACGGGTATCCCGGCAGGAATGCCAGGAAATAGGCAGCAGAACGAGGAGAAACACTTTTCGCCAGCTTTTTGTGAGCTTTTAAAATTCTCTACACCAGAGGATTGCAAATGATGAGACATTAAGTATGTTTAAAATTGGGATAGTTGGTTTCATGCAGATTAAATAAATTAAAGGATATGGTGATAGACAGAAAAAGCTGGAGTAGCTCAGCGGAACAGGCAGCATCTCTGGAGAGAAGGAATGGGTGACGTTCGGATCGAGACCCTAATTCAGAGGATATGGGGATTGGGTGGGCAAACAGACTCAAGTTCATCAGCCATGATCTAATTGAACAAGTCTTTTTATATATACAGTTCAAACATCCCAATCGATCTATGCATCTTAAAGCCTTGGCTCGTTTTTACAAAAAGATAAATTGAAAAAAAACTTAGCACTGATTTGGTTAAAATACACATCTTGTTCATTATGATCAGAATGTAGACAGTGTGGAAACAGGCCCCACATCCCACCAAGTCCACACCAACCAGCAATTACCCCTTATACAAGCACCATCCCACACACTCGGGACAATTCATAATATTTACCAAAGCAAATTAACTTACAAACCTTGTTTAAAGTTTGTTTAAGAACACAAACATGAGCCATTTAAATGTTAGGCTACCACATATAAACAAGTAGCAATCAACTAAGATTTTCATACTGATAAATAATGGCCAGTTATGTCCCATCAGTGACCGAACATGACAAAAACATAAGGTGTGTCTACCCTGGCATTGCCACTTATTCCAGGAGATCCATTTCATTTGCACCAGTCTCTGCAATTAAAATAGATTAAAAATGGTCAGATGTAATTATGTTTAATGGGAGCCAGGTGCCACAGAAGCTGCTTTACCAGTTTTTGGCAATATTGGGATAATACACCCTTAGCATTTCCATTCTTTTGTTCTAAACCAATGTTGTTAGCTGTTAAAGAAGGAACTGCAGATGCTGGTTTAAACCGAAGATAGACACAAAAAGCTGGACAACCCAGCGGGTTAGACACATCACTGGGGAAAAGGTATAGGTGACGTTTCAGGTCAAGACTCTTCTACAGACTGCGAATCAGGCAAAAGGGAAACGAGAGATATAGATGGTGATATAGAGCACAGAGGGGGTGTGAAGCTCGCATTGTAATGGGGCATACTTATTTTATAGTAATGGTCACAATAAGGATGTCCCATTACAATACAGGTTAACATCTGCAGTGCGGTGATAATAAATCAGCTGTGGTGATTATCACATAAAGTCTAAAAAACGCTTAAACAATAAACTGGATCAATTCCATGAAAGCTACTTTATAATATCTTAGATAATACTTAGACACTCTGGAAAGCATCAACTATAATTTTCAGCCTACCCCTTTATTTTTTTACTCTACGTGTGTAACTTCCAAAAAGATCAACACAGCAGTCGTCCGTTTCTGAATGGCAAGATGCTTTTCACCTAGCTGAAACCTGATTAGAAAGCATTATCCTTTCATCAGCCATCAGCAGCAATAAACGCCACGATCATCTTTCATCTTGGTAAACCTGCCAGAACCCTACAGAGGGGAAAGTTCAAAGAGCCAAAGTGTTCAAAGACAGGAACCAGACATATCGCTCATCCAGTAAACCTTCCAAATTTCAGATTAATTATCACAGAAGTAGTATTTCACTGAACACGCAGTGTACACAACCTTCTCACTAATTAACGAGTTCAAGATTTGCTCTAAAATCAGGACTGCTGTCACCTGGCTCCACTCGTTTTTAACAGAGTAATAATCTGGGCAAAATCTCCTGCAGAGACTTCTCATCACATACTTCCTTCAGATTCGCCGAACGATTCATCTGTTCTTCAGCCAACATGTGCGTTAAAACCAATGTCTATATTCAATTACATACGTGCAATATTCTGTACAGAACTGCAAGTTGATTGAAATGGGCAACAAATAATAGCAGAGATTTATGAATTAATGCAAATAGAGATTGACATTTCTAGACACAACTACATTCTTAATTCCACTTTTGGTTCCTATTTGATCTGTCAGTCAGGAAAAAAACCATATATGCTCAACATCTGACTGCTGCAAACAGGGACATTATTAAAAGGATAACGCTTTTAAAGGAAAGAACATTTTCTACACACTTCACTGGATCACCATCACAAAATATATTTGAAACAATCCAATTATAGTCATTTATCAGCAAGTTATTACTTATACAAAATGTCCGTCATTCTAGCTCTACTAACATGCTTCAATTGCACAAAACTAGAAGAGCCACTTTGGACAACATGGATTTCATCAAGTACAAAATTGGATGAACGGTGTTCCTCTTTCAACTTCTCATCGTTGATATTATTTATGCATTTGCTTAAACCTTTCCATTACATGAGCAATTCAGACTGACCTTTCAACTGTTCATAAGCAGGTTAAAGGAATCTATGGCAAAAAAAACGCTTCTGTTCTTGTGCCAATGACCAAAGGGGCATCCAAAGGAGATGGTGGCTGATTGGACATCATATTTAAGTGCATAAAATAAGCAATCCAGCGTGGATGCTGGTTTCCCCCAAAATACCTAATTGAAATATGCAGAATAGTGAAAGGCTTGGATAGTGTGGATGTGGAGAGGATGTTTCCACTATTGGGAGAGGCTAGGACTAGAGGTCATCGCCTCAGAATTAAAGGACGTTCTTTTAGGAAGGAGATGAGGAGACATTTCTTTAGGGTGGTAAATCTGTAGAATTATTTACCACAGAAGGCTGTAGAGGCCAAGTCAGTGGATATTTTTAAGGCAGAGATAGATAAATTCTTGATTAGTACGGGTGTCAGAGGTTATGGGGAGAAGGCAGGAGAATGGGGTTAGGAGGGAAAGATAGATCAGCCATTATTGATGGGCTAGACTTGATGGGCCGAATAGCCTAATTCTACTCCTATACCTTATGACAATTTTTCTTCTTGGTTTCTTTGCACCGTTTCCTTAATAAATCCACATAAAAGGTGTGATGTGGATTAACAACTCAATAGAATCCCCGTTGTGACGCGAGTCACAGCAGCCCTCCCCCAACTGATCCTCGCCATTCATCTTCCTCCTCCTATCTTCCTCCATCCCCCTCCTCTTCACCCTCCTCCCCTTCCCCACTCCCTCCCTCACCTTTCCCTCCCTCTCCTTTCCCCTACCCTCAGTCACTCCCTCCCTCCATAACCCCTACCCCTCCTCTCCCTCTATCTCCCTGTTCCACACCCCTCTCTTCCACCTATCCCACTCCCCCACTCTCCCTCCTCATCTCCCCCACTGCCCTACTCACCCTCTATCCCTCCACTCCCTACCTTCCCACTACTCTCCCTCTATCCCCTCCACCACTTTCCTCTCCATCACTCCTCCCTACCCCCTCCTCTCCATCTATCCCCCTGCTCCCCCACTCCTCACCTCCCCCCAATCCCACCCCCCACAATGAAAATCGCAATGTTTTTAAAAAAATGAAGCCTCTTGAATCTTGTTGTTACTTGTGGGCGGAGCACCAAGGCAAATTCCTTGTATGTGAATACTCGGCCAATAAACTTACTTACACGCACGCACGCATACAAACAAACAAGATGAGAGTTTTAGTAATATATATAGATATATAGATTCCATTATACTTTGTTTGTAAGCATGGGCTTTGACCAAATTGGTCTTTGAAATGCATAACATTTAAGTAAACACGCCAAATAATTCTGCTTCATAGATTTTCATTTTCAGTCATTAACACCAAAATTTGAAGTGAAACCATTACTGGAACCCTGAAACAGTTGTGAAGAAAATTCCAAAATTAAATGGTATACTTTTAACAGACGTCTTATGTTTCCAGACATTATACAGACTGCAAAACATTTCCATAACTATTATACATACTTAAAAGGCACAAACTTTATATCCAACAGGACAAAATTACTGCAATGCATTAACATTCCAGCAATGGATTTTCTCCAGCAATAACACAGGTGCCTAAATGCAAATCAATAACAGTTTTATCGTGTGAATTTGGCACCAACATAGTGGAAACTGAAAAGCCACCAGCTGTTCTTAAATTCTGTTCAATGAAAGCAAATTCCATTATTAGTATGTGATTTCCAATGGATGCCTTTGTTTAAAATTCATCCCTAAATATGCCCAAAACAGTCTGGAAACCTTGGCTGCCTGTGCTCAACCTTCAATGTTGACTGAATTATAATCAATCGCTGGCCACTTGATGTAATGTATGCAATAATAACACCTATGGAAACGTTCCAAAACGGAAGAGATTTAGGTGAAAACACAAAATGTTTAGCAGCTGCTGCAATTTCTTTACTGCTTGGGGAATGCCACACATTGTGAATTTTTACTAATTAGATTATATAAATATGAAGTAAATCAATTACCACAATTAAAATGGCTTGAGCTGTCATGCAACCTATCACACATGGTAAACCTGGATGATTAATACAACATACAGCATTAAAACAAAATCCCATAAAGTATTATTGTAGCCCCAAGAACATTATACACGCATACGGGAACATCATACTCTATTGAATATTTATATCATTTGGAAGGGATAAATCATTGTAATTTATCTACAAGACATTTAAGAGACTTTTAGATAGCTGCACGGATATGCAGAGAATGGAGGGATATGAATCACATGCAGGCAAAGGAGATTAGTATAACTTGGCATCATGTTTAGCACACATATTATGGGCCAAAGGGCCTGCACTGTACTGTTCTATTTAATGCATTAATAAATTTTACCATGTTTTAGATGCTCAAGAGGGTGTATCTTTAGATTGGGTTTGATTTTGCATCATTGCTTCATTTGACACAAGATTGTATCAGCGGCTCTTACTTTAAAGGTTTTCTCTCAGCTGGAGTTCTCATTTTATTTCTAAAAGCCCTTCGAAACTTCACTCAACTGCATGCTTCAACTGGCATTGTGATCAACACATCCATTGACGCTGTCATTATTCTGTCAAGGTGTTCCGAATGTGGATGAAGTGAACTGGCAACTTGCATTTCTGCCCATCTGCACTTCAATTCCTTTTCCCAGTCTGTGCACTTCACAACAAGCAATTCAATGATCCTGCAAACACTATAGATTAAGTGGAGGATGATAATCACTGAGGGTGGTAAAAAATAACTTGCACATTACATTAGATCCATGTTCCAAAGGACCATGGGGGGGGGGGGTGTATGGTGTCCGCTATTGCTGATTGTCCACTATGATCGAGTAAGGTATTATCATTGTATAAGTCGTAGAAACAAGCAAGTTGCAGTTGCTGGTTAATACACAAACGGGCACAAAGTGCTGAAATATCTCAGCAGGTCAGGTAGCATCTCTGGAGAACATGGAGAGGTGATGTTTTGGGTCGAGACCCTTCTTCAGACTCTCGGTCTGGAACTTAGCGTGGAATCCAGGTGAGTTGATGGCCCCGGCCCGCTGGCGGACTGGGGAGGCGAGGATCAGCGGAGTCAATGGTTGCGGCCCATGGGCGGCCGGAGTGCAGGTGATGTTCGGCGGTGGTGGCAGCAGGTGCAGTGTGGAAACGGCCAAGGCAGGTGTGTGGGCCAGTCGTGGCAGCAGAAGGTCGGCCTGGAAGCGACGTGAGCCAGGGGTGGCATGGGGGCAAACAGTGCTGTAAGTGGCAGGGGTGTGACACGTGCCAGGGGTGGCATGGGCAGCTGTCGGTAGGTCGGTCCACTCTAATCGAAATCCGTTATAAAGAGATCCATTAAAACAAGGGTTTACAGTATTCCAAAAATCAAAGAGGACTAGGTGGTTGTGCAGCAACTGCTCCTATACCTGCAGTTTTGACTCGAAAGTTTGATTAAAATATTACATTGCATGTTCATCTGATTTGTTTATGAAGAGGCAACATTTATATAAAAGTGGCATCTAAAGCGCAAGTTTGGGCATTATTTTACCGGAGCACAACATCAGAAATATGATTAAGAGTAGGCCATATGCCTCGTCTTGCCTGCTTCAACATTCACAAAGATGATGGCTTCGCCAAACTTGGTCTCAGATCCACTTTCCTGGTCTTTCTCCACAACCTTAACTCCCTGCCAGCTAAAAAACAAAAATACTCAGTGCTGAGGTCGCTAAAGCTCACGGAGATCACACTGGGGTCAATAATTCCAAAGATTCATGAGGCTCAAAGTAGTCAGCTCAGCTTCATTGAAGCTACACTCTAAAGTTGCAGATTCTCCCATGAAGAGAAACACATTCTCTATCCTGTCAATTCCCCTCAGAATGATTCAAGAAGATCTCCCATTCTACTCAGTTACAATGAGCACAATAACTCAACTGTTCCTCATTACACACGCTACTTTCACTTCAGGAATTTGGCAAACATTTATTTTTACATAAAACTATGTTAACTTAGCTTGACAGTATTATAATTTCCTATCTATCCTGCTATTATTTCTTCAGTTTCAGAAATGATTCCAGTATTTACTACCTAATGGGATTAGGTTTACTGATCCAATGGTCTCCCCCCACTCTGTTTCTTGAATAGAGGCAGTGCATTTGCAATTTTCCACTGGCTTTACCCAAACTTGTGACCTACAGCTAATCTTTGCAAGATGATATGTCTATTTTTTTCAATATGAAATCATCCTCAATCTAGTTCACCAGAGAAGAATCATTCTTCTCGTAGTTTTTATTTTTCTATTGAATATATGATTGAAAATTATCAGTTCCATCACGGTCTTCTATTGCTTATCTTTTAAATTATTTTCTCAGTCCAAATTAGCCAACTCTGCCTGTGTACCTATTAATTTCCTAAATTTAAGGCACAACATTCAGTATCCCACTTTCGAAACAGAATCAAATACTATCAAGTCACGATCACTTTTACCCTCGAAGCCTGTAATTAATCCTGATTCACCGGATTTAAAATAGGTAATGTCTTGGCTTCTTCATTTCAAGAACGTTGATCCCAAAAAGCTTTTTTCTACACAATTGTTCCAAATTCACTCATCTTTAAAGGTATGATTGACAATATGTATTTTTCCAAACTAATCGAAGTTTAGTGTCACCTATGATTTTTGCAGTACTGTTTTACAACTCCCCAGTAACCCTACTCCAACCTTTGAACTTCTTTCTTTTGGACTTCATAACTACAGCTTGATATTCTGAGCCAAGAACATTTCTCATTATGCTACTGACTTTAATATTTAATAACAGGGCTACAGTTCCTCGTTTTCCTTTCTAATCCATCCTTCCAAAATGTCACGCAAGCTGGAATATTCAGTTCCTAGCTTTGAGATCAATAGCGATCAGGTCACATCAATAGACTCTTATTTATGCCATCAATTCGTCAACCTTAGAAACATAGAAAATAGGTGCAGGAGGAGGCCATTCGGCCCTTCGAGCCAGCACCGTCATTCATTGTGATCATGGCTGATCGTTCCCAATCAATAACCCGTGCCTGCCTTCTCCCCATATCCCTTGATTCGACTAGCCCCTAGAGCTCTAACTCTCTCTTAAATCCATCCAGTGAATTGGCCTCCACTGCCCTCTGTGACAGGGAATGCCACAAATTCACAACTCTCTGGGTGAAAAAGTTTTTTTCTCACCTCAGTCTTAAATGGCTTCCCCTTTATTCTAAGACTGTGGCCCCTGGTTCTGGACTCGCCCAACATTGGGAACATTTTTCCTGCATCTAGCTTGTCCAGTCCTTTTATATGTTTCTAAAAGATGCCCCCTCATCCTTCTAAACTCCAGTGAATACAAGCCTAGTCTTTTCAATCTTTCCTCATATGACAGTCCCGCCATCCCAGGGATCAATCTCGTGAACCTACGTTGCACTGCCTCAATCACAGCCTTGTTAAAAGTTTTGTGTGCATTCAAATAACAAGCCTTTCAATATTATAACTCTAGTTGTAGGTGCACTCTGCTCCTTACTGTTGCACTTATGTCATCGTTACCCATACTGCTACTCTACACGATTGTCCGTTCTTTTTAACATTAGGAAAGGAGATGCATTTGGTTGGAAATATTTGGTTGGAAATATTTAAGGTAATCTCGAATGTTGTAAATAAGAATCTAGTTCCAGACCCAAAATTAATAATATTGGGAATATTAGAAAGGGATCAATTACTCACGACAGCACAAAGAACTTTCACAGATTATAGTTTAATAATTGGTAAAAAATTAATTTTACAATTTTGGAAAGGCCCCATACCCCCTACAATCAAATTGTGGATTTCAGGAATGGCGGAGACTTTACACTTGGAAAGAATAAGACTTGCCCTTTTAGGCAAGTTAGACCAATTTAATGTGATTTGGTCTCCATTCCTTGAATATCTTAAGGGATCAATATGACTCGGTTTGCAGACTTGATCGAGACCTGAACGAAGGATTAGACGAAGAATAATACATTATTGATCACGGATATATTATTATATAAATACTGTTTGTATAATATACCACTGTCATTTTATTTACTTTTTTCTTTTGGCTATTTTATAACTATCTTTATGTTAATCATTTTTCACATTTTCCTACTTTTCACTATAAAAAAACTAAAATAAAATGTTTAGAAGTATATATAAGAAAACATGGTAATTATTACCTATCTCTTTATCAAGAACGTTGTTTTTATATGTACTTATACTTGTACTTATACCTGTACTTCTAATAAAAAATATTCAACAAAAAAAGGAAAGGAGATGCATATGGAAGGACAAATATAGGAGGTACAGAGGAAGTTTGGCAATTACTCTGTTAAAGTACAACATTTAATCTGAAAACAACTGTACAAATTTGCCAACAGAACAGTGGTGCAGCAGATAATGCCGCTGCCTCACAGTGCCAGCAACGTAGGTTTGACCCTGAACTCTGGTGGTGTCTGTGTGGAATTTGCACAATCTTCCTACATTCCCACGTGAGAATCCCCCAATGCTTTTGTTTCCCCTTCATTATCGCAAATATATGCTGCTGATTAATAGGTTAATTGGCGGATGCAAGTTGCCCCTGTAGTTGTTGCGTGGGGAGCTAAGGGGCATGAGAGGAAATAAACTACAAGGAAATAAGTGGTGGAATGAGATTGATGGGGTTACTCTGATAGTTGGTACAGGCTCAGGTGGGCTGAATAGCATCCTTCTATGTTGTAACAAAATAATAATAATGTGGAGGTAGTGGTTTAAGAAAATCAATACAACATACTGTGGATGTTGTAAATCTTTAATAAAATAGACTAGAAATACCCAGTAGATTGAGCCTTTATGTGCAGAGTAGGCAAAACCTACAATTCAGGTCGCTGATCCTTCAGGAGCATTTATAAAAATGATCCAACATGCTCTAAGATGCAGTGAAAGTGGGAGAGTGGTAGATGGAAGGAAACATAGGGAGAAGTCTGTGATGAGTTACAAATCAGGAGTGATTAAGAAACAAAAAAACGAGGACACGACACAAACTTCAATGGGACAAATAACCACATCAAAATGAATCAGGAGGTGGGGGAGCGGGGGGGGGGGGGAGCGGTAAGGAAGAAGTGGGTGGGTTTCCCCCGAGTGTTCTGGTTTCCTGCTACACTCCAAGGACGCAGGTTAATTGGCTTAGGTAAAAATGGTAAATTGTCCCTAGAGTGTAGAATAGGACTAGTGAACGGGTGCAGATTCGGTGGGCTAAAGGAGGGCCAGTTTCCGCGATATATCTCTACACTAAACAACGTTGAGTGCAAATGGTATGAATGTGAGAAATTGTTTCCCTAGGTTTATACTGTACTTCACTCTGGGGTTACTTCTGACCAGACTTCAATCATCCACACATTTTACCTTCACATGGCACATCCTCCAATGAGCACAGAAATGCAAGGACTGTTCATTTACCCTTCCTTCCCAATGCTCAATACACTTCTTTCAAGCAAGACAGTGGTTTTCTTGTATTTCTTTCAGTTTACTATCTCCTCCATATTAGGAAAGCCAAGCCAGGTTCAATCCACAAGCATGATCTTGAGCTTTCCGCTGCATATCATTTTCATTCTGCACTCACTTCGAACCCTTCTAAATTAATTCCAATGAAGTCAAGTAAACTAAGGAATACTAGTTTGTCTTCCCGTAAGCTAATAAGAGCCATGCACCAATTTCTCAACAATCAGCAATTTAAATTTTAAATAAAATCATGTGCTGGTTAGGCAAATTGCTGATGAGAAACAGTATTCATATAGTGCGTCCAAAGACTACCTAATCTGTTTCTCTCTCCATAAACTTTGCCTGAGAATTAAGAAGATTTTAGATTTCCAGAAAATTCAATATTGGGACTTTTGAATTTTGTATTATAATTTAAATCCATTGTAGCGGCACCATACGTGGTGAATAAAGGTGAGACGCCAGGTCGGTTCAAACGGTTCTTTATTCAGTAGTGACACGTTAGGTGGGTGCGCCAACTACATTACAAAGTTGTTGTAGCTGAGCGAGGTTGTACTCTTGGGCTCAGCTACCTGTTGACTGCTTAAGGTCTCGAGGTGAGAGACCTAAGTACCAGGACACTCCCTCTAGCCCATGACGTCACGTGCCCGCCCTCGTATCTCCTGACGAGGGTTTGAGCATAAGTGGCCCGTGTTTAGGCTGACGCCACACCATGATATTAATTATTTTCAGCAATTTGGTATCAGCATTTTTCCTTATATGAGAGATACAGCATGGAAGCAGGCCTGTTGGCCCACCGAGTCCATTCCGACCAACAATCGCCCTGTACACCAGCACTATCCTACACATATTGGGACAATTTACAATTCACAGAAGCCAATTAACCGACGAACCCAATTAACCTACAAGCCTGTACGTCTTTGGAGTGTGGGAGGAAACCAAAGAAGTCGGAGGAAACCCAAGCAATCATAGGGAGAACGCACAAACTCCGTACAGACAGCACCTGTAGTCAGGATCGAACCCGGGTGTCTGACACTGTAGGGCAGAAACTTTGCCCCTGCGCCACCAGAATCTGTTTTCAGCTTGCCATCACGCCAAATGCATTTATATAAATTAAATTATATTAAAAAAGTCACAGTACTTATAATCCTATTACTTAGATTAAAAGACATGAGTTTTATTAGGTATTTTCCTTCATATAAGCACTGCTTATTCACTACTGATTATCTGTATAAGAAAATAAATGGGCTTGATTGATGTATTGTGATGTATGATAAAACGGAATGACAATCTGGTAAATGATGAAATAAAAGATGAGTCTAACGGAGATCGAAATGGAAATAATACCACTGCATGTTGTTAACTTATAAAAGGTTCACTTTGGCATTAGCTTTTTTTTTGCTTAGCAAATCACTTTGTTAAACAACAGTTAATTAAGATCTCCCTTTCATTCATACCAGCTTCTATGTGGGCTTCAGCACAGCAAATACTTAAGAGAATTAAAAATTAGCATCATTTACTGGCTGGGGAATATCTAGTTATCAAAATTAACCATTCAAACCAAAACACCAACAGCTGCTGACTTGTATGCTTTTCACAAAGACTGATGTCAAGTATTCCATGAAAATCATTTGAGTCTTTTTCCATTTTTTTTTTTTTTGAATTAAATTCTGAACTATATCTTAAATTTAAAGCACCTTGCTGTTGAGATTTCATCTGACAACCCAAAGCTGAGATGAACACTTTGTTAAATTAATATTCATTGATTTAATGCCATTACATTTTTGCATTTACATCAGCACAGATAAAATTAAGGCACAGCATTGGGGGAGTGAAGAGCCTCTCAATTTAAAAGGAAATTAACTGGTTCATGCCCTCTCCACCACAGCAGACTGTGATCTTTGCTGCTGAACAACCTGCCACAAGGTCAGCTCAAACACAGCAATGAAGGTGGCATTGAGGGAGTGCTGGACCATTACACAGAGAGGATGTCCTCTCTGCCCTCTCAGCTGGATGCAAAGAAAATCCCCATGGTTTTTAAAAAATATTTCACACATCATGAGCTTCAGAGGCAAGGTCAGCTTCTAAATCACATGCATAATTGTCCTTGAGAAGGCGATAGTGGGTTCAGGGTTATTAGGTAAAAAGCTCCTGGATTCTGACTAGGAATATTGAACGCATTGCGATAAATTTGCAAGTCAGATGGTGCGTGACTTGAGAGGAACATAAAATTGCACAGGACAGGCACAGACCCTTTGTCCCACCAAATCAAATGCCAATCTAGCTAATCATAATATGATCCGTATCCCTTTAGGTTCATGTGTCTGTCCGACTGCCTCCTAAACATTGCTTCGTATCTGCTTACAGCATCTCTCCTGGCAGCGTTTTCCTGGCATCTACCATTCTTTGTTTAAAAAATGTAACTTGCATATCTTCTTTAAACTTTCCCTCTCTCACCTTAAACCTCTAGTATTTAACATTTCCACCCAGGGAGAAAGACCGATTGTCTACCCTATCTATGCCTTTCATAATTGTTAATCAGTTCCTATCCTCAATCTCTGATGCTCCGTAGAAAACAATCCAAATTTGTCCAATATCTCTTTATAGCTAACACAGGAAATATCCAGATGAACTTTTTCTACAGTTTAAACCTACACATCATTCTTACAGTGCAGCAACCATAAATGCATACAATGCTCCTAATGTGGCCCAACCAAAGTTTTTGAGTTAGAGGTTACACATCACGGCCCAACTTGTCCATGTCAACCAAGATGCCCCATCTAAGCTAGTCCCATGTGACCGTGCCTGGCCCATATCTCTCTAAACCTTCCCGATCCATATACCTGCCCAAATGTACTTTAAATGATGTTATTGCACTTGCCTCAACTGTGTCCTCATTTCACAACTACCCACCGTCCTAAATGTGAAAATGTTTCCCCTCAAATTCTTATTAAATATTACCCTCTCAACTTAAACCACTTCCTCTGGTTCTTGATCCCCTTACTCTGTGTAAAAGGCTCTGCATTCACCTAATCAATTCCTCTCATTTTATATACATCTCTCTCTCTGTAAGAACACCCCTCAGTCTCCTGCCAACCTTTACCTGGAGCTCAGGCCCTCGTGTCCTGGCAACATTCTTGTAAATCTTTTCTGCATTCTTTCCAGTTTAATCACATCTTAACTATAGCAGGGTGGCCAGAACGAAATACTGCTGCAACATGACTTTTACACTTAATACCCCGACCAATTAAGCCAAATATGTCATCGGCCTTCTTTATCATCCTATCTACTTATGTTGCCACTTTCTGCGATATAGGGCTTTCATGCAAGATCTCTCCCCACATCAATGCTCATTGGGATCCATCACTTATTATAATTGTATAAGGGGTAAGAGCGTTGTAAAAACAAGCCTGAAGGCTTTGTGTCTCAATGCAAGGAGTATTCGTAATAAGGTGGATGAGATGAACAGCAGATAGCTATTAATGAGTATGATATAGTTGGGATCACGGAGACATGGCTCCAGGGTGACCAAGGCTGGGAGCTGAACATCCAGGGATATTCAATATTCAGGAGCGATAGAGAGAAAGGAAAAGGAGGTGGGGTAGCGTTGCTGGTTAGAGAGGAGATTAACGCAATGGAAAGGAAGGACATTAGCTTGGAGCATGTGGAATCGGTATGGGTAGAGCTGCGAAACACTAAGGGGCAGAAAACGCTAGTGGGAGTTGTGTACAGGCCACCTAACAGTAGTAGTGAAGTTTGGGATGGTATTAAACAGGAAATTAGAAATGCGTGCGACAAAGGCAAAACAGTTATAATGGGTGACTAGAAATTTACATATAGATTGGGTGAATCAAATTGGCAGGGGCGCTGAGGAAGAGGATTTTTTGGAAAGTATGCGGGATAGTTATCTAAATCAACATGTAGAGGAACCAACGAGAGAGCAGGCTATTTTAGACTGGGTATTGAGTAATGAGGAAGGGTTAGTTAGCAGTCTTATTGTGCGTGCCCCCTTGGGCAAGAGTGACCATAATATGGTTGAGTTCTTCATTAGGATGGAGAATGACATTGTTAATTCAGAAACAATGGTTCTGAACTTAAGGAAAGGTAACTTTGAGGGTATGAGACGTGAATTGGCCAAGATTGACTGGCAATCAATTCTAAAAGGGTTGACGGTGGATACGCAATGGAAGACATTTAAAGACTGCATGGATGAACTACAAAAATTGTTCATCCCAGTTTGGCAAAAGAATAGATCAGGGAAGGTAGTGCATCCGTGGATAACAAGGGAAATCAGGAATAGTATCAAAGCAAAGGATGATGCGTACAAAGTAGCCAGAAAAAGCAGCATACCAGAGGACTGGGAGAAATTCAGAGACCAGCAGAGAAGGACAAAGGGCTTAATCAGGAAAGGAAAAATAGATTATGAAAGAAAACTGGCAGGGAACATAAAAACTGACTGCAAAAGTTTTTATAGATATGTGAAGAGAAAGAGATTAGTTAAAACAAATGTAGGTCCCTTACAGTCAGAAACAGGTGAGTTGATCATGGGGAACAAGGATATGGCGGACCAATTGAATAACTACTTTGGTTCCGTCTTCACTAAGGAAGACATAAATAATCTGCCGGAAATAGCAGGGGACCGCGGGTCAAAGGAGTACTTGAGTGAAATCCAGGTTAGTCGGGAAGTGGTGTTGGGTAAATTGAATGGATTAAAGGCCGATAAATCCCCAGGGTCAGATAGGCTGCATCCCAGAGTACTTAAGGAAATAGCTCCGGAAATAGTGGATGCATTAGTGATAATCTTTCAAAACTCTTTAGATTCTGGAGTAGTTCCTGAGGATTGGCTGGTAGCAAACGTAACCCCTCTTTTTAAGAAGGGGGGGAAGAGAGAAAACGGGGAATTACAGACCAGTTAGTCTAACATCGGTAGTGGGGAAACTGCTAGAGTCAGTTATTAAAGATCGGATAGCAGCACATTTGGAAAGTGGTGAAATCATTGGACAAAGTCAGCATGGATTTACGAAAGGTAAATCATGTCTGACGAATCTTGTGGAATTTTTCGAGGATGTAACTAGTAGCGTGGATAGGGGAGAACCAGTGGATATGGTGTATCTGGACTTCCAGAAGGCTTTCGACAAGGTCCCACATAAGAGATTAGTATATAAACTTAAAGCATACGGCATTGGGGGTTCAGTATTGATGTGGATAGAGAACTGGCTGGCAAACAGGAAGCAAAGAGTAGGAGTAAACGGGTCATTTTCACAATGGCAGGCAGTGAATAGTGGGGTACTGCAAGGCTCAGTACTGGGACCCCAGCTATTTACAATATACATTAATGATCTGGATGAGGGAATTGAAGGCAATATCTCCACGTTTGCAGATGACACTAAGCTGGGGGGCAGTGTTAGCTGTGAGGAGGATGCTAGGAGACTGCAAGGTGACTTGGATAGGCTGGGTGAGTGGGCAAATGTTTGGCAGATGCAGTATAATGTGGGTAAATGTGAGGTTACCACTTTGGTGGCAAAAATAGGAAAACAGACTATTATCTAATTGGAGACCGATTAGGAAAAGGGGAGATGCAGCGCGACCTGGGTGTCATGGTACACCAGTCATTGAACGTCGGCATGCAGGTACAGCAGGCAGTGAAGAAGGCGAATGGTATGTTAGCTTTCATAGCAAAAGGATTTGAGTATAGGAGCAGGAAGGTTCTACTTCAGTTGTATAGGGTCTTGGTGAGACCACACCTGGAGTACTGCGTACAGTTCTGGTCTCCAAATCTGAGGAAGGACATTATTGCCATAGAGGGAGTGCAGAGAAGGTTCACCAGACTGATTCCTGGGATGTCAGGACTGTCTTATGAACAAAGACTGCATAGACTCGGTTTATACTCTCTAGAATTTAGGAGATTGAGAGGGGATCTTATAGAAACTTACAAAATTCTTAAGGGGTTGGACAGGCTAGATGCAGGAAGATTGTTCCCGATGTTGGGGAGGTCCAGGACAAGGGGTCACAGCTTAAGGATAAGGGGGAAATCCTTTAGGACCGAGATGAGGACTTTTTTCACACAGAGAGTGGTGGGTCTCTGGAACTCTCTGCCACAGAGGGTAGTTGAGACCAGTTCATTGGCTATATTTAAGAGGGAGTTAGATGTGGCCCTTGTGGCTAAGGGGATCAGAGGGTATGGAGAGAAGGCAGGTACGGGATACTGAGTTGGATGATCAGCCATGATCATATTGAATGGCGGTGCAGGCTCGAAGGGCTGAATGGCCTACTCCTGCACCTAATTTCTATGTTTCTATATAGTTTTTCCTTCCATTTGACCGCCCAAAATGCATCACCTCACATTTATCCACATTAAACCCCATCTGCCATTTCTCCTTCCAAATTTCCAGCTGATCTATATCCTGTTGTATCCGTGAACAACCTTCCTCAATATCCACAACTTCTTGATATCAGCATACCCTTTCCTAATTATACCATCATATATGTCCTCTTCCTTGGAGAATACTCAAGTGAAGTACTCATTTAGGACCTTGCCCAGTTCCTTTGATTCATGCATAAATTCTCTCCTTTTTCCTCGATTGGAGCTATGCATTCCCGAACTACACTCTTGCTCCTTATACATAAGGTCATGTGATAAGAGAAGAATTAGGTCATTCGGCCCATCAAGTGTACTCTGCCATTCAATCATGGCTGATCTATCTCGCACCCCTTACCCCATTCCCCTGCCTTCTCCCCATAACCCCTGATACCCGTACTAATCAAGAATCTATCTATCTCAGTCTTAGGCCTCCACAGCCTTCTGTGCCAAAGAATTCCACAGATTCACCACCTACAATGCAGATTTTTCTTTTTTGCGAGGCAAATGTTGGCAGAAAGTAGAATTGGCCTTGGTGAATTGCTGAAGTATATTTTGCAGACGGCATATGACAAAACCACAGTGTGCTTATGGCATGGGGAGCAAATGTTTCGGGTTGTGGATGGGGTACCAACCAGATGAATTGCTTTGCCTGCATGGTGGTGAGGATTTCAGTAGTCTGGAGCTGTGCAATGATTCAGACAACTCCATCCTGACTTGTGGCATGCGCACGGTGGTATAAGGTAAAAGGCTTTTACGGAGCTGCTCCTGTTAGGGTTTGGTCAAGATTATGCCAGAATGTTGATTGCAGAGGAGAATGGGGAATTCAGCAAACCAATGTCATGAAAGGGCAAGAAGATAGTTAGACTCCAGTTGGAAATGGTCACTGCTTGGCAGGTATTTGTGCTGCACAAATATTGAAAGGTATCCAGGCTAACATTTATCCTTCAAGTAACATAACAGAAGCAAATGCATGGTCATCACCACTTTGCTATGATTGGAGTTTGGACTATGCGCAAACGTCATTTGAGACACGTTCTATATTTCAACAGCAAAGGCATATTTAGGTTGGCGTTAGTCCAAGACTCAGTCTTATGCCATTTCAAGGACAATGCTATAAATGAGGAAGGACTGGTGGCAAGGGTTTCTGATATCATTGAACTTACTGATCGTAAAACAGAAGGCCAGTGAGCCATTCGGGTTCATTTCAGGTCCCATCAGTTTAATTTCCTCTCTTATAGTCCTGTAATTTATCCTCTTGACATATACGCATTAACTACCTTTTGTTTTGCTACCTACGCTAAGGGCTAATTTTACAGAAACCAATTACCCTACAACCATGCCTTTAGGATCTGTGAGGAAACCAGAGCATCCAGAGGAAACCCATGTGGTCACGGGATAAGGTCCACACAGCCAGCAACTGACATGAAGAATGAACCCAGATCCCTGGAACTGTGATGTAACATTGATGCTCTGCCATAATAGAGCAAAAAAAAAAAAAACAATTTACAATTTTTAAGGGAAATAGAGAATGCATACCAAACAAAGTGTGACTTATACTTACAAAACAAATTAAGCCAAAGAAAAACTACAGAAATAGGTTCAATTCCTTGTCTGATAACCATTGCCTAAACATTCGCTACTATTTGACGTTTATACCATATTTGGAATGGAATGGAATACTTTGTTACAAGGTACAATTAAATTATTTGCTTGCATACCCAACTCCACGCAGCACTGACAAAGATACAAGGTACCCCCGCAGGCTCCTCCTCCCCACTCCCCCACACTGGGTCCGCCATTGTTCTTTCCCCTCCCTCCCTCATGGCGGTCCCTCCATGCCGTCTCCTCCATTGTTTATCCCCCTTCCCCACAGTGATCTCCCCACGCCAGCTCCTCCATTGTTCTTCCCCCTCACGGTGGCTCCCCTGCGCCCTCATCGACTGCCAACCCTGGGTCGACCCGCAAGGTTCAACCTTCACCACTGAGGGGCTCACCGCCGCCGTCGATGCTCTGTCACATTTACATTATAAGCAGACAATTATCAAGCACAATTGTTATTAAGTGTTTACGAAGGAACTGCAAATGCTGGAAAATCGAAAGTAGACAAAAATGCTGGTGAAACTCAGCGGGTGAGGCAGCATCTATGGAGTGAAGGAAATAGGCGATGTTTCGGGTCGAGACCCTTCTTTAAAACGTCACCTATTTCTTTCGCTCCATAGATGCTGCCTCACCCGCTGAGTTTCTCCAGCAATTTTGTCTACCACTGTCTTTAAGTGAGTGGTTTCCCACCTATCCTTCAAGTAGGACCCTGACGATGGCACAATGTACAAAACTGATTAAAAAGTTTGAATGAAATGTAATCAATTCTGGGCTTAGAGAACACAGCACCCATAAATAACTTTATTGCTTCCTACATGGCAGGGATTTTTTTGCAAAAAGTGTAATGCATCACCACAGATATTTGTTCTCTGTGGTTTAGGTATTAAGGTGGCACATTATCAGTAAGAAAAATATAATACTAATCCTGACCTTTAATTGAAATATTGCCCTTATTTTACAAATCTACCCGAGTACTATTTTTTAATTTAAAAACATTTTTTCCTCAGCTTCTTCAGACTTTGCAGCAGTTTTTGTTTTTTACTCAGATGAGAACAGTTTCACGTGAGCCACGGCAATGGAATAGTTTAGCTGTTCTTCAATAACTTACCCAGATAGGGAGTGAGCCATCTGAATGCAAGAGAACAATAATTTCATTTCGGAGTCACGTGAGTGACTTCGTGAAGACCCGCCGGCGCGCATGCTCGACATATCGTCGTACCGCGTTGCTGCGACGGCTGACGGAGGAGCGTGCTCCTCGCCAGCCCTTCATAAGGGAACCAAGCAGGTAAGTATGCTACCTTAAGTTGGTGGTTCTTGTTGTGTTTGCTTCACAGCAAGAACATGGATGGGAGTTTAAGAGGCCGGAGTTCGAGGAGAAGTCGCCGGCCAGCAGTTCCGGAGCGAGAGTTGTCGGGGGTACCTGCAACGCAGACCGGAACGAGGGCGGAGATGTCGGTGAGCTCTGTTTTTTCAGGTCCGGACCCGCCCGCACACCACAGCTCGGAGGAGTTCGACGAGGAGGAGTGTGGTGTGCCGCCAGAGCAGGACGACCCTGCCGTGGCAGTCAGGTCGTCAGCAGGCTTGCTGACGGCCTCGAGCAGAAGGGTCCGTGCGGCTGCACGGCCCGCTTCACGAAGCCCCCTGAGGAGGGGAAGGGCAGGAGCCCAAAAGCCTAACCCTGTCGGGGCTAAGGCTCTGCCTGTCGCCAAGGAGCGGTCAGGTTCTAGGACGGGACCCGGGGCAGCTGTGAGGTCCAGCCGTCGCCCCCCAACTTCCGACGCCGGGACGAGTCAGTTGGGGGTCCCATCACGGTCGCCAAGCCCCCCATGGATGGGTGGGCGAGACCATGCGTCGGCAAGGTCCACGATGTGGGCAGCTGGCAAGCCTGCACGGGCCCAAGGTATCCAGGCTTCGGCTGGTGCCGACACCATGCCGCATCTGTCCTTAGAGGCAACGGCTTCCGCTCCCGCTACACGGAGACGGTTGAACACGCCCGTGCAGGAATCGCGCAGTTTCGCCTCGGCGGCTGTCGACGACAACTACCGGCACCGGCAGGGCCTCGACGAGGTGCGGGCCGATGACAGGAGCCCCGGCCAATTTTCAGAGCTGGAGGACTCCGACCACCTGAGTGTTCAGGGTGAAGGGCGTATTGACCGTATAGAGCGGCTGCTGGAACGTCTCCTTCGACAACAACAGGCATCCAGCAGCGACAGGCACAGGGCTTCATCACCAGCTTCATACACCAGCCTGGAGCAGCAGGACGAGGAGGCAGTGGTCGATCCCAATCCACCCCCGCCTGAGTTACCGGCGGAGGACCTCCTCGATGTGGCCACCAAGTTTGCAGCCCCTCATTCCTTGGGGCTTCCTATCAATACAAAACTGGCAGCCACTGTGGACTTCCTAAATAATCACCAGCTTCAGGAGGAAGTTCTACTACAAGCCATGAGCCGTCACAAGGCTCCATCAAACTGCAACTCCCTCAACGTGCCTGTGGTCAATACGCCAATCTGGGGCAACATCAGTGCGGCTATCCGTCAGCAGGAACTAAAGATTCAGCGGATCCTGAAACTCCTCACGGCCGGGATTACTGCTTTTGTGCGGTCGGTCGACGGAGAGGAGCTTAATTTGGACCAGGAGGATGCTCTGGCGCTTCTATGCGCTACTCAAAATGAAATCAACGGCTTTCGGAAAAATAGCATCCGCCCAGCGCTCAACCCCAAATTTGCAGGGTTGTGCAAACCACCGCCGCCGCCCCGTCAGCTCTTTGGCGAAGACCTTGCCAAAAGGGTCAGAGAGCTTGATGAACAAGCCAAGACCGTGGGGCTCATGCGCTCTCAGAGTGCCCCCACGCCATCGAGCTCCAAAGCTCCGCTTGGCCGCTCACGAGGGTCTGCCAGCACGTCTACCAGGAATTACCCTCCAGCTCCAAACCGATATCAACCACCCCAACCACAGGGGTCTTTTTTAGGACAGGCTCGGCAGAAGCCGAGATGGAAAATGAGGACGCCACGACCTCAAACCAACCCAGCACCTCTACGTCCACCCACTCGTGTCAGGGACCGCCGGTAACCACAGAGGTGAGGCGGTCTGGTTCTCTTTTTTCTCTTTGTTTAACCTCACATGTTGGTGGGCGTTTGCGGTTGTTTGCGGGTGCATGGGGTGATATTACCAGTGATGAGTATGTGTTACGGAATATTCAGGGCCATAGCATTGAGTTTATTAATGGGGACATCCCTCCGTCTCAGCATAGACCGGGTCGTATGTTTAAACTAACGGCTGCGGAACAGTCCGTAGGCTATAAGGAAATTTTAAGGTTGGAACAGAAAGGGGTCATAGAGAAAACGGTTCATGAGCCCGTTGAATTTGTTTCCAATATTTTTACCCGACCTAAGAAAGATGGAGGCTGTAGAGTCATTATTGATCTGACCACTCTGAATAACTTTGTAACATATACTCATTTTAAAATGGACACGTTTGAAACGGCCAAATCATTGATCTCACAAGGGTGCTTTATGGCATGTATTGATTTACAGGATGCGTACTATACCGTACCCATGCAAAAATATTACAGAAGGTTCTTAAAATTTATCTGGATGGACCAGCTGTGGTTGGAGCATTGGATGAGTTACGATGGTGGGTTTGCCACATTAGTAACTCGTTTAAAACTATTATTGAGGCGAAACCGATGATATACTTACAAACTGATGCGAGCTCTGATGGCTGGGGAGCTACGAATCAACATTCTAGTTGTGGGGGCCGATGGGATACCCTTGAGAATACAATGTTGGTATCACAAGGGATCAACTATTTGGAGCTGCTTGCAGCGTTTCACGGACTTCATGCATATTGTTCCAAGATCTTTGGAGCACATGTCCGGCTCCAAATAGACAACACCACAGCGGTGGCGTATTTAAATCACATGGGCGGTACCAGGTCAGTTTCATGTGATAAATTGGCTAATTCAATTTGGCTCTGGTGTGTCAAGAGAGACATTTGGATTTCAGCCACCTATTTGCCAGGTGAGCTTAATTTTGTGGCGGACGCCAGGTCACGCAAGTTCAATGATAATATTGAATGGATGTTACATCCTGAAATTTTTGCAAAAATCACAGCCAAATTTGGGAAACCGGACATTGACCTTTTTGCGTCCCGGTTGAACCATCAGGTACCAACCTACGTCTCGTGGGAACCAGATCCTGGGGCTATAGCGTTAGATGCATTCTCGCTAGACTGGGGGAATTGCTTTTTCTATGCATTCCCTCCGTTTTGCCTCATCAGTCGGGTATTACAAAAAATTCAGATGGATGGTGCCAAGGGCATCCTTATCATACCCGACTGGCCTACACAGCCGTGGTATCCGATGGTCTTTGACACGCTCAGTGAACCTTGGGTCCGTTTGCAGGGTAGCCCAGAATTAGTTACTCACCCTGTTTCAGGGGAGCCACATCCCTGCCATGGCTATTTAAATTTGTTGGCTTGCAGATTCTGAATCGGCCTTTAGTTGGATACGGCCTTTCTACCCGGACCATGGATACCATTGCAGCGTCGTGCCGAGAGTCCACAAGGCGAAGATACCGCTCTCACATCAGGAAGTGGGAAGCCTTCTGCAGCCGCTCTCGCATCACGTACGATGCCGTGACTATAACCGACGTCCTGGAATTCCTCGCGGGGTTGCACCATGATGAACACTTAAGCTACAGTGCCATCAACAGCGCCAGGAGCGCTCTATCATTCTACCTCAATATTGAGGTGGGATCAAACAAGCTAGTGTCCAGGCTCATGCGGGGTATTTTCAATACGAATCCGCCTACACCACGCTACAATATCACCTGGGATGTCAGGGTAGTTTTAGCTCTGCTCAGGACGTGGTCCCCCATGGAAGGGCTCCAGCTGGACAAACTCACCATGAAGCTGGTGATGTTACTAGCGCTGACTTCAGCACAAAGGGTACAGACACTCCATAAACTACGTGTCGACAGAATGATGTCTACCCCCACAGAAGTAGTTTTCTTTGTTGACGAGCTACTAAAGCAGCATAGACCTGGGTGCACAGGGCTGCAGCTGAAGTTCCCGGCATACCCCGCAGATGCTAGGCTATGTTTAGCCTCCCACATCCGTTACTACGTCAAGGTGACGGCAAGCATCAGAGGAAAGGAGAGATACCTGCTTGTCACTCATAAGAGACCTCACCATCGAGTGACAACACAGACGATATCCAGGTGGCTTCGAGTCGTCTTGGGTAAGTCAGGTATCGACACTAATGTGTTCAAATCTCATTCCACCAGGGCTGCATCGACGTCGGCGGCGAGGGTCATGGAGGTGCCCATGGACCATATTCTCGCCACAGCAGGATGGGCTAATGAAGCGGTGTTCCAGCGTTTCTACAACCGGCCCGTCGCTGCGCCTCTACAGTTCGCAGAAGCCGTACTAGATGCGGGGCAAGAACGTGGAGATGTCCCCGAATAAGGGGTTTTTGATTTGTTGTTAATAAATATGATTTGTTTTGCAGTATGGACTAGTCAGCACGTTATTCCTCCCATCCATCCCTGGTAGTGGTGTGACAGCATGGACGTGGTCCAGGGCGTGTCATCACAGAAGCTTTGAAGTCTTCACGAAGTCACTCACGTGACTCCGAAATGAAATAGTAAGATTGAACGAGAACTTACCAGTTCGAAGGTTGATCTTTATTTCATGAGGAGTCGAAGTGAGGGATTTCGTGCCCTCCTCGCCCAACCCTCAATCACCTTCATCTGGTAATCTTAGTCGTTTTCATTCTTACTATGTGAAGTCATTTCTTTTGATTGGTTTCTGTGATTCCACGCCGCTACTTTGAAGTATGTCGAGCATGCGCGCCGGCGGGCTCTTCACGAAATCCCTCACTTCGACTCCTCATGAAATAAAGATCATCCTTCGAACTGGTAAGTTCTCATTCAATCTTACTATTCTACATATTTTTGATTTTATTACCGAGTCCCATTCCTGAACGGCAAAGAGTACACGGAAACCGTGATAAATGACCAGCACTTTACCATTCAACGATCACTGGGGAATACAGAATTCAACGTATGGGAGTAACTACAAACCAACTCTGCTTTTCTCACTTTCTCCAATCTCCGTATCGGTGGACACAGATGGGTACTCCGTCAAGCTGTGAAGCATAACACAAGCCTAGGGCTGTGTAAAGCTGAAGTATCATTCACTGCTGCACATGCTAAAGTAAAACTACACACGGCCTATACAATGCACCACACAAAGACGAGATGGCAAGTGGGTTTGGACTCTGTGGATGTTAAATCATACTCTTCCGGGAAAATTCTTGTTATGTCAGCGTTTTGTTTAAGGTTGGCTTTAAATACCAGCAGTTCAGCTGCTCTCCTTGTGTTTAATTTAATGGCTCACTAGATTTTTGAAAATGTGCTTGCTGAGTCATCATTTTACACAAGATAATATATTCCATTTTGTTAGATGGGTTGAGCGGGTTAGGGGGACCAAAATTATTTGTCAGGAATACGATAGAAAATATTACATACAATTTTAAATACATATATTCCCTGTTGTACACTTCAATTGGAGATAAATTAGACTGTTGTTGATCAATATATTTATTGCCTTGGTTCACTTTCCTATGACTTTGAAATAAATCTGAAGATAATGTATTTCCTTTAAGGTGGATACATGAATGTATGTATGCACACAAAGATTGGGTTTAGGAAGCATTCCAAGATCTTCAAATGCATGCTGTTGTATGGTCCTGCCACACTCTCACTCATTCTCCGAGGATTAGCGGCATATTTCCCGGCACTGCACATGATGTGTATTTGGAACAAGATTATGCACTGAATGATCCAGTTACTCTTACGTTATGAATTTTTACAGTCAGTCACTGACACGAAAAGCAAAAGAAAAGTAATAGCGAGAGAACTGATGGATAGGAAATGAAAAAGCTTCTTTCGTTTTTTTGTTTTAGTTTTAGAGATACAGCGAGGAAACAGGCCTTTCGGCCCGCGCCGGCCGGCAGTCCCCGTACACCAGCACTGCCCTACGCACCACGGATAATTTACCTTTTTTTCTGAAGCCAATTACGATACGATAAAACTTATTGGTCTGCCAACAGTCGCAATACACAAGGTACATGAAAACTTGAAATTAAAATTATATTAAAAGTGAGAGAGAAAAAATAAAATACCACGCGACTGTTGGCTGGCTGCTGTGTGCACAGCACCTTAACCGGAACGAACGAGCGAACAAACAAACAAACAAATGCTGATTTATCCCCTGGGCAGAGGATTCTAGAACTGGAGAGCCCCCCCCCCCCCTCCCCCCACACCGGGTCCCCCTTTGTTCTCCCACCGTCCCCCCATGCCGTGTCCCCATTGTCTTCCCCTCAACTGCTGATCGCGGGTTGATCGCGAGGCCCCACCGCCGCTGAGGCTCCGTGGCCGCCGAGGCTCATAAAAATTAACCAACAAACCTTTACGTCTGTGGAATGTGGGAGCAAACCGGAGCACCTGGGGAAAATCCAAGCAGCAACCTTCAAACTTGATCTGTCTCTGAGCTCGAGTTACATTTACTCCTATTTCGTACTCAATACATAACACTAAACTAAACTCAAAACATAATGTTCTTCAAAAGAAAAATTCCAGCTATTAGATCAAATGGGTTAATTTTTTCCAAAATATATACTTCCTGCATCATAAAATGGTTTTCCAATGATATTTGAAATACTTTGAATGAAAGCATTTACAACTATGTCTAGACCTACTGAACACACTGCTGTAAAAATACACAAACAG
Organism: Raja brachyura; assembly: GCA_963514005.1. Next base: position 11,724,072 of record OY740797.1, read on the forward strand.
CAATTGTTTTAAAAGCAAATTGACCTCTCCTAAACACTGCTCACCAGCATTTTGACATCTGGTCCCCATCTTTAGGGCAACAACATAATAAGCTGCATTTTTATTTAAGAAGATGATTTATAATGTTCAAGAGAAAATTGGGCTCCAGCCCTGGAAAATCCAGCAACAATCATTCCAGCAATAGTTTTACTTTACGTATACCCTCTGATGCCAAAATTAGTCTTCCAGAAATGCCAAAAGAAATTCGGCTGGATTATGGATCAATAACCCGAAAAGTTATTACTCGCTGCACAAATAAACAATTTATTAAATTGCAAAATAATCAAACTGTTACTTTGGGCATACATGAAATCAGTTCCAGTTCTCATTGGCTAATTTGAAAGCTGCCTTCATGGGAGGATGGTATAAAGGAAGGGTTTTGGGTGTGGAAGAGGAAGTGGCAGAGGTGGGCACAATCACAACATTTAAAATACATTTGGACAGGTACATGGATAGGAAAAGTTTAGAGAGAATGGAGGCAAATGGGACAAGGTCAGAACTTGGGCACCATGGACAAGTTGACCCGAGGGACCTGTTCCCATGCCGTACAACCCCTTTCCTCCAAAAATCAAGAATTGTTGGATCCCTCATTCCCTTGGGAGGGGGAGGTAGTGATATTATTATGCGGTAAGATGATGCAAAAATGGATCAAACCCATGGGACAGTCGCAAGATTTAATCTACAAAATTGAAGTTATTTATACATCTATGAGATATTCAGATTTAATCAGGATAAGTGGTGAGAAAATAAAACTGATCTAATGCTTCCAAGTTCAGTCACTCATCTAACATACACAGATTATTAAGACTGTCAGTCAAAGCATTACCATTAAAACCAAAGCTTCCACCCAGCTAGGTGCTGGAGAGAAGATTTAGGGACATAAATCTTTACTCTTCCACGAAAAGCAAGATATTATGTTGTCCCCTTTGGGCCTGCATCAGTGTCTCCATTAATCTATATAATGTGAATTGCGACAATCTCAGTTCTGTACCAAAATATATTTTGCTAGAGGTGAATAATTTGAAGTCCTTCAGACATATTCCTCAAGAAAAGGATATCTGAAGCTAGATTGATGCCACGTCCTAAATTCTCATTTGAGATGTCAACGACTACATGGAAATGGTACTGTAGAAATGCGTGAACTGCAGCAGGAATCACAAGTCCTGTAGCAGAATGTGTACACATCTCCGGAGATGGAATGGCTGACGTTTCGGGTCAACACCTTTCTTCAGACTTGAAGACCCGAAATGCCACCCATTCCTTCTCCCCAGTTCTGCTGAGTTACTCCAGCATTTTGTGTCTGTCTTCGGTGTAAACCAGCATCTGCAGTTCCTTCCAACACATAATTTATCTTCATCCTGTTGTTTTCTCCTCTCTCCCAATACTACAAATGCGGACAATATAAAGCTAAGTGAACAGACTAATAATGTACAGATAAACACCTGAGAGGAATCGAGCATCCTGCACGTTCACATTGTTTACCATAAATGTTTATAAGTCAGGCAGTAATTAGTCATAAAAGCACTCGGGTGGTAAAGCATTCTATCGGGGACCATCCGTGCTGGCATGATCAACCGATCGTAAGCACAGCATTTCCAGATGAAATGTGAGCTTCAACTGTCTGCTGTCACTCTGCCAGAACTGGATTGCAAATGCAGCCAGAGGCTTGAATAAATTTAAAATTCTATTACATTAATTTGATACAATGGCATTTCTCCAGGAAGTCCAATGAGAGTCACACTTCAAGTGGTTCTGGTAAGATAAAAGGCAACTTGAAGCTGTCATGTGTTGTGGAACGATGATAGTGATATACTTCCGTCAGAATTTCAGTCAGCCCCCTAAAAGGTTAAAAATAGCTGTACCATTATCATCCAATGACCATTTTTGATGGGAGAAATACGGTGCAAATATCTTTAATTGTCTGAACCTTCATGACAATGTTTCAGAAATACAACTTGTTGATAGTTCATTCTTGGATCAACTGCAGCACAGGCCACATACACAGAATCAATCCCCTTTTAATCCTTGAAGCTGACACAATACAATTCACAAATTACAAATACGTTTTCCATATCAGCTATCCTTGCAACCTCAAAATAAGACATTTCCAATAGTTTAAAAACTCTGACCTTTATTTCCATTTGAAACCCACTCTCACAATACCCCGTGGAAATGATCATTTCAATTTGAGTCTGAAGAATGGTCTCGACCCAAAACATCACCCATTCCTTCTCTCCAGAGATGCTGCCCGCCCCGCTGAGTTACTTCTGCATTTGTGTCTTTCTTCGGTTTAAACCAGCATTTGCGGTTCCTTCCTACACTTTTCAATCTAACCAACAGCCAAGTACTAAAGGCCCCGAACCACTAAGAAGCCTTCAGACATTTTCCAAATGAATATAGTAATATTTAAAAAATTCACTGATAAAACTTGCTACACAGTAAAAATAAAATATCTTGGCTATTGATCTGTGAGCTAATCCATAATCACAGTTGAACTCCATTTTCAAGAGTTGAATCGTGATAAATTGTACATGTTGCCAAAATGCACATGAAATGGGTCACAGCAATAGATCTAGATAAATATCCGATAGAAAATCAAGAACCCCGAGTGTATAAGATGACTGGAATCAAGCAAAGGAAGAGATACTGTGCACAAAAAAAACATTTCCCTTCACGTTATGAGCATGAGTATGTATGCACGCCAGGAACAGTAAAAGGCAGCACCTGTCCTTCCTTTCCAGATGGAATAAAAAATATCTGGCCCAGCCATGTCAAATAAAAATATCCCTTAAGGTTTTATAGAACCTTCATCAAAACAGATAACTAGGAAACACATTTGTAAAGTATAATGCTGCAAGTTTGCCATTCTGTACAGGATTTATTCAAATGGCTTACCTACAGTGTCCATGTTAGTAAAATACATTGCGTAGTATTAAGCAGGAGTCGCAACAGAAATTGATTCACTTCATGGCTTAAAGGACAGTACTCTTAATTATTCATGCAACAACAAAAATCGGCAATCCTTTCTGTCCAATTTAGCTCCAAATCAATCTTGCACCTCCTGCTTTAATTCATACGCCTGTACGGTTTTGAATCGTAGGAGTCCAACATGATTGAGATATTCCACAAAATCTGCCAGGAAAACTCAAATGACAATGTTGTTTGAAAATTGGTTAGTTGTCGAATATCTATTTATCAAGATCCAATGTTTCTGTCCCAAGGAAGCTGCATTTTAAATGTTGTATTCCACGTGCCACATTCTGTCATCTTCTCAATAGAACTAGAATGTCCTATTCCACCCTGACTTTATAAAAGTTTAACCTACACGTCACACGTGGACTTTATCAAATTTTGGACCACATGGTTGAAAGCATCGTTGAACTTTACAGATTTACACATCAAACACAGCAGATTGGCACGATTTATTCCTTTCTTATTGCTCACTGATTTCATAATACTTGACAAAACTAAAAGCAGGAAAGCATATCTGCAGTTAATAGATATCTAACTTCAGCCCCCTCTTGTGGAAAATTGTGTTTTACATTAATACAGAACAATACACCTACCTTAAGAAAGGATTTGAAAATATTTGGCTGGAAGAGATTTAATAATGGAAAGACATACAAATTACTTCAGTATGTTATCGAATAAATATGTGTTTTGTGCATAATTGTATAATATGAATGCTTTCCTTGAAATTCACCGTGAGGTAATATTAACCTTTCTCAAATACATTCAGTGGGATCTTTTAATCCTGCAATCAATGTTCAATTTATACATGTACATCTTGTACAAATTCTGAACAATTTCCTCCGTTAATAATTTCAACACAAATAAAAAAATACTCTAAATATACACAACTACACCATAAATTCAAGGCTATTCAGTCCGTTCCACCACAGCTTGTGTTGCAAATTTGATCACCTGGCTTCTGATTTTAGATACAATACAATTCTAAATTTGACAAAAATAAACTTCTCATACACACACGAACATGGTTTGTTATATGGCAGGAACTAAATTAAACTAAGCTAGAAGCACAAGATATCTATTCTTCCTTTGTGATAACGTCAGTCCCTCCGTGTTATCCATCTTTCATAATTTGCAACTGATTCAGTAGCCACTAGGAATCTTAAGGTCATATCCTTCTAAAGTTTTGCATTCTGAGCCATAACTACTCGCACTTATATTGCACTTCTATCAAAGCAAAATTATCCTCAACAAGAACATAACTAAACAAAACCCATTTACGGAGACATTTTGAAAGAAGTTTAAAAAAGTTTGGCTGAAGAGGTAGGCTTGAAGGAGTGTCTTAATAAAGGAACACGAGGCCGAACAGTTTAGGAAAAGGATTTTAGAACGTATAAAATACATAGCTAATTGTGCAACAATCAAACTGAAGACACTGGGGAGTCCAGAATTAAGCAGCTCAGATATTTTGGATAGTGACAAGACTGGAGGAGTGAGTTTATGCCAGAGGAGTTGGAATATAATTTCTGTTTATGTTCTGGATTTCAGAAAAGGTCCGACATGTTAGAGGCAACAAAGGAGTCAAAAGCATCACTGACAAGCGACAAGTAATCAGTATATTACAAAACTGATCATGGTGCTGGAGGAGCGAGAAATAAAAGGGGCCTACCGGCGAGGAATTAAGCAGCATTAGTGCAGAAGAAGGAAAAGGTGCCACTGTGGGTTATTCCCAATCAATAATTGAACACGTGAGAATGAAACACAAGGGAAACACAAAATGCTGGAGGAACTCAGCAGGACAGGCAGCATCTCTAGAGAGAAGGAATGGGTGACGTTTCGGGTCAAGACCCTTCTTGAGACTGATGTCAGGGGAGTGGGAAGGAGAGAGATAGAATGTAGTTGGAGACAGTAAGACTGGTGGGAGAAGGGGAGGGGATGGAGAGAGAGGGAAAGCAAGGGCTATTTGAAGTTAGAGAAGTCAATGTTCATAGCACTGGGGTGTAAGCTACCCAAGCGAAATATGAGATGCTGTTCCTCCAATTTGCACTGGGCCTCACTCTGACCTCTAACTTCAAATAGCCCTTTCTTTCCCTCTCTCTCCATCCCTTCTCAGTTCTCCCACCAATCTTACTATCTCCGACTACATTCTATCTCTGGCCCGCCCAGTCCCGACATCAGTCTGAAGAAGGGTCTCGACCCGAAACGTCACCCATTCCTTCTCTCCAGATATGCTGCCTGTCCCGCTGAGTTACTCCAGCATTTTGTGTCTACCTTCGATTTAAACCAGCATCTGCAGTTCTTTCCTACACATGAAACCAAGGGAGTTCAATGTCAAACAACTGGACGGTGGCAGGAAGGTTTTGTAGAAACACGGACTAGTCAAAGGTGCGTCATAATTTGTAAAAGGAATGATAAGGATGTGGAGGGATAGTTACATTTTGTCCGTCATAGAGGTCCAACTTGTCGCGTTGTTTGGAGCCGGATTGGAATAATTTACTAAAGGAATCCTGGAAAAAGTGAGCAAGAATTTGGGAGGTGACCAAATGTTCAAGAACTTTGAAGAGGAAAGGTTGTCATGGCATGTTAATCTGCAAAGAAGGAAGAGACGAGGATTATTCTTAATTTAGTAAAGTGTCTCAATTCATTTCACAGGTGAGATTTTTCAAGAAAATATGAATCTGAGCCACAGAGATGAAATTGAGGAGCTCTGTGCTTCAGCATCGAAAGACACAGCTGCTAATAGCAGAGGAATGGGAAGGAAAACTGCAATTATTCAATCTTTTATGACTCTTACTTGGTAAGATAGCGGAATGAGGCAAGGGAATAGGAGTCAGACAGTCTGGCCAGACAGCCTTGCCTTGTATTTGAGGAACAAATCAGGGTGACAAAAGGGAAAACAAAAAAAGAGGGCAAATTTTAACCGACACAAGGTGCGTCTTGACTGGAGTACTAACTGCGTATCTGATGCTGTTGTTCACTCAAAATAATGGGTGCCCAGAGGATACGTTGCAGGAAATAAATAAATTGACCTCGATAACATTGTACAATGTTACACATACTATCCGAGACAATAATTAATCAAACTTTGAGAGGGAAGAAGTGTCGATAGTTCACATTTAAGTACTTTATTTACATAGGGAGTGATGAATGTGTGGCAGAAAATGCTGGGAGGCAAGAGAGATTGATAGTGTTGGAAAATGTAAGAACTGAATAGGTATTTGAAGAGTCCTTAATCTTTTCTGGCCCCATATTTCACTGCAATCCCACAAATTCTCTGCAAAGAAATTCTCTGTGGCCTTCTAAATTCATTAAGTTGCATTTGAAGCTTTAATGAAACAGTTTATTTACAGCCCTGTATTGTCAGATCAAAATGTATCATAAAATAATCAAATATCATACACATGCGTGAGATTAGATGATTAGATTGCCAATCATTTTCATTTCAAACGATTTTCACTACCCTCTTGGTGAAGAAATGTCTTCTTACTTAAATCCTGAATGACTAACCCTTAGGTTGAAAATATCACCTCTGTAGCTTGCTATCCCAGACAGCAAAGCAACATCAATGCATCAATCCAGTCTGTCTCTGCAAGAATCCCTTATGTTTCAATAAATCTCCTCTCATTATAGTAAAGACTTTCATGATTATTGTGTTACCCTAATTACATCCACATCTAATTCTCCGATTTCCACCACGTCCAATATTATCATAAACATTTTTTTTCTGGGGTGCAGTCGACAAATAACTCTCATTAATGTTTCTGCCATTTGCCCTTTCTTGTCTCCACTCAAATCTACTTTGACTGTTTGAGGTAAGATCCTCTCTTTTCTTCCCTTTACCCATCATCAGAGCCACCTCTTCCCCTTTCCCATTTAAGACCCACTCTTCCAGTTCTCCCATGAGGTCCAGGACCTTCTTACCACTGTAATTAAAATAAATGACATGAGTTCACCCTCCTGCCTGTCGTTGTGATCACTGCCAAACCCACCGTCATCCCCGCGCCACACAATCTAGAGGAAGATGGTGATTTACTGCATCCATGGCACAGGGCACATTCTTCCATGTACTCCTATTTTCTTCTCTCTTGGCAAATAGTGTCAGTGATACCTCTTGGTATTGGATCTCTCCGACTCAACTCAGGAAGAGCAGATATTTTCTTGGCCAGCGGGGCCTGAACTTACTGAAGATTTAGTTTCAACTAAACGGAAATTTACTACAAAGATTTATCAGTAATTCTCTATGCACAATTGTCCTTGTATTGCAGTAAATGACGACGGGAGGCGATTTGAAAACGAGACAAGGTTGGTTAATGATTCCACTGCAACAAGCATCATTACTTTTTGAACAATCATCATGTAAATTTATTTCTAATGGGCCACAAGTTGATTTCCCAAGACTCCTGGTTTAGTCAAATTACTGGCACACAATTAATACTGACTGTCAATGCTAACGTTTTTTTATATAACACTGTTTATGACTGGTTATGACATTGGGCTTTAGCCTTGGGTCATCGTGACACTCATTGCCAATTGAGAATGTTGTGGGTGCAAGTGATGTAACCAAGTCAAGTAAAAAAAGACACAAAGTGTCTATTTAATCTAAATGGAGGCCGATTAGGAAAAGGGGAGATGCAGCGCGACCTGGGTGTCATGGCACACCAGTCATTGAAAGTAGGCATGCAGGTGCAGCAGGCAGTGAAGAAAGCGAATGGTATGTTAGCTTTCATAGCAAAAGGATTTGAGTATAGGAGCAGGGAGGTTCTACTTCAGTTGTATAGGGTCTTGGTGAGACCACACCTGGAGTATTGCATACAGTTCTGGTCTCCAAATCTGAGGAAGGACATTATTGCCATAGAGGGGGTACAGAGAAGATTCACCAGACTGATTCCTGGGATGTCAGGACTGTCTTATGAACAAAGACTGCATAGACTCGGTTTATACTCCCTAGAATTTAGGAGATTGAGAGGCGATCTTATAGAAACTTACAAAATTCTTAAGGGGTTGGACAGACTAGATGCAGGAAGATTGTTCCCGATGTTGGGGAGGTCCAGGACAAGGGGTCACAGCTTAAGGGTAAGGGGGAAATCCGTTAGGACCGAGATGAGAAGGACTTTTTTCACACAGAGAGTGGTGGGTCTCTGGAACTCTCTGCCACAGAGGGTAGTTGAGGCCAGTTAATTGGCTATATTTAAGAGGGAGTTAGATGTGGGCCTTGTGGCTAAGGGGATCAGGGAGTATGGAGAGAAGGCAGGTACGGGATACTGAGTTGGATTATCAGCCATGATCATATTGAATGGCGGTGCAGGCTCGAAGGGCCGAATGGCCTACTCCTGCACCTAATTTCTATGTTTCTATGTAAGTGCTGGATTAACTCAGTAAATCAGGCAGCATCTCTGGAGAACAAGAATACTTGATGTTTTGGGTCGGGACCCTTTTTCAGTCTGGAGACTGGCATTTCAATGTAGCACTGAATGAGAAACGCAATGTAATGAGATTTTAAACTTGGGTCCTATGCATCTTCTCAGGAAGACCTTCATTATATTAAAAGATAATCCAGGAACTATACTAAAGTCCCATCCAATATTTATTCCCTACATCTCACCAAAATAAATTTTCCAGCTTTTAATTGTTTTTTCTCGATCCCTAGTCCACAAACATAGTTCCCCCATTACAATAGAGTCTGTGCTTGAAATGAATCGCACCAGCTGTACCTCTCGAGCAGCTCTTGGTATCAAGCAAACTATTCCACCTTTATCACATTGATAAATATTTAAATTGAATGCTCAGATTTGAAGATCAAAGCCGGGGCTTTGACCGTGATGAAAAGGATCAGAGTATTTAATGTTCTGCAAATGCAAACCGCTGTAACACAAAAGTCTGTGTTGACAGACCTAAAAATGTAATTACAGATTACAGCAGATAAATGATCTCACTTGTCTGAGACTCAGAAGTAAATGGTGAAAATGGAGACAAAATCACTGCCACAAAATGATCAGACCAAATAACACCTGTGGAGATGGAAACTTGGACTCTTGGCTGCATTAAACAACTTCCAATTACTGACTGAAAAGCCTAACATAAAAGCAACATAACTCAGAGTACTAATGTTTCATCCAATAAAAATTATGTAGCGTGCCACAACCGATGAGTAATGGATGCCACAATTGCAAAGGTTGGTCACAATAATGTAAAACACTTTAGTTTAACACATGCAATTCCACATTTGTATTAATTTATAAATATAGTTTAAAAATACTCATAACTTATATATTTTTAAAATCCCACATTTTACAGTGCCCTCCATAATGTTTGGGACAAATGCCCATCATTTATTTATTTGCCAATGTGCTCCAAAATTTGAGATTTGTAATAGAGAAAAAAAAAATCACATGTGGTTAAAGTGCACATTGTCAGATTTTAATCAAGGCCATTTTTATACATTTTGGTTTCACCATGTAGAAATTACAGCAGTGTTTATACATAGTCCCCCCATTTCAGGGCACCATAATGTTTGGGACACATGGCTTCACAGGTTTTTGTAATTGCTCAGATGTGTTTAATGGCCTCATTAATGCAGGTATGAGAGAACTCTGAGCACCTAGTTTTTCCTCTAGTCTTTCCATCACCTTTGGAAACTTTTATTGCTGTTTATCAACATGAGGACCAAAGTTGTGCCAATGAACGTCAAATAAGCCACTATGAGACTGAGAAACAAGAATAAAACTTAGAGACATCAGCCAAACCTTAGGCTTACCAAAATCAACTGTTTGGAACATTATTAAGAAGAAAGAGAGCACTGGTGATGTTACTAATTGCAAGGGACTGGCAGACCAAGGAAGACCTCCACAGCTGATGACAAAAGAATTCTCTCTATAATAAAGAAAAATCGCCAAACACCTGTCCGACAGATCAGAAACACTCTTCAGGAGTGGATTTGGCAATGACCACTATCCGCAGAAGACTTCATGAACAGAAATAGAGGCTACACTGCAAGATGCAAACCACTGGTTAGCCGCAAAAATAGGATGGCTAGGTTACAGTTTGCCGAGAAGAGAAACAACAGCTCTGGAAAAAGGTCTTGTGGAAAGATGAGACTAAGATTAACATATCAGAGTGATGGCAAGAACAAAGTATGAGGGAGAGAAGGAACTGCCCAAGATCCAAAGCATGCCACCTCATCTGTGAAACACGGCGGTGGGGGTGTTATGGCCTGGACATGTATGGCTGCTGAAGGTACTGACTCACTTATCTTCATTGATGATACAACTGCTGATGGTAGTATCATAATGAATTCTGAAGTGTATAGACACATCATATCTGCTCAAGTTCAAACAAATGCCTCAGAACGCATTGGCTGGCGGTTCATTCTGCAGCAAGACAATGATCCCAAACATACTGCTAAAGCAACAAAGGAGTTTTTTAAAGGTGAAAAATAGTCAATTCTTTAGTGGCCAAGTCAATCACCCGATCTAAACCTAATTGAGCATGCTTTTTATATGCTGAAGAGAATACTGAAGGGGACTAGCCCTCAAAACAAGCATAAGCTAAAGATGGGCTACAGGCCTGGCAGAGCATCACCCGAGAAGGCACCCAGCAACTGGTGATGTCCATGAATCGTAGACTTCAATTAGTCATTGCATGCAAAGACTATGCAACAAAATACTAAACATGACTACTTTCATTTACATAACATTGCTATGTCCCAAAGAATATGAAATCTGACAATGTGTACTTTACAAATCTCAAATTATGGAGTACAGAGGCAAATAAATAAATGAGTCTTTGTCCCAAACATTATGGAGGGCACTGTATATTTAGAAAATTACTTCAGCTGCTGGAACCGTTTTCCTTCTGCACAAGTGAGTATATTGCTGATTTTCATTTTCACCTAGTCCACAGCTAACAATGGTTTCCCATCGTTACTTTTTTTGCATATCTTCCATTCATTTGTTCTATACCTCTCTATATCACCGTCTATATCTATCTTTCCCTTTCCCCTGACTCTCAGTCTGAAGAAGGGTCTCGACCTGAAACGTCACCTATTCCTTGTCTCCAGAGATGCTGCCTGACCCGCTGAGTTACTCCAGCTTTTTGTGTCTCTCTTTGGTTTAAAACCAGCACCTGCATTAACTTCCTACATACATAGCTAATTTGCTAATGTGAGACCATTGCTACTGCTCAACTTGTTTTTGAGAATGGGTGGAATGATATGGGAAATGAAAGACATCTTTTGTATGAGGCATTAAATTCAGATCGTTTTTAAATCATGAGCTAGATTACGGGCTTCCATGAAGCCTAAATGAACACACATTCTGGTTTCAGTAGGATTCTTTGCATTACATTGCAATTTTCTTTATGAACCTCCTATTTAAATGTTCTCATTGTTCTATTAAATATCAAGTATCAGTTGTGCAGTAAAACTAAACTAATCAGCATTTTGATTTAAGATAATACATAATGCAAGTAACAGGTCAACACTCCGACTGGGCTAAATTTCCCATCCAAGTTGTTCCATTATGAAAAGCTGCATTGTTGTCAGGTGAAGGGGAAGGAGGCAGGTGAGAAGAAACACCAGGAATAGAAATACTCCAATAACCTTTCAAGTTTACTTTTAGCAGGAGTTTCTCGTCAAGCCTAACGCGGGGATTATGCTTCATTGAACTGCAGCCAATTTTCCCCTTTTGCACCTTGGTATCCAGAACTTTAGACGCAATAATTACTGTACAAGTTATGTTGCCAATCATTGAATTGGAAGTCAAATAGAGATGTAAGCTCAAGCCATTGTTAACTGCTTCCAAGTATGAGCAATTCAGTTGAATGAGTGTTTCATTTTCTGGTTTCTTTGAACCATTACATGTTTGAGAAGCCTTACATGCTGCAGAAGGGTTTTCACCAATTATGGTACAATTATACAAAAAGTACAAGAACAAAAAACAAACACAGTTGCAGTAGGCCAGACGCCTCCTTACATTTGGTATTCTATCGAATAAGATCGTGATAATCTGATCTTGTCATTAACTCCACTTTCCTGCCCAATCTATATTAACCCTCAATTCCTCCAGTCCAAAAATGTCAGTCAGATACATTCAATCATTCAGCCTCTACAATCCCTGGGGTTGTGAATTTGAAAGACTTCAGAGAACAAATCTCTGCCTTATCTGTGACATATGGGACAACACCAGTTTCAGACTGTCCCAAGAAAGGGGAAACATCCTCTCAGCGCCTCCACATAAAATCTCTCAGAATTTGATATATTTCTGTAATCAACACAGTAAACCTTCTCTGGACCTTCTCCAATCCAAATATATTCTTCATAAATAAAGAGACCAAAGACCCATATACAGTTCTGGTAGGTCCGCTCCATCCCTACTCAAAGAAAGACACCGACATTTTATTTGCCTTCCAACATATTTGCTATTCATGTCTACTAACTCTGAGTTTCACATACAAGAACAACTGTGTCCCCATGTGACATTCTGATCTCCATTGAAACAGTTCTTTTGTTTTTCCATAAGTGAATAAAATAAATAATCTCACAATTTCCCCACATGATACTCCATTTGTCATACTTTCACGTTACTGCATTTCCTTTTGCAGACTGTACTCCACATAATTTACTTTATCATCTCCCATATTTCTCCATTCCCTGCATATCCATGCACCCATCTCAAAGCCTCTTAAGCATAAAGGGCCTGTCCCACCAGCATGCGATCCCATGCGGTGAGCGCGACCAAACCGGCAGCGGGGGCCGCGTGGAGGTCGGGTGATCCCCGTACAGGGCCCGTCCCACCAGCATGCGCCTGCATGCGGCAAGCGCGACCAAACCGGCAGCAGGGGCCGAGCGGAGGTTGGGTGAGTGGCGCAACGTGGCCCAAAGTGAGGCGAACTTGGAGCGAAGTCTCAAAGGTAAGTTCGCCAGGACAGAGAGGGACACACAGAGAGGGGCACAGAGGCACACACACAGAGAGGGTCACGGAGCCACACACAGAGAGGGTCACGGAGCCACACACAGACAGGTTCACGGAGGCACGACGTCGAGGCAGTGTGTAATGCGTCGAGGCGACAGCAGGCAGACAAGCCGTTGCCGCGCGGAATTTTTGAACACGGTCAGTTTTTCGGAGCCCCGCACGATGTCGGGACGAACTCCGCACAATTCCGCACAGCTCCGGCGATCGAAGTGGGACTGGCCCCGCGACGCCGGACGGCTCAAGCGACCACATTAGGTCGCGCTCATCGCATGGAGTTGCATGCTGGTGGGACAGGCCCTTAACTATCGCATCTGCCTCCACCACAACCCCTGCAGTGTGTTCCAGACACCAATTACTCTGTGTAAAAATAAATTTGCCGCAAACATCTCCTATAAACTTAGCCACTCTCATCTTAAAGCTATCCCTCTAGTCTTTGACATTTCCACCCTAGCGAAAAAGGTTCTGACTGTCTACCCTATCTTTGCCTCTCATCATTTTATATATTTTTATCATGTCTCCCCTCAGCCTTTGAACTTCAAGAGAAAACAATTCAAATTTGTCCAACCTCTCCTTAAAAATAATACCCTCTAATCCAGGCAGCATTCTGATAAACCTCTTCAACACCCTCTCCAAAGCCTCATTACCCTTCCTGTAAGTGGACTACCGGAACCACATACAATACTCCAAATACGGTCTAACTCAAGTCCTATAAAGCTGCATGGCGACTTCTTAACTCTTTTCCTCAATACTCCAATTTATGATGGCAAGCATACCACACGGCCTGTTTACCACTCTATCTACTTGTGTTGCTACTTTCAAGGAGCAATGCGCTTGGACCCGAAGCTCCATCTATTCATCAATGATCCTATGGAACTAGCCATTAACTATATAGATTCACCTTACATTCGACCTCTCAATGCAACACCTCACACTTACTCGCAATAAATTCCACTTGCAATTGCTTCACACATTTCTGTAGCTGATCTATATAATCGCTTTAGGACAACCATCTTCAATGTCTGTACCTCCACCAATTTTGGGTTTGTTCGTAAACTTACTAACCAATCCATCTACCTTTACATCCACATTGTTAACACCCTTCCTGCACAATTGTGATTAAATCGTCGACATGTAGGTCAGTTCTGAATCACAACCACCCAGTCCCTGTGGATTCCACGCATCTTAATCTTCTGGATCAGCCTGCCATGAGGGACATTATCAAATGCCTTACGGAAATCCATGTGAACAACATGTTAAAAACAAATTAGAAACCTTGCATTCTAGATCAGCTTATTTACATCCAAATCTGAATTAATTTGGACACAGGCACAGCCCGCAAGATCAAATTTACGAAGATTTATAAGTGTAACTGCGCAAGACTGATTAACCCACATTTCCTATATAAAATGTGTATGAACAGTCAGAACATATTTCTGAACATATTCATAATCTATTTTCTCTGGCACATAGTCATTAGAATCAGTACTTGCCCTGAACCTGTCGGGGCTCCAGTTGCCACGGTCTCTGGTGCTGCAGAAGAGCACTCCTCTTCTGTGTCATTCTGTTTTTGCAAAAACATTTTTGCTTCTTTGGAAGAAGCATCCACCTCTTTAGTTACCCTAAAAAAAATAAAACCAATGGGTTAAATGCAAAATCATAGTTAATAAAAAACATCTCAATCATGTTTCTCATTGTATACACTCATTGGAGTGTTAAGATAACCAAATTCAGTTGTCAACGTCGAATGAAAGTTAAAACTAAAGATAATGAAGTGATATTGACATTGAATTTAACATCGGGAACATGGTTCCTACATCAAGCGTGTTCAATCCGTTAATAATTGTATATGTTTCTATAAGATCCCCTCTCATCCTTCTAAATTCCAGTGAATACAAGCCCAGTCGCTCCACTCCTTCATATGACAGTTCCGCCATCCCGGAATGAACCAACGCTACACTCCCTCAATAGCAAGAATGTCCTTCCTCAAATTAGGAGACCAAAACTGCACACAATACTCCAGGTGTGGTCTCACCAGGGCCCTGTAAAATTGCAGAAGGACCTCTTTGCTACTATACTCAACTCCTCTCGTTATGAAGGCCAACATGCTATTATCTTTCTTCATTGCCTGCTGCACCTGCATGCTTACTTTCAGTGACTGATGAATAAGGACACCTGGGTCTCGTTGTACTTCCCCTTCTCCTAACAATGTCACTGACATTAGTTCTGTTATAAACCTGATGGTTAAGATCATAGTATAATGCCACGATTTAACCATTCAGAAAAGATTATTAAAATAATACATGGAATGGGCAGATTGTCTTGTGAGCAAGTTTCTGCAGGCTAAGTTTGTATCTGCTGGTGTTTAGAAGAACGAGAGGAGATTCGATTAAAACATAAGATACTGAGGGGTTTTAATAGGGTATATGTGAAAAGGAAATTTTCTCTTATCGAGATATTCGGAGCCACTGTTTTCAAATGAAGAATCACTCATTTAAAACACGTTGCCATTTATTTCCTCAGAGAGTCCATAGTGTTTGGTACACTCTTCCTCAAAAGGGGGTGAAAATGAAGTCATTGAATATTTTCTAAAGCACAGTTTGTTAGCTATATGACCAGTGAAAGGTGTAAAAGACAAAGCAGTTTACACTCAGATAATTCTCAATCTTCTTAGACGGCCAAACAGGCTTGAGATGCCATGTAGCTTAGGCATGTAACTTAGCAGCATGTTCATATGTATTGTTCCAATGCACAGCAACTTGCCCAACACCTTTGCATTCTTCCTGAAGCGCTCGGATGTGAGCATTTAACTCAATCTGTCAGCATTGTTCTTAGTCATCCAGATATTACATGTAATGCACAAGTGCATGATACCATTCCCAGTTTTCATCCATGTCATCTGCAAAGTCCCCACATTTGCATGCATAAAGAGCAATGCAGTTTTCCTTAACATCTGATTTCTATTTTCCATTATTATTACTGTGCTATCTGTAACTTTCCATCCTATTCATTTTAACACTCAGAAAACACATGAAACATCATTTACTAAGGCCCAGAGTCACTGGCAAGTCTATTATCAAATGCATTTCTGTAAACTATCTAAATTTTGGGTTGACCTTTAAATGCCAACTTTGCTGATGACATCCCTTTGAATGCATTTAAATCCAAGTTGATTTTTAAATATCACCATACGGTTCAATTCTTACTTCTGAAAAGCTTTTAAATTTCAAAAGCTTTATTGATCGCCTTTCTTCCCCCTGCATGACTTGCTTCACATATTTGGTGTTTAATCTTGGAAGCTGCCATGCAAAGGATCATAAAGCGAGAAATAAGTCTCACTGAATAATTTGCAATATTAAACTGGCTTCATCCATTATTTATGTTCCTATATTTCTCAGAAGGGTTAACATCATTAAAGCAATATTAACATAATGTTTTTTAAAAAGCAAGGAAAATGATAATTAAGCAATAATGGACAGGCGGGAGTACAAGCAAAGTTGTAATTGAGAAAAGACAGCTTGATTGAAAGACAATATTGCAGGTTGAGTACCTCAGTCAAACTGTCTGCCTCAATTATAATCCCTCCAGGATTACATATCTATTATTGCAATCGAATAATAAGAGAGGTTTAAAAGTCCATTTCAATTTCGCATTTTTACTTCTTAAAAAAGCCTGTTTGTTTACACAGCTTTCTTTCTCCACTGGCTAACACACTGCTATGTTTCAATTCATTCCTTCTTCATACATATTATAGAGATAAAATTCCCAGACAGCCTTTCTCCCCCCCCCCCCCCCCCACCCCCCCCCCCCCCCCACCCTACATCAGTCTGAAGAAGGGTTTCGGCCCGAAACGTTGCCTATTTCCTTCGCTCCATAGCTGCACCTTCTGAGTTTCTCCAGCACTTTTGTCCCCCCAGACAGCATTTGAAACACGAGAGAAGGCAAACAAAAATAGCCAAAGATAAGCAAAGGCAACAAAAGATAAAAGTAGCCAAAAATTGAGGAAAAAAGTGATTTAAAAAAAAATGTTTACTTATGTTTGTGGGAGAAATTTACTTTTACTCATTCTACTCAACATAACCACTGTTATACCTCACTGGCAATACTGGCTTCTCTAACTTCAAGTAATTCTTGCATTCCCCCCCCCCCCCCCCCTCCGTCCCTCCCCGACCCTAGTCATTGTACTAGTTTCACTGTCATCTTGTTGAGTTTCATCGTCTATAAAACTCGTTATCACCTTGCCCACAGCCAGCCATGGACCACTGTGGACCCCACCTATCTTTGATCATCATGACTTTTTTGCATATCTTTCATTCATTTGATCTATATCTCTCTATATCACCAGCTTTATATCTCTATTTTGTTTTCATTTTCCCCTGACTCTCAGTCTGAAGAAGGGCCTCGATCCAAAACGTCACCTATTCCTTTTCTCTACAGATGCTGCCTGACCTGCTGAGTTACTCCAGCTTTTTGTGTCTATCCTGGCTTCCAGACAGTCCGGTCCATTTACTGAGAGGAATGGAATATTGAAAGGCAAGTACAGCAGACTGCCACTACTCTCAATGTGCTTTGTGATGCATGGTGGGGGACGAAGCAGAAGAGGTTAATTTCTGTCGCAATATAATTATATTTCTGTATTTGAATTGTCATTTTTAGAAGTCTGTAGGGACTCAAGGATATAAAACCAATGACTACAGTCTTTATTAATTTCAATATATTTTTATGGAGTGCAAATTTGATTGCACTAAGATGTGGCACAGGAGCAATGATTACAAACCAGGATAAATTAAGGAGAGGGAAGGAGGGAGGAAAAATAAAAAATAAAACAGTTCCCCTGTGCTATTAATTGTATTAATTTCCTCCACACAAATAAGATTTAATGGGTAGTAGAACTCTCCCATACTTTATGTGGAGGAGAGAGGTGCGTTGATGTGTGGACCTAGATAGAGAGCATCATTGAACTGTTTCACCTTGGAAATTTTTACTATTGATTAATCCAATCACCGCAAGGTGATTAGCTAAGCAAATACAAACCCTGCTTCGTTTCTCTGTCAATAATCATCTGCTCAGGTTAATTTTCTTACCCCTGCAAGAACTGTAAAGAACTCACTGATTTCACGACAAATCCGTTGTTATATTTATGCCTATTATCAAAGCGTCGGCAGCCGCCAACACTTTCACCACCAGTGCTGGAGTGCCCCTCCCTCCCGGAGTGTCCCGTCCTGCCTTGCGAGTGCATTGTGACGTCACTTGGGTTTTTTTCCCGAAATGGGTGAGTTTTGGGGGCTGCTTTTAAAAGTTAAAGGATTAATATCATCAGAAATATAGGTGGGAATGCGACGGGAAGATGTTTATCGCCACGACGGGAAAAATGTGAGAAGGATATATGAAAATGGGAAGGCTGTGGCCTAACGTTTGCAAGATAGGAACAGCAGATTGACACAAACACAAAGAATAGGAAGAGTTTTAGTGTTATAGAGATACTGAACGTCAAATCTTTGTTGGCAAAATGTGGCAAACAAAACCGATATTCAGTTGAGAAACATATCCACATGATAACTAAATGTGCCAAAACCCGCTATCGAGGCATAGAGTAATTGAGTCTTACAGCTTGGAAACAGGCCCAATTTAGCTACACCGGTCAACATGTCCCATTTATACTAGTCCCACCTCCCTGCATTTGGTCCATACCCCTCTAAACCCGTCCTATCCATATACCCGTCTAAATGTTTCTGAAACATTTCGATAGTTGTGTCTTTGCCCAAAAATTATGGCATCTTCTATAATATGCTATGATAAGTACAAGGCACATACACATGGATTAAACTCAATGTCAAACTAATCTAACTCCTTCTTCCTGTTCTGATTTACTGCTTGCTACAAAATCATGAGAACCCAGAAGCTGGATGCCATGTCTCAAGTTACAGCTGCCGAATTATGAATGATGGCTGGGAACAGCCTACAGTATTTACTTGTTCTCTTGAAGAGAATGAATACAAATACATGCAAATTGAGACGGAAATGCTGGCATTTATGTTTAGTATGAGAAAATTCAAGCATTTCCTGCTGAAAAGACCCTTTTGTGCCGATTCTAGCGCACAGGCTGTCAAGGGCAATCCTAAAGCAGCAAATCCAACAATGGAAACTTCCACTTTGCAAAGGTGGGCTTTCCACTGTCATTCAGCAAAACAAAAGGTCATTGTTCGTGCTCTGCCTCATTTAAGACATGAAACATCTGGTGATGGTAGCAAAAACACAATTTTCACACTATAATTTGTGGGTGAGATTTCCCAGTCAAAGCCAGCAAGACGTAAACTTAGGTAAACATATCAACACCGACCAAATAACGCCATACAGCCCTTCCTGATCACAGGTTTGAACTATTAGCAGTCCAAGAATGCTTGAAATTTATACATAGTCCCCCCCCCATTTCAGGACACCATGATGTTTGGGACACATGGCTTCACACGTGTTTATAATTGCTCAGGTGTGTTTAAATGCCCCCTTAATGCAGGTATAAGAGAGCTCCCAGCACCTAGTCTTTACATCACCTTTGGAAACTTTATTGCTGTTTATCAACATGATTAAAGTCAAAGAAGCCATTATGAGACTGAAAAACAAGAATAAAACTGTTAAGAGACATCAGCCCAACCTTCGGCTTACCAAAATCAACTGTTTGGAACATCATTAAGAAGCGAGCACTGATGAGCTTACTGATCGCAAAGGGACTGGCAGACCGAGGAAGACCAACACAGCTGATTGAAGAATTCGCTCTATAATAAAGAAAACTCCCCAAACACCTGTCCAACAGATCAGAAACGCTCTTCAGGAGTCAGGTGTGGATTTGTCAATGACCACTGTCCGCAGAAGACTTCATGAACACAAATAGAGAGGCTACACTGCAAGATGCAAATCACTGGTTAGCTGCAAAAATAGGATGGCCAAGTTACAGTTTGCCAAGAAGTACTTAAAAGAGCAACCACAGCTCTGGAAAAAGGTCTTGTAGATAAATGAGACGAAGATTAACATATATCAGAGTGAAGGCAAGAACAAAGTATGGAGGAGAGAAGGAACTGCCCAAGATCCAAAGCATACCACCTAATCTATGAAACACGGTGGTGGGGGTGTTATGGCCTCATGTATGGCTGCTGAAGGTACTGGCTCACTTACCTTCATTGCTGATGGTAGTAGCATAATTAATTCTGAAGTGTATAGACACATCATATCTGCTGAAGTTCAAACAAATGCCTCAAAACTCATTGGCCGGCGGTTCATTCTACAGTAAGACAATGATCCCAAACATACTGCTAAAGCAACAGAGGAGTTTTTCAAAGCTGAAAAATGGCCAATTCTTGAGTGGCCAAGTCAATCACTCAATCTGAACCCAATTGAGCATGTCTTTTATATGCTGAAGAGAAAACTGAAGGGGACTAGCCCCAAAACAAGCATAAGCTAAAAATGGCTACAATACAGGCCTGGCAGAGCATCACCAGAGAAGACACCCAGCTACTGGTGATGTCCATGAATCGCAGACTTCAAGCAGTCATTGCATGCAAAGTATATGCAACAAAGTACTAAACATGACTGCTTTCATTTGCATGACATTGTTGTGTCCCAAACATTATGGTGCCCGGAAATGGGGGGACTGTATAAATACTGCTGTAATTTCTTCATGGTGAAACCAAAATGAATACAAATGGCCTTTATTAAAATCTGACAAAGTGCACTTTAACGACATATGATTTTTTTTCTGTTATTTTCTATTTTCTATCCGTGGGTCTGGCAGCATCTGCAGAAGGAATCGACAGGCGACCTTTTGGGTTGGGACCCTTCTTCAAACTTATACAGTCCCTCCTTGCCTTTACACCCTGCTAGCAAGTTGCATGATGCAATAGAGAGAGAGCAGTCTGTAAGGTTGGGGTGGGGATTTGATGTCACTCTAGAGGAGAAGATTCGAGACAAGGAGGGAACCAGGGCAAGATGTGTCAATGGAAGGAAGCATGGAAAGCAACAGCAGGCAATGGCATCTTTCTGAGCCCAACTCTTTCTGCGCTAAAAAATGGCATCACTTCACTTGACCACCAAGATCCACCCCCAACATCCTCAAATGTGGCAGCACATAGTGATAACCATTCACAAGTTCGTTTTGATCTGTTAAATGATACATAGTAATGAAAAGAGAAACTAAAGCAGTGCTCTCAATGCATTTAGACCAAACGCCTTACTCTGAATTTTTTGTTCCTCAATTTCTTCCACCAGCCTCCCTCTCCCCTGCTCTGTGTAGTCACTTCACGTGAGACCATTTCTAAGCACACTCTGACCTGCCTTTGTATCTCCACACAATGTCATTAGTCACCTCCAGCTTCCAATGGATTTATATTCCCTTTCCCGCATGGTAGGTAAACAGAGAGCAGCTGGATAAAGGTGACATGCAAGTGTGATGAATGTACCCCCCACCCACCAAGTAAAACTTATTGGAGAATGCTTCATATTCTCAGGAATGGTAAGGTGGAATGCCCTGGAAAATATTAAAGTTAACCATGTGGTAAAACTAAACTAAAAGGTATTGTGCTGGATGGACCATTGTCTCGAGCTATAATGGGCCATGATAAATACATTTACTTACAACAAGCCAGAAAGGCTTTTATACGTATCCTGGCACCAACATATTTCTGTAATGTACCAAATTGACAAAATATAATTCAATTTTACCCACATATGACTGTGAATAATTCTCTTTATATTTCCATCAAGTTAGCAGCTGTCCATTCTACACTTGGCTTATTAACAGGGAGGCGAATGAAGCCTGTGGGCAAACACATTTTTTTTTTGGAAAGAGAAGGACACAAAGCAATATTTGCTCTCATGTTACCAGAATAACCTCCTGGGTGTAATAAAGTCATCAGGCTGCAAAGCAGAAAATACCATCCGTCAAACCAGCAACAGTGTAATATTAGCATCCTTGGTCTCTATAGCAGTCCCTGCAACTTAAAAGCAAGTCTGCAGCGGGTGATGGAACTGGGCGAGAGTTCAAATCTTGCACACTTCTTATGTTTAATTGCAGAGATTAGTAAAATTGGTAGAGAATGTGCCGTGAATTTTAAAATAATGAAATACAATAAGAGCAGTGTTTATGAACATGTGTATGAGATTTTTTTTAAAATTCCTCTCATTATAAATTTCCATGTGTGTTTAATACACTCAAGGGAAATAATTTTGTGTAACTGCTCTGACAAAAGTTTTAAATAGAATACTGTTGAATAAATTAGGAAATGCATACGTGACAGAGACAAATATTTTTTTTAATTTTAGAATATAAAATGCACATGAAGAAAAATGGTTACGTGTCCACAGCAGAAATATAAGTAAGGATAAGTAAGAATAAGTAAGACATATAAGTATAAATAACAGAAAAGTTATATTAGCAGGCCACTTGACCGCTCAAGCCTGGCTGATATTAGAGCTGAACTGCATCCCTATTATCCAGCAGTAGCTTTTATCCCTTTGGTTATCAAGAATCCAATTTGGTCTTAAAAATATTCAATGTCTCTCTTCCACAAGCAGCAGCAGAAGCAGAAGCAGAATTTGAAAGACTCACAACTGAAAAATAAAGTTCCCTCTTCACACTCTTAAATTGACAATTTTTTTAATTGCGATCGTTGGTTCGAGAAACTCAAACAAGAGGAAACATTTTCTCCACATCCACCTGTCCAGCCTTCTCAGGATCTTAAATCTTTCAACACAGTCACCTCAGTCTTTTAAACTCCAGGGGTTACAAGCTTGTTCTGTCCAAAGATCCTATGGCAAGCAAGAGAGCCCACTCGATAAAAAAGACATGGTACGGTCATGGGAAGATTCATGGGTAATTTTCGGCCCCAATCCCGTAACCGGCTTCCGTCTCCACACCAAAGATCCCATAGCGGAGCAAAGATACTAGTGCGGAGACGGAAGCCGGTTACGGAAACATCCTCGTGAAAATAAAAGTTCTTTGTCAAAAATCTTCTCCTCATTTTCAGAATTATAATTTATAAACACAAACTGTTCCCCCGCAACGTTGATTACACCGCGAGTCGGGTCGGGTTACTGAAATTGATGACAAAAAGGTCCACGTTCTGCTCCGTTGCATACTACACTGCATTTAGCAGGAGTGGTCTATCTTGCTCCGCTATAGGATCTTTGGTTCTGTCCAACCTTTCCTCACAACACTACATGTCCATTGCAGGTATCAGTTTGGTAATTATTTTCTGAAATGCTTACGCCGAATATACACCCTTGCTTAAATGACTGGACAAACAGTGTATACAGTACTCTAGATAGAAATATTTTAAAACTGGATTTTAAAATTGGTCTCACCAGCACCTTGTATAACTGAAGTACAACCTTTTTCTTTATATTCAATTTTCCCCAATTAATAAGGTATCCTAATTACTTGCTGTGGAAGCATTGCAGTAATTTGCACATTATGCACCATGGCACCCTGCTTCTCAGAGCTTTGCAATTTCACATCAATTGCCAAAATTAATTATTTCACATTCTCCTACATTTTCCTGCATTTAACAGATCTTTTCCCACTCAGTTTATGTATCTACGCCCTTTAATGTGCTCCTTATGTCCTCTTTACACCCTCAATCTTTGTGTCATTAACAAATTTAGCAGCCATACCTTTCATCCGATTCATATTATGAATTGTAAAAAATTAAGGCTCCTGCACTGATCTCTGTGGCATATGACTCATTAAATTCTTACCAATTAGGAAAAATAGCATTTATGCCTATTTTCTGTTTCCTGTTAGTCAGCCAAATTCTATCCAATACATTGCTTCTAACATCAAAAGCTTTTATTTTCTGCAATAATTTTTGATGTGGTACTTATCAAAAGCTTCGCAGAAATGTTATTAAATCGATTATCTCCCCTTTCACCATGGTACATTTCTTCTTAAAGTAACTTTAAATTGGAGAAACTCAATGTCCCTTTCGCAAAATCAGACTTCGCCTCATTACCTTGAAATGTTCCAAACATTCTTCTATATCATCTTTACTAATAGCAATGATAATTACATATATTAATAATAACATTTTCCTAAGACAGATGATTAGTAAACTAGCCTGAAATGTTCTTGCTTTCTTTCTCCCTCTTGAATAAAATAGTTAACTTCATAAACAGTGGGGTACAAACCTATATATCAGAAGACTGCAGCACTACTACAAACCAAAAACTATTCAGTAAATAGAGCATGCAATATTTCAAACACAATGTATTAAAAAACTGCAGATGCTGGTTTATACCAAAAGGTAGATACAAAATGCTGGAGTAACTCAGCGGGTC
Organism: Raja brachyura; assembly: GCA_963514005.1. Next base: position 11,748,371 of record OY740797.1, read on the forward strand.
AGACAGCATCTCTGGAGAAAATGGATAGGCGACATTTTGGGTCGAGACCCTTCTTCAGACACTTTTAATGATTTTAATTTTAGGTTTTCAATCTCAGTTGCAGCAGCGTAACCCCAATAGAAAACAGCAAATATTCAGTGAAAGAGTTTTGGCATAATTGTGACGAACACGATACAATCAAATTGTAAACAAAAATCCTCGCTTCAGTTTTAAATGTTGCTTTTTAATCTATTTTTCAAATAATATGCTAGAAAATCTGTTTAAATATATCCTTTCCACGCAAATGCCACACTAAAATGTCACACAAACAAGGCTCTAGCTGCCTAACAATGTGGGTTAAACCCATCCTGGAGTGAACGTTATCATTCATTATGGCACTTAATCCAAGTGAAATAAAGTATTTCACTTTATTTATATATTTATGTGCGTGCGTGCGTGTGTTTATTTGTTTATTTATTTTAGCCATTGATTTTATTTTAACTAATTTGCAAAAAATAGACAATGGGACTGGTGCATGCTTAAACAAATACTTGGTGAAAAAGCAAAATAAAAAAGACACGATGTTGCATCTGCAGAAAGCAAACTGAATTCACTATAAATAAGATTGCATCTCAGACATAACTCTGCTTCATTGCTTCAGCTGGCTCTGATAGATTTCCATGGGAAATGTCACAGCCATATGAATCTATTACATTATTTATGAGTTGTGTAACCTAACCCAGTTTTCTGAGATCTCTGGATTGACCAATGATTCAATAAGTGATCACTTACATCTGCACCCGGGGCCCCAAGGGCCAACCTTCAATCTCAATATTCGTAGGGAAACTACAAACGCACCTCATAACATGCCAGTCAAGCATTTCATGTTACATTTACCAGTTTCTGAACATTATCATGTTCGCAGTCACAGACGTCTTACTGCATCTCAACTGTCTCTTGAAACAATGTCTCATCTATGATCACACAAGGAACTGCAGATGCAGGAACCTTGAGCCAAACACAATGTGCCGGAGGAACCCAAATGCTCAGGTAGCATTTTGTGGAGAGAATTAGACAGACGTTGTTTCGGATCGGGACCCTTCTTCCTCCTCCCCACCATTGACTCCATCTACACTTCACACTGCCTCGGCAACGCCGTTAGCATAATCCAGGACAAGTCTCACCCCAGCCACTCCCTCTTCTCCCCTCTCACAACAGGCAAAAGGTAGAAAAGTTTGAAAACGCACACCTCCAGTTTCAGGAACAGTTTCGACCAGCCATCAGAGACCTTTGAACTATGTTTAATCAGATTTTATTGGACTTTATCTTACAGTAAACATCATTCCCTTTATCGTGTATCTCTACACTGTGGAAGGCTTGATTGTAATCACATATAGAATTTTCTGCATGCAACAAAAAAAACTTTTTACTGTACCTTGGTACACATGACAATGATAATAAACTAAACTTTATTTTCATTGGAGATCAGAATTTACAGGTATTATACTGCTACAGCTATACATGCATACATATACATACATAATACTGCAGAAAAATCCATGCAAGCTGCACAAGAGAAATTGGAATATTTAAGAACTGGAAACAATTCAGTACATAATAAGGCAAGATTCTCTGTTAAAGCCACACTAACTTCCCAGCAAAATTATGACAAGTAGATGTGGAAAGAGCAAAGGTGATCCACTCCAGCTAAAGGATAGAAAGTCATTAAAGAGGATAATATGGTCAATCATGTCAAAAGCTGCACCCAGGTCAAGAGAGATGAAGCAAGGTGGTGAACCAAGGTCACTGACCAATGTCAACATCACACAATTACATTCTAAGGACAGTTTTAACATTATGCTAGAGATGGATATCTGACTGAAGGAAAAATCAGACTTGGGGTTGTTATGCATTCAAGCATTTGAGAGAAAAAAAGGAAGACTCTATACTGGACAGAGAGACAGACAGGGCAGAGGAGTCAAGGATGGACTATTTTGACAAGGACAATGATTCTGGCAGATTGCATTGATTCGTGGCACGGTGGTGCAGCGGTAGAGTTGCTACCTTACCGCGCCAGAGACCCGGGTTCGATCCAGACTATGGATGCTGTCCTTACGGAGTTTATACGTTTTCCCCATGACCATGTGGTTTTTCTCCGGGTGATCAGGTTTCCTCCCACACTCCAAAGACGTACAATTGCCTTTGGCAAAGATTGTAAAGTGCCCCTAATGTGTAGGATTGTGCTAGTGTACAGGGATCGCTGATCGGCGCAGACTCGGTGGGCCAAAGGACCTGTTTCGGCACTGTATCTCTAAACTAAACTAACTAAAAATTTGAAATGGGATTGCATGAGGAGGGGAAAGAAAACTAGAGCATCTAAGTGGAGGTGGTGGTAACCTTCAACAACAGCAGTATAGTAACCTAGGTGAAAGATGTTTGGTGGTAATGGGGCCAAGAGCGCAGGAACTAGTAAGTAAGTACATTTTATTTATACTCGCGCTGAAACCAAAGTGCTTTACATAGAAGAAATAATTAAGTTTCCGTACATCCATAGAAAATTTTTTTTTAAATGGCACAACACATTATAGAATTCAACATGTTCATCCCCCAACAACAGAATCAAAATTTTCCACTGTGGGGAAAGGCATCAGAAAGTTAAGTATTCTTCCTCTGTGATCACCCGAGGTCGGGGCCTATGTGTGGCCTCCGCAGCCAGTCCGATGTTTTCAGGCCCTCTTGCCGGGAAGATGGAACTCCTGCGTCAGGTGAACTCTCCTCAGCGGCTTGGAATGTCTGGAGCAGCCGTTTCCTCCCCGGAGACCGCGGCGCCCGAAGTCCTCAGGCCTCGCTGGTTGGTGCTCCGACTCTGGCGATCTCGGATCCCAGGCTCAGCGGTGTTGTAAATCCGCGGCTGGACGCCCGCAGCCACAGCTCCTCGGATGTTGGAGTCGGCGGTAACAGCACTCCGGAGCTTAACGCACGACGACCCGGTAAGGCATCGCCCGCTCCGTGATGGTGTCCCAGCTGTGTGCCGCCACCGAAGCTGGGGTTCCGGCCGATCCCGACAGGAACCGCCGCTCCAGTGCGATATTAGGCCGCGAGGAAGGGGCAAAGAAGCAGCTCGGAGGGAAGCCGCCTCTCCTACTAGGAAATAAAGTTTCCCCCATCCCCTCCCCACCACATAAAAGACCTCCAATAAACATTTTGTTTTTAACCGGACTAAAAACAAAAATAAAAAAGGGTGAAAGGACAGACTGCAGGCAGAGCAGCCAAACACAATGGCGCCCACTCCTGCAGTCCGCCATTTTTTTAGGACGTGCATCCTGTAAGTTTAAAGTGCCCATGAGAGTTGGAGATGTCTGATAGAGTGGTAGTTGGTAGAACAGCTGCTTCACAGCTCCTGCAAATTTGAATACACTATTGTGTGTATGGAGCTTACACATTCTCCCAACAAGTATGCGAGTTTCCCCCCACATCCCCCAAAACAGGTGGCTTAGTAGGTTAAATGGCCACTGTAGATTGCCCCCAGACTGTACATGATTATTAGAAATATGAATTAGTGAAGGGAATGTGGAGAGAAGAAAATGGGTTTACGTCGAATTAGAGTAAATTGGTGCTTGATATTTAGCCATCTGGTATATAAATGATCAAAATAAAGAACAGGCTCCCCTCAGATACAATGCAAGCAGATGGTATTAATTCTCGCAAATTCAATTTGGATAGATCCATCCCAGCAAATAATATTCTGTAATACTAAGGTAACATGTGGGAAGTACAACTGTCTGGGAGTTGGGTGACAAAGAGAAACAACAGACAACTCCGAAAATGCACTTTTAACCTTTTTCAGCACATGCATCTTTGTAACATTTGGATCAGTGAAGATTAATTACTGGGGATTAATGATTAGTCAATAATTCCATTACTGTTGTCTAAAGTGATGGCTGCTGGCAAAATATATTTTTTTTAAGTACAAACACTGAATTAAACAAATTGTAGACAGAAAAACCACAGAAAGTTGGAAATACTTGCAAATCAAGCAGTATCTGTGCTGAGATCAGGTTTATGATTTCTGATTATTCCGATGATAAGATATCGACCCATAACATTACTGTTTCTCTCTCCACAGATGCTGTCTGACCCACTGAGAATATCCAGCAATTTTATTTTTTAAGTTTCCGATGCTGATGACCTGGTTTCTTGTATTTTCCCCATCACCGAAATAAAATTACCATCAAATTCCTATTTCTCTACAACTTCAATAAAAAAGAGTCAGAGTGTTTTATTGTTAAATGTCCCAAACAGAATAATGACATTTCTTATTTGCAGCAGCACAACAGAATAGTGCAGGAAGGAGCTGCAGATGCTGGTTTACACCCAAGGTAGACACAAAATGCTGGAATACATCAATGGGACAGACAGCATCTCTGGATAGAAGGAATGGGTGACGTTTCGGGTCGAGACCCTTCTTCAGATTGAGAGTCAGGGGAGAGGGAGGCCAAGAGATAAGGAAGGGTAAAGTATGTGAAAACGAGACATCAAAAGAGGAAGATCAAGGAAAATGTAGATTAGACCATTGTTAGCTAAGAGAAGGTGACAACAAAGCAGAGATAAAATGTAATCGGGGTCAGTCAGACTGGTCGGAAAACAAGGATAGCAAGGGTTGCTTGAAGTTCGAGAAGTCAATATTCATACATATAAACATGATACTCTGTAAACAATAATAAACAAAGAAAAGGAAAAAAGTTCAGTATATCTTTCTCTCTCTATATTATATAACTATAAATATGTCTATAAAAATATATATAAAATATCTTAAAATATATAAAAATAAATATACATTTCAAAAATAACATATAAAACATCCTTCCTTGTTGAAAATAAACCTGCTCTGCATCTTGAGCTGTGCTTTAAATAAGACAGGCACAGGAGATGACCACTAGTTCCTGTAAACGCGGCACAACAGGATGTACAAGGGTCATAACTCCCCTCAGGTGCCAGTGGACATCTCCTCGGACCGGGGGGCCACAGTTCACCTCTGAGCTGTGGTCGGCCATGGCTCACTTGTTGGGTGTTTGGCTGCACCACACCACGGCCTATCACCCGCAGGCAAACGACCTGGTGGAGAGGTTCCACCGGCAGCTCAAGGCAGCGCTGAAGTCACGGCTCTCCGGCCCGGACTGGATGGGCGAACTGCCGTAGGTCTTGCTGGGCATCCGAACTGCGCGTAAGGAGGACTTGGCCTTATCCTCAGTGGAGCTCGTTTATGGGTCGCCACTCACGGTGCACGAGGAGATCTTGCCGTCGGTGCCGGGGCAGCAGAGACAGACCTCATCCACTCTACAGGGCCACCATGAGCGAGTTGGCAGGCTCGCGCCCGTGCCGATGTCCCGCCATGGGACATTCCGCCCGCACGTGCCGTCGGCCCCTCAGAACTGCCCTTATGTTTTCCTGCGCCGTGATGCCCACCAGACGCTGCTCCAGAGGCCATATGAGGGCCCGTTCTGGGTGCTGGGGCATGGACAAGCAACCTTTGTGGTGGACATGGGGGGTCGGCCGGAGGCCGTGTCGATTGACCGGTTAAAATCGGCACATTTGGACATTGACCAGCCGGTGCTGGTTGCCCAGCCTCGGCCGCGAGGTCACCCCCACCCCTCTTCGTGCCTCCCTCCGCCTGTCCCCCCACCGGTCGACTTCCGTACGCGGTACGATCGGGTTGTACGCCCGCCGGTGCGTTTCGTGCATCCTGTTCTGGCGGGGGGGGGGGGTTCCTGTGGTGGCCCCAAGGGTCGGGCCATTTCCACTATCGAACCCCTCGGCATGGGAATGGATGAGTCCGGGGCGGCCCTTAGCTACAGGGATAAAGGGCAGGGCTTTAGGTGCACTCTCCCTCTTGCCAGGGCTGCCAACTCTCACGCTTTGAGCGTGAGACACACTCATTTCGAGAAATTCTCACGCCCTCACGCTGATCACAAATTTCTCACGCTCTGTGGTGAGAAATTCTTGTGATCAACGAAAATGTCAAAACTCAGATAAACTGCATGGGCCGCGGGTGTTCGTGAGCCGGGGCTGAGGGAGGGATGGAAGCACAAGCAACAGCGGAGACAGATGCAGGTTGCCGGTGCTGGCGTGTGTTTGCGGGGATGGCGAGTCATTCGCTGCAGCTACGGCCATGGAGCAGCTTCAGTTCAAGAGTCCCGGGCCGTCGGAGGAGTCGGAAGCGTTGCGCCACTGCCGTGATAGTCTTTGTGCTGAAGAGACAGAGACTCTCCAAGGGAGGCGGAGAGAGAGGGGGGAAGGAGACAGGGGAGAGAGAGAGGGGGAGAGAATGGGGAGAGAGAAGAGGGAGGGGAGAGAATGGGGAGAGAGAAGAGGGAGGGGGGAGGGGGAGGGGGAGGGGGAGAGGTAGGGAAGAGAGATAGGGAGAGAGAGAGGAGAGAGATAGGTAGAGGGAGAGAGAGAGAGGGGGAAGAGGAGGAGAGAGGGAAGGAATAGGGAAGAGAGAGAGGGGGAAAGAGAGAAACGGGGGAAAGAGAGAGAAAGAGAGAGGGGGGGCAAAGAGAGGAGATAGAGGGGAGAGAGCAAGGGGGAGAGTGAGGTGGGAGGGAGAGGCGAGAGAGAGGAGAGGGGAGAGAGTGTGTGGACAGGGAGCGAGAGGGAGAGAGAGAGAGAGGGGAGAGAGAGGGGGCGGGAGAGAGGGGGCGAGCCCCTGGTTCTGGACTCCGCCAACATCGGGAACATGTTTCCTGCTCTAGCGTGTCCAAGCCCTTAACAAATGGTAACAGTATACTGAGTGAGTATAATTTTATGGATGAGAAATTGTGTTCAACCAATTGATGACTTCTTTGACAAGTAACTAGCATGTTAGATAACAAGGAAGCCAATGAATGTAGCAAATTTTGTTATCCATAATTTGGTCTGTGAAGTGCCCCATAAAGGATTACTGCATTAGATAAACACCTGTGAACTTGAACGTAATAGGTTAAGTCCAGGGGGTCAGATATGGGGCTTTATGTGTGCGCCAGATATATTGTCAGTGCAAAGGGGCTAGGAGCAAGACCAAGTTTGCATCCAGAGTCAAGGTCTGGAATAGTACTAGGTGTACAGTCATAAGCAGGTAAACAGCTATGATCAGGGTAGAACAGGGTAAGGCTGGACTCGGGGACAGGAATGAGAGAAGGTATGCAACTGGAGTCAGGGCCAGGAATAGTAACAGGTGTGCAGTGAGACCCAGGTTGGTCAGCATGGGCCACGTGTTTGATTATAACCTGATATCCATACATGAATACACTAATATGCACCATATGAATACAGTATGCACCATATTGCACAATTTCAAGCTGAAAAATGCAAAAGTTCCATACCAATGGGAGGGGGGGGCACCCTCCTCCCACACCCTCTCCCCCCCCCCCCCACCCCAGTCGCTCCGCTCCCTCGGGCTTGGTCTCTCGCAATTTCTCACTCCCAACTCTCACCCAATGTTGGCAGCCCTGCTCTTGCAGACTCGTCTGGTTAGGAGAACGACAGCGAATAAAATACCTCCCGAAACACATGGCTCCTTGCCTTCATTTCGGGCTTATTGTCGCGCTACAAAATCATTGTTCAGTAGAGATACAGCATGGAAACAGGCCCTTCAGCCCACAGTCCACAACGATCATCAATCACCTGTACACTATTTCTATCCTACACACTAGGGACAATTTACAGAAGCCAATTAACCCACAAACCTGCCAGTCTTTGAGATGTGGGAGAAACCGAAGCTCCCAGGGAAAACCCACGCAGTCACAGGGAGAACATACAAAATCTGTACAGACAGCACCCATGGTCAGGATCGAACCCCGGTCTCTGGCGCTGTAAGGCTGCAACTCTGCCGCTACGCCACTGTGCCGCCCATATAATGCAAGGGAATTGGTGCTCGAGGATGTATGTTGATACTAAATCTCTCCACGGCCCCAAAGCATAATTTCTTGTGTATTTGGGTCAATTGGTGAAAGAAACAAAGCATTTCCTTCCCCAGTTCTCCCAAACTGGTGGCACTCAGTGTCACAGTCCGAGGGCACTTCAGTTAAGACCTAACCAACAGTCAAAGTTCAATTTAGAATCAGCTTTGAAATGGTATTAGCCTGCATCAACAACACTACATTGATGTCTGCTACAATTTCTGTTATAGGGACATTTAGAATTAGTCCAGTAATAAGAGAGGATTAGTATTCCCTCGTGCATTTTCTCATTTCAAGGACCTGAAAGCTTTTGTGCAATGTTAAAATCCAGGCAAACAAGCCATCACTCATTCTTTTTAACTAATGCAGCTTGCAGAGCTAATCAAGCTTCAGAGTGAATGTCAAGTTTCTCAAAAAACATAAAATCCAGAAAGAAAGCAATAATGTGACACAATTACACAACTGAAAAGCTTCAAAGAACTTAGAATGCATAAAAGCTATACTTGAATCCTTAACTTGTTCATTCTCAATGCACATTAAGAAAAAGTATACAACCAGCTTTTCAACAGTGACTCACTGGAAGCCATTCCCGACCAGCAGGATGAAAGGCAACAGCAACTTGTTTTTTCCAAATATTTTCACTAATGCACTAAAAAGCATCTCTTCTGAGAGATAACAGCCCCAATTTTCCACTTAAAAGCTCGCAGATCCACTCTGATCTGCCGGCATTTATCCACTTAACCAGATAAAACTACTGAGAAAACCTAACTTCCTCCACAGCTATGCATTGATCCACAATGAACATCTCATTGAGCTCAACAGGGCACAGATCAGCTCAGATTTCCCTGTACTCAAGCTGCCTGCTAATCCTGCACCAGTTTAACCCCAGCACAGGTTCAGTAGATCAACGATATCAACAAGAATAAGCTTTGGAGAGTTCAGTAAGCAAAAGTTAAATTCCTACTTATTTGATTTAATTTGGTTGACCAAAAACATAATCAATAATGTGCAGGAAGGAACTGCAGCTCCGCTCTATGATCTTTGGTTTGCACCAAAGATAGACACAAAATGCTGCAGTAACTCAGCGGGACAGGCAGCATCCCTGGAGAGAAGGAATGGGTGACAGGGGAGAGAGAGACTAGAGATATGGAAGGATACAAAGAGCATGTAAGGGGTGAAATGAACAAATCAAATCAGACGATAGTCTAGATGTGCAATGGCTCATTGTTGGCTGAAGGGAAGGTGTGCACACGTTTAGTGTTTGGTGCTATAAGGTCACACTGCTGTAAGTTCAACATGGTGAAACCAAAATGTATAAAAATGGCCTTTATTAAATTCTGACAATGTGCACTTTAACCACATCTGATTTTTTTCTATCACAGATATCAAATTGTGGAATACAGAAGCAAATAAATAAATAATGTGTCTTTGTCCCAAACATTATGGAAGGCACTGTAATTGTATTTTTATTTTTCTATAATACCCAATTTGCTGTGAAATTTAGCAATATTCAAATTTAACAACAGCTTTGAAAGCCAATAAGCCCAGGGCAGCGGTTGGTAGCAGGACACCAAGGCTGGCATAGGGACCTGCTACTTATACTCCAAGGTTCTGTATTATGTCGACCTCCCAGTGGAACGCACAGTGCCAGGGTACGAGCTACTAAACAAAGCACAAGGGCAGACGCCGGCAATATCAGCAGAAGATTCCCCCCCCCCCCATCGTTCCCTCCTCCCCACCACCAACTGACAAATTATGTTTAACGAAAACGCAGGATACTCCAATTAGCTATCCTACTGACAGAGCCCAAGGCAACTGTTAGCAATGACAGATGAGAACGACACTGACGTCCAAATGACAACCTTGAGTCCCATGGAGCTACCAGTCCAACAATAAATACAGCACCAAACATGCAGATTTTAAACCTGTTGAGAACAGGATCCAAGGAATTGGCTTACTATAACATTTGATAGGCTGGTTAAAAAGTGCAAAATTACATTTTATTGATTTAATCTTCAAGAAATTTGCACAGGGATTAATTGTGGCTTTGTGAAACCTTGGAGATGAAATCATGTCCAGGCCTCCCATTACATTGCTCATAGTGAGTCATGGGTTATGCAGTCTGCATCTCACTCTCGCAGTTACAGTCAGGAGGTAACCAAATACATTAAGCTACAAACAACTTCTGTGAGATCAAACCGTCACCGCCAGCCTTGTTACCAGGGCAGAGAACTGTGCCACATTCTGGCTCAACAGTTATTCAAATATTAAACTAACAGTTCCCTTCATTCATTTCATATTCACGGGGACAACATGTAGTAATGTTCTGAGCAAATGCCAAGCTGTTCTCAAACAGTTACAACACTGGCATCTACTTGACCAGGTAGAAAATTATCAAGGTGCGTCCCAGTGACATTGTACAGGACAAGTCCAATCCAGTTAACTATTCAGCCTACTTGCAGGAGTGGACAGAGTCTGTCGTAGTGCTATTTAGCTGCCCCTACTCATCAATAACCTGCTCTCTGATGCCCAAAACATAAAGTGCTGGAGGAATTCAGCATGTCAGGCAGCATCCGTGGAGGGAATATACAAGAGACATTTTTCATCAAGACCTTTCTTCAGTCTGACAAAGGGACTCGACCCGAAACGTCCCCCAATCCTTCTCTCCAGATATGCTGCCTCACCCGCTGAGTCACTCCAGCATTTTGTGTCTATCTTTCTTCAGACTGGTCGATTCCCTCCATAGATGCTGCGTGACCCACTGAGTTTCTCCAGCACGTTGTGTTTTGCTCAAAATTCCAGCATCTGCAGTTCTTTTTGTGCCTCCCTCAATGGTCACATTTTGGTTTCACCGGGACATTTGGTTCCAGCCTTCAACCCAGCATTGGACTGAAGAACAAAATTCCAGAGATTTGGTATGTGACCACCCTTGACGCCGAGCAGTATTTGACAGCATCAAGGCATCCTAGAAAAATTAAAGTCAATGGCATCAAGGATAAAACACTCCTATGTCTTTTCATCAGTCTGAAGAAGGGTTTCGGCCCGAAACGTTGCCTATTTCCTTCGCTCCATAGATGCTGCTGCACCCGCTGAGTTTCTCCAGCACTTTTGTCTAACTCCTATGTGAATCTTACCAGGCACAAAGTAAAATGGCTAGGATTGCTGGTGTTCAATCATTTCAGCCACAAGATATCACTGCAACAAGGGTCCCTCAAGGCAATGGCCTCAGCCATTTCCAGCTGTTTCATCAATGACGTTCTGTCCATTATTTGGTCATTCCTTATTGTTGCACAACCTTATATTCTGTTTAAGACTCCTCTTTCTGAAGAGTGTTCTTGCATAATTAGCAATTCTAACATTACAAGTGCCAACAATGATCATCTCTCAGTAAGAGAGGGAGAGAGAAACTAAGTGACTATTCTTCACATTCAATGGCAGTATCATCACCTCAGACCAGCAACCCAGTTGGACAGATTTGTTCTTCCAATTCAACCTTCAAGAGGTTTTTTGAGACCCAGGTCAAATTCTTTGGAATTCTTTCCTGAGGCCTCTGTCTCACGACATGCTTTGCTTCTTCAATATTAATCTTTAATAAATACTACTTTATTCACCTGGAGAACCCCATCTCAAATACACCAAAATAAGTTTCACTTTGGGCAAAATCCCTTGGAAAGACCTCACTGTTGAAAACCCATGATTACAGATGTTGAAAATGAAAGTGAAAACTATTATAGGAAAACAAGTCGAAGAAAAGATGTTAAAGAAGGAACTGCAGATGCTGGAGAATCGAGGGTTACACAAAAGCTGGAGAAACTCAGCGGGTGCAGCAGCATCTAAGGAGCGAAGGAAATAGGCGACGTTTCGGGTCGAGACCCTTCTTCAGAAAAGATGACTGGGAAATTGCTGTGAGACTCTAGCATTTAGAAGAAAGCTATGCTGGAACTAAAAAAAAATGCTGGTAACCCAGTTAAACAAAGGAAGTTTAAAAATCCTCCTCTTTAAATCTACATTTAATACAAAACCTGGAGTCAAAGCAACTTCCAGCATCAAGTACACAAACAAAAATACTTAACTTCCTGTATTTTTAGCTCAAACACAAGACAAAGTTATTGTGATTCTCTCCAACCCTAAATACACAATATAAAGTGTCATTTAGTCATTTTTGTGATCTCATGTTATATTTTTTGTAAATTATTTTATTAGAAGTACATAATAAAAACCATTTTGTTTGTGGTGGTCATACATTATTAATATTGTCAATATTATCAATTATATAGTAGTTGTACTATATATATTTTTTTCATATAGATAGAAAATAATAAAGAGAGAGAGAGAAAAGAAAACAAAAAAACCCCAAAAAAAACAGAAGGTATAATATAAGAGAATGGAGTAATTAACTAATTGGAGATATGTCCGTGAACTAATTGGAGATATGTCCGTGAATTATAAAATGTCGTTATAAAATGTAACTCTTCATCTAATCCTTAATTCGGGTTTCAGTCAAGTTCTCGTGCCGAACCAGTTTGCCCCTTCAAATAGTCAATGAATGGAGACCATATTCTGATAAAAAGTTCTTGTTTGTCCATTAAGACAAATCTTATTCTTTCCAAGTGTATGGTCTCCGACATCTCCATAATCCACATTTTAATAGGACCTTTCCAAAATTTTAATATTATTTTTTTCCTGATTATTATACTGTAGTCGATAAAGTTTCTTTGGTTTGTTGTAAATATTTGATTTTGTTCTAATATTCCTAATATTATTCGTTTTGAGTCGGGGTCCAATTGGACGTTGACAACTTCTGAAATTATCTTTAAAATTTCTGTCCAAAAGTTATTAATTTTTATACAATTTACAAATGTATGCATTAGGTTAGCCTCTAGGTGCTGACATTTTTCACAGATAGGAGATATACTTGGGAAAAATCTATTTAATTTTGTTTTTGAATAATGTAATCTATGTAATACTTTAAATTGTATTAAGGAATGTCTAGCATTTAACGAACAGTGATGTATATGTTGTAAGCTTTCATCCCAAATATCTTGCATTATTGGTTGGCCTAGTTCATTTTCCCATGATTGCCTATATATTTCCATCGTGGGTGCATCACTGTCTAATAGGATATTATAAATATAAGATATTAATTTTTCTGTGTTAGGGTGTTTGTTCAAACATTCATCAAGAATTTCTGTCTTTCTATTTCTATAGTCCTGTGTATTTGATTTAGCATAATGTCTAAATTGTAGGAATCTGAAATAGTCATTTGAGTGAAGTCTGCAGATCTCATGTTATATTTGCAAGGTTTGTATCAATTTTAAAAGCAAGTAGAAAACCTCTTTGCAATCTGCTTAAACTGAATTGAGCTCGAATACTTTGACATAAAAAGAGAACATGCTAAACCGCCACAAAATCCTAATAAATATTTTTATTTCAACAGGTAGAGACAGGAGATGGGGGTAGGGCAGGAAGAAGTTGTTTACCAATTATTAATTTCCATTTTAAAAGCTACTTAAAAGGCTAAAGCTACTTGCCCCACAAGTTGAACTAAAATGAAAGCGAATGTTCTCATACAAGCCTATAATAGCTTAATTAACAAGTTGCCAGTTCAAATCCTTCTAAAGGCCAAATATAGCAGTACAACAACACTCAGATACAAACCCTTCAAATTGATTATAGTGAAGAATATATAAAAATAGAAGACACTGGAAGCAAACAGGATCTGTAGGCAGGAAAGATATGTTAATGCTTCAGAGAGAGCTCTCTTTAAATTAGCTTCTATTTTTGTTTCAGTTTACCAGAATTCACATTCTAAACAGGAAAGCAAAGCCCACCTGCTGGTGCTGGGAATGTAGATTGGTCTATGTGCAGTGTTATGTGTTGACGTTGACTGCATACCTTATTCATGTTTCTGCTAGTTGTTTCTAAAGTTGCGAAATTGTTTGCTCGATTTTTCCTTTATAAAGTGGAAAGCACATACAAGCAAGCAGTTTTCTCTGACAACTGCAGTTGAATACTATTTCAATGAGTTGACAATCAACTCCCAACATTTCTGTTTGAGTCACTTTGCATGAAAATGTATCCTCTATTTTAGAAACAATTGATGCAGGATTTAAGCAGAATGTTACTGTCTGCTACAGATGGTCCCTGGGTGACACAACTGTAAGTCTGAAACATCATTTTTTCTGTAGTAACCCTTATTGTATTGCTATACATAGATTTGTTACGGTTCTTCCATTTCATTGAATAATCACCATAACAGTACCAATAATTAAATTAATGGAATATATGAGCAAAACACAAAGTGCAGGAGGAAGTCAGCAACTGTGGAGGGGGTGTTGTACCAAGTCATTAATGAATGCGCTGAAATATTTTATTGTTATTAATAGTTGAAGACAATTCCTGACATCCACCACATTTGCACTTCGATACGATTAAAAATTCGAAGCTTCCTAATTAAATTTCAGCATGAGAAAGCATTTGCTTCCACAGAGTTAAAAAAAAACATACTTTGTCAGTCAATTTGTGCTTATAGATGGTTGCTACCCTCTAGTGGTAGCAAATCAGAATTAATGCTTCAAGACCTAGCAACACTGCAAAACAAGGGATTTGTACTTTATTTCAGAATTGCCAAAATACAACTAAATTCTTGTTTAAGAAGGAACTGCAGATGCTGGAAAATCAAAGGTAGGCAAAAGTGCTGGAGAAACTCAGCGGGTGCGGCAGCATCTATGGAGCGAACGAAATAGGCAACGGTCTGAAGAAGGGTTTCGGCCCGAAACGTTGCCTATTTCTTTCGCTCCATAGATGCTGCCGCAACAACTAAGTTCTTATTTTTTTTTTACAAATTCCAACTTTCACAAACTGAATTAGAAGGGCTTAATAACCCCCGAGTCTGTCAACCAACAGGATTACTCATGATTCACTTTAGGACGAAACCGTGGGATAAAATGAAGTAAATTATATACCAGTTTTTTGCATCTTAATTATTTCAATAACTTAATATAAATTGGTGTTCGAAATAATTCTACAATAGTGTAGCTTCCTTTCTGCCACCGTTACAAACAAAAGAAAGCCTTACATATAAAATACAAGGCAGCCGTGGATGGTAGAGACAACTTGGCCAAAACTATTCTCATTTTACTTGGATAAATAATTTGTCTCTGCAACAGCATCATATTATCCCTCCCATCCTTTCCCACAAAAGAAAAAGAGGAAGTTTAGAATTTAATGTTTTTAAACTCAAACAACAACAAAAAAACGAGTATTTTTTGAGGTTAGACGCAAAATGCTGGAGTAACTCAGCGGGTTAGGCAGCATCTTTGGAGAGAAGGAATGGGTGACCTTTCAGGTTGAGACCATTCTTCAGACTGAATTTTTGCTTCGATAGAGCTCTTAGGGATAGCGGAGTTAAGGGATAAGGAGAGAAGGCAGGAACGGGGTACTGATTGTGGATGATCAGCCATGATCACATCGAATGGCGATGCTGGCTCGAAGGGTCGAAAGGCCTACTCCTGCACCTAGTGTCTATTGTCTGATTTTTTTTTCAGGTATTTTCACGAGCAAGTAGTCTTGTTACATTTTTTCAATGAGGATGTGAAAACAACCTGGAATATTTTCCTCTATCGACTTGTAACTTTTTTTTGCCATGGCAGATTTCAGAACAGATTGGCTGTTACAGAACTCTGGTGTCAAGTGTACAAATGACAGAGCGAGCCCTTTGGAGTTGGCTGAGTGTAATTAGGACAACGATACAAGGATTATTCGCCTGTGTGGGGACTCTGAGTTTGGTTTAGTTATCCTGCCAATGGATCTGCTGGATTTCATGAAGAAAGCCTATGTAGAGCTATAATTACTGAAATGTTCAAGAGAATGGCCTCAGACTTAACACCAATTCAACAATGACTCGGAGTTTGACCTCCAAATATTTCATGCGTTTAATAGGAATCTGACGGGTAGCTTTTTCACACAAAGGGTGGTGGGTGTATGGAACAAGCTGCTAGAGGAGGTAGTTGAGGCAGGCACTATCCCAATATTTAAGAAACCGTTAGACATGTATATGAATAAGACAGCTTTAACTCAGTGGGACAGGCAGCATCTCTGGAGAGAAGGAATTGGTGACGTTTCAGGTCGAGACCCTTCTTCGTCTCGACCCAAAACATCATCCATTCCTTCTCTCCAGAAATGCTGCCTGTCTCGCTGAGTTACTCCAGCTTTTTGTGTCTATCTTCAGTTTAAACCAGCATCTGCAGTTCCTCCCTACACAATAGGACAGGTTTGGATGGTTATGGACCAAACGCAGGCAGGTGGGGCTAGTGTAACTGGGACATGTTGGCCTGTGTGGGCAAATTGAATCGAAGGGCCTGTTTCCACACTGTATCACTCTATGATTCCTAGTGTCAAATATTAGTATTTTGAAAATATACAATACTTAAAAAACACAAAATGTTTTATTTTGCTGAATATAGCAAAATATGGACAATCCTGGCAGTTGCAAACAACCCTCGTCAAATATAGGCAAAGCCATATTACGAGGCGGTTCTGCTTCTGGAAAACTGTCTGAACCACAATTTTCTGTAATGCAAAACTGTGTCTTCTATACATACAAGTTGAAATAAAATAAAATTCTATATACTTCTGTTCCTGCCCACCCCCCTGTACAAGTGAATGACTTCACAAACAAGATAATATTTATGCCTTCGTGTTTAAATGGTAGTTTCAGATCCTTGATTTATGTGGCTTTCCATTGGAAAATTCACATTAAAAAAACCTGGGGATATAACTCTGAACAGAACAACCTAATTACATCTTCCTCCTTTGATCATTGAAAATTAGCAAAATCCTGTCCAGCTAAGAGGCATGAATAATTCTCATCAAACGTAAACCACTTACTTGACCTCTTCTCCGGCAAAATCAAACACCTTTGTGATTGTGATCTTTCCAGGCGATTTTTGCTTCTCTGTGTCCTTCACTAAATCTCGATGCTTGTTAGACTTCTCTTTAACTAATGTATCCTGGACAGAAAAAAAAAATTGTCACACATATCCCTCAACCCCACCCAAATAATATATTTTATTGAGAACAAAACGATCAAGGTGACTTCTGCTATTCACTTATAATGAAGTTAAACCCAGAAACATACCACCAGAGGTGTACTCATCCCTAACATGTATCCATAGAATGCTTTCTAATTTCAATAGTTAAACTGATAGATAAACAGTCTTAAATCTGTTTACACATTGTGAAAACCCTCTCCCAACTTAAAATGGATTCAAGGCTTTTGTTTAACCCAATGACGAGTTAATTCAGTTCCCCTGTATTACCAGAGGTATCCATTTCTACTCTCTATCAGTCAGTTTGAAAATAATTCTCATTTATAGAGCTATAAAAGCATTGAAACACTTTGCTTATACCTGCCAAGTGGGCAGAGTCTGATTGACTGCTTTTGGCCCACATCTCTATAAAACCATTCAATGCAAATACATGTCCAGCTTTCAAAAGTTATAATTGTATCCACTTCTATAGTTTCCTCTATAGGTCATTCCAGATGCGGACCACACTATTGAGCAAAATGTAGCCCCTGAGATCCCTCTGAAATCTCTCACCTTAACCCAAGCTCTCTAGTTTTGGAAACCTCTGCCCTGGGAAATAGACTGTGAGTGTGCATTTTATTCGTGATCTTAATGGTGCTTGGTGTCAGAATAAAATTAGTGTAAGTTGCAACAATCTTAACCCTACCAAATCCTGTTCCAAATATATGTTCTAAAAGAAAAAGATTTGTAATATTTATACAATATAAACTTTGGCAAATTGGGAATGCACCAGGCTCAGGAATGATATTTTTCAAATTAATGACTTTTAAATTTGCACCTAAACAGCAATTCCACATCTTACATTCAAAGAGGAGGATAAAGGGCTTAATTAGGAAAGGGAAAATAGATTATGAAAGGAAACTGGCAGGGAA
Organism: Raja brachyura; assembly: GCA_963514005.1. Next base: position 11,766,248 of record OY740797.1, read on the forward strand.
CATAAAAACTGACTGCAAAAGCTTTTATAGATATGTGAAGAGAAAGAGACTAGTTAAAGCAAATGTTGGTCCCTTGCAGTCAGAAACAGGTGAATTGATCATGGGGAACAAGGACATGGCAGACCAATTGAATAACTACTTTGGTTCTGTCTTCACTAAGACATAAATAATCTGCCGGAAATAGCAGTGGAACGGGGGTCAAATAAGATGGAGGAACTGAGTGAAATCCAGGTTAGCCGGGAGGTGGTGTTGGGTAAATTGAATGGATTGAAGGCCGATAAATCCCCAGGGCCAGATAGTCTGTATCCCAGAGTACTCAAGGAGGTAGCCAGAGAAATAGTGGATGCATTAGTGATAATTTTTCAAAATTCCTTAGATTCTGGAGTAGTTCCTGAGAATTGGAGGATAGCTAATGTAACCCCACTTTTTAAAAAAGGAGGGAGAGAGAAAGCGGGGAATTACAGACCAGTTAGTCTAACATCGGTAGTGGGGAAACTGCTAGAGTCGGTTATTAAAGATGGGATAGCAGCGCATTTGGAAAGTGGTGAAATCATGGGACAAAGTCAGCATGGATTTACGAAAGGTAAATCATGTCTGACAAATCTGATAGAATTTTTCGAGGATGTAACTAGTAGAGTGGATAAGGGAGAACCAGTGGATGTGTTATATCTAGACTTTCAGAAGGCTTTCGACAAGGTCCCGCATAAGAGATTAGCATACAAACTTAAAGCACACGGTATTGGGGTTCAGTATTGATGTGGATAGAGAACTGGCTAGCAGACAGGAGGCAAACGGTAGGAGTAAACGGGTCCTTTTCAGAATGGCAGGCAGTGACTAGTGGGGTACCACAAGGCTCAGTGCTGGGACCCCAGCTATTTACAATATATATTAATGATTTGGACGAGGGAATTCAATGCAACATCTCCAAGTTTGCAGATGACACCAAGCTGGGGGGTATAGTTAGGTGTGAGGAGGATGCTTGGAGGCTGCAGGGTGATTTGGATAGGCTGAGTGAATGGGCAGATGCATGGCAGATGCAGTATAATGTGGATAAATGTGAGGATATCCACTTTGGTGGCAAAAACATGAGGGTAGACTATTATCTGAATGGTGGCAGATTAGGAAAGGGGGAGATGCAACGAGACCTGGGTGTCATGGTACACCAGTCATTGAAAGTGGGCATGCAGGTGCAGCAGGCAGTGAAGAAAGCAAATGGTATGTTAGCATTCATAGCGAAAGGATTTGAGTATAGGAGCAGGGAGGTTCTACTGCAGTTGTACAGGGTTTTGGTGAGGCCACACCTGGAGTATTGCGTACAGTTTTGGTCTCCAAATCTAAGGAAAGACATCCTTGCCATAGAGGGGGTACAGAGAAGATTCACCAGACTGATTCCTGGGATGTCAGGACTTTCATATGAGGAAAGATTGGATAGACTCGGCTTGTACTCGCTGGAATTTAGAAGATTGAGGGGGGATCTTATAGAAACTTACAAAATTCTTAAGGGGTTTGACAAGCTAGATGCAGGAAGATTGTTCCCGATGTTGGGGGAGTCCAGAACAAGGGGTCACAGTCTAAGGATAAGGGGGAATTCCTTTAGGACCGAGATGAGGAAAACATTCTTTACACAGAGAGTGGTGAGTCTCTGGAATTCTCTGCCACAGAAGGTAGTTGAGGCCAGTTCATTGGCTATATTTAAGAGGGCGTTAGATGTGGCACTTGTGGCTAAAGGGATCAGGGGGTATGGAGAGAAGGCAGGTACGGGATACTGAGTTGGATGATCAGCCATGATCATATTGAATGGCGGTGCAGGCTTGAAGGGCCGAATGGCCTACTCCTGCACCTATTTTTCTATGTTTCTATCCTCTTCAAATCCCTATCAAATAATATATTGCCCCAGGTGCAGAAGCATGGCCAGAGAATTTCAATTCTGCAGACAATTGTGTCTAGTTAGGTGGAGAGGCGATTATTTTTTCAGATAGTCATTGTTAAATTCCAGTTTATAAACTCACCTGCAAAGCAAATAGTTATCAGAGTGGTTTAGTTTAGTTTAGAACTACAGCATGGAAACAGGCCCTCACACACTGACCACATATTCCATAGTGTGTCAATCAGTACATTTCAAAACTACTTAAGTGTGCTCTGAAATCATAAAAAGTACTATACAGGTGCATGTCTCTCTTTAAAAGCCACAACTTTTGAAACCAAGCCTTTGGTCACCTGTCCTAACATAATTTCCTTGACTCCCTTAAATTTTATCTGTAAATGCTCCAATGAAACACCTTGAGCTGTTTCACTTCAATACAGATAATATTAACACAAAAAACTGGAGTAACTCAGTGGGTCAGGCTGCACCTCTGGAGAAAAGGAAAAAGATGACGTTTTGGGTCAAGTTAGAATCTCAGTCCAAAGATGGGTCTCGGCCCAAAACGTCAACTCTTCCTTTTGTCCAGAGATGCTACCTTACCCGTTGAGTCACTCTACCTTTTTGTGTCTATCTTCGGTTTAAACCAGCATCTGCAGTTCCGTCCTACACATATAAAATTTAATTTACTTGGACGTTCAGAATGAGCAACTATTAATCAGGCTATCATCTTGGCAACATTATACTTCTGCAAGGATAGAAGGCTCAAAACTTTCTCTGATGGGAGAAACATGTTTCAGTGGTATCTACCATTCATTCTCTTCCAGTTTCATGGCCCAGATCAGGTTTATCATTACCTCTTTGTTGGAGGTTGGAATAATTGCTTGTGCTTTAGGATTTTGCCCAACATCGCTCAGGAAGCTGGCCCACAGGTCATCGGCCTTCTTCTTTTCCTCCTTTGCACATTTTTCTGGATCAACAGCTTGGTCAACCTCCCTTTTGCCTTCATCTTCACATTCTAAATATTGTGCATCTCGGTTTCTGTCAAACAAAAGCATACAAATTAAGAGTGCAAGGCTGACCTCTGTGCCCATCTGATCTGCCCAAGGAACTATCTCACAAAGTTGGCGAAATATAACACAATGAATGAATAAAGCTTGCATTATGTTTCCTTACCCAATGTTGTCATGTTGAGTGCACCACGGATTGGCCAGTAATGCTTAATATACAAGAGGGTTATTCGCTGGAGAAGGGGGAGAGAAAGGATACAGAAACAGTAAAAGGTGGAACTTGCCACCTGGTTGCCAAATAGTTGCTAGTGGTTAGCGCAGAGATAAAAATTTAAATATACAGGCAACAGTAATTGGCAATACTAGCAGTAGTATTGGAGTTGGGGATGGCATCAAACAGGAAATTAGATGTGCGTGCAACAAGGGTAACACAGTTATAATGGGTGACTTCAATCTGCATATAGATTGGGTGAATCAAATTGGCAGGGGTGCTGAGGAAGACGATTTCTTGGAATGTATGCGGGATAGTTTTCTAAACCAGCATGTGGCGGAACCAACGAGAGAGCAGGCTATTCTAGACTGGGTATTGAGTAATGAGGAAGGGTTAGTTAGCAGTCTTGTTGTGCGTGGCCCCTTGGGCAAGAGTGACCATAATATGATTGAGTTCTTCATTAGGATGGAGAGTGACATAATTAAGTCGGAAACAAGGGTTCTGAACTTTAACAAAGGTAACTTTGAAGGTATGAGCCGTGAATTGGCCAAGATAGACTGGCAGGTGAGTCTTAAAGGGTTGACAGTGGATGTGCAATGGAAGGTATTTAAAGACTGCATGGATGAAGTACAAAAATTGTTCATACCAGTTTGGCAAAGAATAAATCAGGGAAGGTGGTGCATCCGTGGATAATCAGGGAAATCAGGAATAGTATAAAAACTAAAGATGAGGCATACAAATTCGCTAAAAAAAGCAGCCTACCAGAGGACAGGGAGAAATTCAGAATCCAGCAGAGGAGGACAAAGGGCTTAATTAGGAAAGGGAAAATAGATTATGAAAGGAAACTGGCAGGGAACATAAAAACAGACTGCAAAAGTTTTTGTAGATATGTGAAGAGAAAGAGACTAGTTAGAACAAATGTTGGTCCCTTGCAGTCAGAAGCAGGTGAATTGATCATGGGGAACAAGGATATGGCAGACCAAATGAATAACTACTTTGGTTCTGTCTTCACTAAGGAAGACATAAATAATCTGCCGGAAATAGCAGTGGACCGGAGGTCAAATAAGATGGCGGAACTGAGTGAAATCCAGGTTAGCCGGAAAGTGGTGTTGGGTAAATTGAACGAATTAAAGGCCGATAAATCCCCAGGGCCAGATGGTCTGCATCCCAGAGTGCTCAAGGAGGTAGCCACTGAAATAGTGGATGCATTAATGATAATTTTTCAAAACTCCTTAGATTCTGGAGTAGTTCCTGAGGATTGGAGGATAGGTAATGTCAGTTATTAAAGATGGGATAGCAGCGCATTTGGAAAGTGGTGAAATCATTGGACAAAGTCAGCATGGATTTACAAAAGGTAAATCATTTATGACAAATCTTATAGAATTTTTCGAGGATGTAACTAGTAGAGTGGATAAGGGAGAACCAGTGGATGTGTTATATCTGGACTTTCAGAAGGCTTTCGACAAGGTCCCACATAAGAGATTAGTATATAAATTTAAAGCACACGGTATTGGTGGTTCAATATTGATGTGGATAGAGAACTGGCTGGCAGACAGGAAGCAAAGGGTAGGAGTAAACGGGTCCTTTTCAGAATGGCAGGCAGTGAGTAGTGGGGTACCGCAAGGCTCAGTGCTGGGACCCCAGCTGTTTACAATACACATTAATGATTTGGACAAGGGAATTGAATGCAACATCTCCAAATTTGCAGATGACACCAAGCTGGGGGGTACAGTTAGGTGTGAGGAGGATGCTAGGCTGCAGGGTGATTTGGATAGGCTGAATGAATGGGCAGATGCATGGCAGATGCAGTATAATGTGGATAAATGTGAGGTTATCCACTTTGGTGGCAAAAAAACATGAGGGTAGACTATTATCTGAATGGTGGCAGATTAGGAAAAGGGGACATGCAACGAGACCTGGGTGTCATGGTACACCAGTCAATGAAAGTAGGCATGCAGGTGCAGCAGGCAGTGAAGAAAGCAAATGGTATATTAGCATTCATAGCGAAAGGATTTGAGTATAGGAGCAGGGAGGTTCTACTGCCGTTGTACAGGGTTTTGGTGAGACCACACCTGGAGTATTGCGTGCAGTTTTGGTCTCCAAATCTGAGGAAAGACATTCTTGCCATAGAGGGGGTTCAGAGAAGGTTCACCAGACTGATTCCTGGGATGTCGGGACTTTCATATGAAGAAAGACTGGATAGACTTGGCTTGTACTCACTGGAATTTAAAAGATTGAGGGGGGATCTTATAGAAACTTACAAAATTCTTAAGGGGTTGGACAAGCTAGATGCAGGAAGATTGTTCCCGATGTTGGGGGAGACCAGCACAAGGGGTCAGTCTAAGGATATGGGGGAATTCCTTTAGGACCGAGATGAGGAAAACATTCTTTACACTGAGAGTGGTGAGTCTCTGGAATTTCATTTCGGAGTCACGTGAGTGACTTCGTGAAGAGCCCGCCGGCGCGCATGCTCGACATATCGTCGTACCGCGTTGCTGCGACGGCTGGCGGTGGAGCGCGCTCCTCGCCAGCCCTTCAGAAGGGGCCACGGAGGTAAGTATTCTACCTTTAGTTGGTGGTCCTTGTTGTTGGTTTTGTCTTGCAGCAAGGACATGGATGGGAGTTCCAAGGGCCGGAGGACGTCAGGACGAGTTCGCCGGTCAACAGTTCCGGGGCCTTTACCATCGGCAGTACCTGCATCGCAGGCCGGGACTCAGGCGGAGATGTGGGTAAGCCCTGTGTTTACAGGTCCAGATCCGCCAGCACACCACAGCTCGGAGGAGTTCGACGAGGAGGAGTGTGGTGTGCCGCCAGAGCAGGGGGACCCTGCCATGGCAGTCAGGTCGTCAGCGGGCTCGCTGGCGACCTCGAGCTGGGTGCGTGCGGCTGCACGGCCTGTTCCACTCAGCCTTCCGAGAAGGGGAAGGGCAGGAGCCCAGAAGCCTAACCCTACCAGGGCTAAGGCATTGCCTGACACGGAGGAGCGGTCAGGTTCCAGGGAAAGACCCGGGGCGGCTGTGAGGTCCAGCCGGCACGCCCCGACTCTCGACGCCGGGACGGGTCGGTCGAGTCGGGTCTCGTCACGGTCGCCGAGCCCCCCATGGATGGGTGGGCAAGACCATGCGTCGGCAACGTCCACGATGTGGGCAGCCGGCAAGACTGCGCGGGCCCCAGGCAGCCATGCTTCGGCTGGTGCCGACACCTCGCCGCAAGTGCCCTTAGAGGCAGCGGCTTCAGCTCCCGCTAAACGGAGGCGGTTGAACACGCCCGCGCAGGAATCGCGCAGTTCGCCTCGGCGGCTGTTAGCGACAACTACCGGCACCGGCAGGGCCTCGACGAGGTGCGGGCCGATGACAGGAGCCCGGTTTTCTTTTCAGAGCCGGAGGACTCCGACCACCTGAGTGTTCAGGGTGAAGGGCGTATTGACCGTATGGAGCGGCTGCTGGAGCTCCTGCTTCAACGTCAACAACAGCAGGGCAGCAACAGGCACAGGGCAACAGGCACAAACATCTACTATCAGCCTGGAGCAGCAGGAAGAAGTCCTCATCCAGGCAATGAGCCGTCACAAGGCTCCATCCAATTGCAACTCCCTCAACGTGCCTGTGGTCAATACGCCGATATGGGGCAACATCAGTGCGGCTATCCGTCAACAGGAGGTAAAACTGCAGCGGATCCTGAAGCTCCTCACGGCCGGTATTACCGCCTTTGTGCGGTCGGTGGACGGGGACGAATTGAATTTGGACCAGGGAGATGCCCTGGCCCTCCTGTGCGCGACCCAGCACGAAATTAACGGGTTTCGCAAAACCAGCATCCGCCCAGCGCTCAATCCAAAGTTTGCAGGAGTGTGCAAACCACCGCCGCCGCCCCCGCCCCGTCAGCTCTTTGGGAAGGACCTCTCGAAGAGAGTCAAAGAGCTTGACGAGCAAGCCAAAACGGTGGGGATCATGCGCCCTCAGAGTGCCCCCGCACCGTCAGGCTCAAAGTCTCCATACATTCGATCACGAGGGTCTGCCAGTACCTCGACGAGGACCCACCCTCAAGCTCCACAACGACAGCAACATCAGACCCAGCACCAGGGGTCTTTTTTAGGACAGGGTCGGCAGAGACCCTGGTGGAAAACGAAGACGCAGCGCCCTCAAGCCAACCCAGCACCTCCACGTCCACACACGCGTGTCAAGGACCGCCGTTAACCACGGAGGTGAGGGGGTCTGGTTCTCTCTTTTCTCTCTGTTTAACTTCACATGTTGGTGGTCACCTTCGGTGGTTTTTTGGGTGCATGAGGTAATTTCACTGGTGACGAGTATGTGTTGCAGAATATTCAGGGGCATAAAATTGAGTTTATTAATGGCGACATTCCTCCATCCCAGCACATGCCCGCTCGAACATTTAAAATTATCTGCTGCAGAACAGGCAGCCGGCTATAAGGAATTGTTAAGTCTTGAGCAAAGGAGTGATTAAGAGAGTGGTGCATGAGCCAGTTGAATTTGTTTCGAACATATTCACCAGACCTAAGAAGGATGGAAGTTGTCGTGTCATTATTGATCTAACCCGTTTGAATACTTTTGTAACATATTCTCATTTTAAAATGGATACGATGAAACAACCAAATCATTGATTTCTCATGGTTGTTTTATGGCATGCATCGGTTTAAAAGACGCATATTATTCCGTATCCGTCCAGAAATGTGACAGAAGGTTTTAAAAATTCATCTGGATGGGGCAACTCTGGCAGTACAAGGCTTTGCCTAATGAGCTCACCACAGCCCTAGATTGTTCACTAAATTAGTGAAGCCAATTATGGCTTATTTGAGACAACGACACCATATAGTATGGCCTATTTAGATGATGTCTTAATTGTGGGACACACCCTGGAATTGGCTGAACAGGGTGTTGCAGCTGCTGTCAATATATTTCAACAATTGGGGTTTATTGTCCATCCAGAGAAATCAAAGTTCTACCCTGCCCAGGTGATTAATTACCTAGGGTTCACGGTGAACTCTATAAGCATGAGGGTTACCATTCCAATTAACAAGATTGAGGAGGTTACCCAGGTGTGTCAAGATTTAATCCGCACCAATATACCATCGATTCGGCACTTAGCTACAATAATTGGGAAGCTGGTAGCTTTGTTTTCGGCAGCGCGATATGGACCTTTGCATTATCAGAATTTGCAAAGAGCTAAAATTGCTGCGTTAAAACAGAACGCTGGTTATTATGATCGGTCCATGCAGCTGCCGCCCGAAGCGATAAATGAGTTGCAATGGTGGGTGTGTCACATTAGCAACTCATTCAAGCCTATTAGGGAGGCTAATCCGGTGGTATATTTGCAAACTGATGCAAGCTCCAATGGTTGGGGATCCACGAATAATTGCTCTAGTTGTGGTGGCAGATGGGACACCCTTGAATCAACGATGTTGTTAACTCAAGGGATTAACTATTTGGAGTTGCTGGCAGCATTCCACGGACTTCGTGCGTATTGTTCTAAGCTTGTTGGAGCACATGTCCGTCTCCAAATAGACAACACCACAGCAGTAGCATATTTAAACCATATGGGTGGTACCAGGCCTGTTTCGTGTGACAAATTGGCAAACTCAATTTGGCTCTGGTGTGTTCAAAGAGACATTTGGATTTCAGCTACCTATTTGCCAGGTGAGCTTAATACTGTGGCGGACACCAGGTCACGCAAATTTAATGACAACATTGAATGGATGTTGCATCCTGAGATCTTTTCTAAAGTCACAGTCAAATTTGGTAAACCGGACATTGACCTCTTTGCGTCACGGTGGAACCATCAGGTACCAACCTACGTTTCATCGGAACCAGATCCTGGGGCAGTAGCGCTAGATGCATTCTCGCTGGACTGGGGGAAGTGGTTTTTCTATGCCTTCCCCCCATTTTGCCTCATCAGTCGGGTATTGGGAAAGATTCAGGCAGATGCTGCCAAGGGCATCCTTATTATACCCGACTGGCCCACACAGCCTTGGTATCCGGTGGTCTTTGACATGCTCAACGAACCTTGGGTCCTTTTGAAGGGTTGCCCACAATTGGTTACTCACCCTGTCTCAGGGGAGCCGCATCCCTGCCATGGCTATTTAAATTTGTTGGCTTGCAGGTTCTGAACAGGCCGTTAGTCCAATACGGCCTCTCGGCTCGGACCATGGATACCACCGGGGCGTCGTGTCGAGAGTCTACAAGGCGAAGATACCGCTCGCATATTAAGAAGTGGGAAGCCTACTGCAGCCGCTCTCGCATCACGTACGATGACGTGACAACAACCGACGTCCTGGAACTCCTCGCGGGGTTGCACCATGATGAACACTTAAGTTACAGTGCCATCAACAGCGCCAGAAGTGCGCTATCATTCTACCTCAGTTGGAGGTAGGATCCAACAGGCTAGTGTCCAGACTCATGCGGGGTATATTCAATATGAATCCGCCTACACCACGCTATAATATCACCTGGGATGTCAGGGACGTATTAACCCTGCTCAGGACATGGTCACCCATGGAAGGGCTCCAACTGGACCAACGCACCATGAAGCTGGTGATGTTACTAGCGCTGACTTCAGCTCAGAGGGTACAGACACTACACAAACTTCGTGTCGACAGAATGACGTCTACCCCCACAGAAGTAGTCTTTTTCATTGACGAGCTACTAAAGCAGCATAGACCTGGGTGCACAGGGCTGCAGCTGAAGTTCCCGGCATACCCCGCAGATGCTAGGCTATGTGTAGCCTCACATATCCGCCACTATGTCAAGGTGACGGCACGCATCAGAGGAATGGAGCGATACCTGCTTGTCACTCATAAGAGACCTCATCATCGAGTGACAGTCCAGACGATATCCATGTGGCTTCCAGTCGTTTTGGGTAAGTCAGGTATCGACACTAATGTGTTCAAGTCTCTTTCCAACAGGGCTGCATCGACGTCAACGGCGAGGGTCATGGAGGTGCCCATGGACAAAATTCTCGCCACAGCAGGATGGGCTAATGAAGCTGTGTTCCAGCGTTTTTATAACAAGCCTGTTGCTGCTCCTCTACAGTTTACAGAAGCCGTGCTGAATGCAGGTCACGAACGTGGAGATGTCCCCGCATGAGGGGTTTTGATTTGTTATTAATAACTCTGCTCTTGTTTTGCAGTATGAACTATTGAGCAAGTTTGTTCCTCCCATCCATCCCTGGTAGTGGTGTGTCAGCATGGACGTGGTCCAGGGCGTGTAATCACAGAAGCTTTGAAGTCTTCACGAAGTCACTCACGTGACTCCGAAATGAAATAGTAAGATTGAACGAGAACTTACCAGTTCGAAGGTTGATCTTTATTTTATGAGGAGTCGAAGTGAGGGATTTCGTGCCCTCCTCGCCCAACCCTCAATCACCTTCATCTGGTAATCTTAGTCACTTCAATCTTACTATGCGAAGTCATTTCTTTGTTGGTTTCTGTGATTCCACGCCGCTACTTTGAAGTATGTCGAGCATGCGCGCCGGCGGGCTCTTCACGAAATCCCTCACTTCGACTCCTCATAAAATAAAGATCAACCTTCGAACTGGTAAGTTCTCGTTCAATCTTACTATTCTCTGCCACAGAAGGTCGTTGAGGCCAGTTCATTGAATATATTCAAGAGGGAGTTGGATGTGGCTCTTGTGGCTAAAGGGATCAGGGGGTATGGAGAGAAGGCAGGTACGGGATACTGAGTTGGATGATCAGCCATGATCATATTGAATGGCGGTGCAGGCTCGAAGGGCCGAATGGCCTACTCCTGCACCTATTTTTCTATGTTTCTAATTTACGGGCAAACAAAAAGCTTCAGATTGCAGTGAATTGGTGAGAGCTAAAGGATGGCTAGAACATGCTCACAGTGGAGACCTGATGAGGTTATGGGGAGAAGGCAGGAGAATGGGGATGAGGGGGAAAGATAGATCAGCCACGATTGAATGGCAGAGTAGACTCAAGGGGCTGAATGGCCTAAATTTGCTCCTATGACTTTTGAGGAGAGCATAAGAGTACAAAAATGGTTGACATCAGCAGCAAAGGTAAAAAGCAATTGGCACATTTAATTTAAAAAAAATCAGACTGTAGTTCACAAGAAAAGACTGAAGAGACTCAGAGATGAATCTGCAATGGGAAAAGCATTTGGACAACGGTCACAAATCAACAGGCAGATTTTTGGAAAAGAAGTCAATGGGTTTAGGAAAGAAATTGGAGAGTACAAATATTAGTCCAACAATTGACAGTAATGGGAAGCAAGAACGGGAAGGGGTTATTTCCAGCACTTGGTGCAAGTTCAGTGTGGAGATCTTCACTGGAAGCTTGCCTCTTGGTAACATCTCAACATACAATGTATTCACCTGGAGGAGACTCTTTTTCCTGTTTTCTTTCCTGACTTTTTTTTCTGAGGTTGGTCATCTTCGCCCTCAAGATTTTCTTTCACCAGCTCACTGACATCATCATCACTGCAGTCTTCATCTGTGGAAGTGAAAAGGTACGTTACCCTCTATCTGTTCACAAATAAAGCAAAATAAATACCGAATCAAGGAACTTAACATTGAAAATGGGTAAAGTGGCAATGATCGATTAGGTCGGTCCACCTCTTATACATTGGTACAAGCTCCTATTGGTGAAAATAAACCCGTGATATGCAGGGACCAAAGGATGATTTTTCTTCAGCGCACAATGGAGGGTGGGGCAGAGATGGTTGGACGTGTTGAGAGAAGAGTTTACAAATAACAAAGCATTGTGCCGTTGTGATCCTCATTTGTGATTTCATTAGTTACTCTAATCAAAATAAATCAAACCATTATGACAATTTGGAGACACAAGGAACTGCAGATGCTGGTTTATCAAAAGAAATACAAAGTACTGGAGTAATTCAGGCAGGTTCTGGAGGTCATGGACCTATCCATGTCCTGCCAAGATGCTGCCTGACCGACTGAGTTACGAAAGCACTCTGCGTGGTGTATGATGGAAATTTAATGAACAGGAGGCTATTCAACTCCACATGTCCACGCTGACCAAAAGCAATATTCAGACTAATCTCCCACCCGCGGTATTCATCTGTTAAGGGTGCAGCAAAATGTAGTGAGGGTTTCACACTCCATCACTCTCTCTCTGGTATAAATTCTGCACACCCAGTGTTTGAAAGAGCGGATTTATTTCCGCAATTCCCTCTAATTCTTTTATAACTTATCTGAAATCGACACTCTATAACTAATGATCTCTCAATTCAGGAAAATATTTCATTCCTGCTCCAGAAAATGCTGAATATCTGAAATAAAAACAGTGGTGGTGCAAGTAGAGTAGTTGTACTGCAGTGCCCCACTGATGTTCAATCCTGCCCTTGGGTTCTAACTACGTGAAGTTTGCACACCCTCCCTGTGGTTGCCTTCCAGATCCCAAAGACATGCTGGTTGGGAGGTTAATTGCCACTATAAATTACCCCCGAGTGTATAGGTGAGTGGTGGAATATGGAGAGTATCGACAAAAATGTAGAGAGAATCTTTAAAATCGAATTAAGGTAAGCTTAGTGCAAATGGGTCTGCATTGTATAATTCTGTGACTATGATCTTCCTTTTAGAGCCATTGAGCTATACAGCATGGGAATGGGCCCTTTGGCCCAACTCGCCTATGCTGACCAGGTTACCAGCCAACCTAGTTCCACTGGGCTGATATCCCTTCAAACCTTTCCGATCCTGTTCAAATGTCCTGTAAATGTCATAATTGTACCTACCTAAGGATAGGAAAGGTTTATAGAGATGTGGAGCAAATGCAGGTAAATGTGCCTTGGTGATGGCCACGGCGAAGCCATCACCAAGGGCCTCACGGGTTGGTAGGAAGAGCCTCGCCTCGCGGTTTGGAGCCCGGATCAGCGCCATGGAGACCTCAGGTGAGGACTCGGTGGCGTTGCGGAAAGGTAGGTACGGTGGCCGATGATGGTACCGACCGACAGACGAGACGGCTAAGTGAAGTGAGGCCGTGGCGACGTCGAGACCACATGGCGATGGGGCCTCAACGGTGGTGAAGCCTCGCGAGTCGACCCGCCGTCGATGAGAGTGCGGGGGGGGGGACCGCCATGAGGGGTGAGAACAATGGTGGACCCGGCATGAGGGGGCGGCCATGATGTGGGGGGGGGGGGGGGGGAGGGGGGGGGAAAGGAAGGGAGAACAATGGGGAGGGAGGGAGAATAAAGGATAATGGGGACCCAGTGTGGGGGAACCGCTGTGGATGAAGGATGGAGGAGACGACAACAGGAGCCAGCACGCTTTGTAACTTTGTCAGCGCCGTTGGTGGTCGCTATTTGTATACATTGGGTATACAAGCAAAGAATTTCACTGTGCCTTATCACGTGTCAAGTCAAGAGTGTTTTATTGTCATGTGTCCCAGATAGAACATCAAAATACTTACTTGCTGCAGCACAACAGAATATGTAAACATAGTACACTGCAAACAATATAGAAGGTAGACACAAAATGCTGGAGTAACTCAGTTGGTGAGGCAGCATCTCTGGACATACCCACACACATATATATATATATACATATACATACATATATATATATATATATATATATACATATACACATATACACACACACATATATATATATATATATAGACACACATATATATATACACACACATATATATATACACACACATATATATATATATATATATATATATATATATATATATATATATATATACACACATACATTATACACATATATAGACATAGATATGTGTATATATATATATATATATATGCACATACACATATACATACACACACACACTAGACCAAGGGGGACCCGTTGGGACCCGTCTCCTCAACGCATGGTTGTGGTGGTGTGGGGGGGGGGGAGGCGGCCTGCGACGTCACACACACACTAACCACCCCCCTTGATATTATATTAATATTATTCATTGGCTCCTTTTACCCCATCCCGGTAAAAGGAGCCAATGCAGAGCCATCGTGACGTCATCAGCTCGTTAACTTCGATAAAGATCTCAGATCGGTGAACAATTTTCATTAAAAACTCGGGAAATAAAGTATCAAATTTTCAGATGAGGTGATTTTTGAGATCATGAGGTAAATCTCTACATATGTTTTTACATAAATATATATTTACGTAAATGTAAAAATGTCACCGTTAGCGCGTCGGGTTTTCGAGGAGACGTGAATCACAGACGAACAAGACACATACAAATAAATACATCCACATCCAAGATCAGAATTTTTATATTATAATAGATATATATAGATATATATACAGTCTATTGAAGTTCAGAGCTTATTTGAGGTTGTGGTGTTTAATAGCCTGATGGCTGTATGGAAGAAGCTGTACCTGAACGGTAAGAGTTTTCAGGCCTTCTTCTCGATGGCAGGGGTGAAATGAGTGTGTGGCCAGGGTAGTGTGAGAATAAACGTATTCCATTCAATTCCATTGCAAATAAAACTGGCTTAGAGGGAGGCACCTTGGTCGGCATAGACGAGTTTGACTGAAGAGCCTGTTTTCGTACTGTACGAGTCTATACCATTACCACAGGCAGCTCATTCTATTTCCATACCATCCTGTGTGTGAAAACATGGTCCCTCACATGCCTTTTAAATTTCTGCCCTCTCACCTTAAACCTATTCTGTAATGTAAAACTCACCTAACCAGGGACAAAGGTTGAGCTACTCATGATTTTATAAATGTCTATACGGCTTCCCCTCAACATCAGAGCCTTGAAAGAAAATAGCCCCAATCTATCCAGCATCTCCTTTTAACTCAAATCATCCAGACCCAGTAGCATCCTTGTACATGTTTTTTGTACTCCTTTTCCAGTTTAATTACATCCTTCCTGTAGCAAACTGAGCAGAACTGAATACAGTACTGCACGTGTGGCTTTACCAAAATCTTATACAACGGTAACAGGATGTCCCAACTCCAGTAGTCAATACACTGACCGATGAAGCATGCCAAACGCCTTCTTCACCATCCTGTTTTAATGCCTTAATGGAATGACGTACCTGCATCTCTAGGCCGCTGTTCGACACCACACCCCAGGCCATTAACATTTATTGTCTCAATCCTGCTCCAATTTGTCTTACGAAATTGTTACACCTGACAATCATCGAATTAAACTCCATCTACAATTGTAATCTTAAATAAAAAAAGACACAGAGCCGGAGTAATTTGGCGAGTTCGGCAGCATCTTTAGACTTTGAGAGATACAGCATGGAAAAAGGCCCTTTGGCCCACCGAGTCCGGGCCGACGAGCGATCTCCCCGTACACTAGCACTATCCTGCGCACTAGCGACAATTTACAGAAGCAAATTAACCTACAAACCTGAAGGTCTTTGGAGTACTATCTGATCTGATTTGATAGCATGCAAACAAAATCTTTTCACTGTATCTCAGTACATAGGAAATAGGTGCAGGAGTAGGCCATTTGGCCCTTCGAGCCAGCGCTACCATTCAATATGATCATGGCTGATCATCCCCAATCAGTACCCCGTCCCTGCTTTTTCTCCCTATCCCTCGATCCCGTTAGCCCTAAGAGCTAAATATAACGCTCTCTTGAAAATGTACAGTGAATCGGCCTCCACTGCCTTCTGCGGCAAAGAATTCCACAGATTCACAACTCTCTGGGTGAAAACGTTTCTCCTCATCTCAGTCCTAAATGGCCGACCCCTTATTCTTAAACTGTGACCCCTGGTTCTGGACACCCCCAACATGGGGAACATTTTTCCTGCAGAGTGGATGTTTCCACTAGTGGGGGCGGCACGGTGATGCAGCGATAGGGTTGTTGTCTCACAGCGCCAGAGACCCGGCTTCGATCCTGACTATGGTTGCTGTCTGTACGGAGTTTGCAGGTTTGTCAGGCCTCAGTAAAAATCGTAAATTGCCCCTAGTGTGTAGGATAGTGCTAGCCTACGGGATCGCTGGTCAGCACGGACTCGGTGGACTCGGTGGGCCGAATGGCCTGTTTCTGCTCTGTGTCTCTAAAACGGAAAAACTAAATTAATGGGAGAGCCCAGGATCAGAGGCCAATCTCGGAATAAAAGGACATTCCTCTAGAAAGGAGACGAGGAGGAATTACTTTAGTCAGAGGGTGGTGAATCTGTGGAATTCATTGCCACAGACGGCTGTGGATGCCAAGTCAATGGATATTTCTAAGGCGGAGATAGATAGATTATCGATTAGTACGGGTGTCAGAGGTTAAGATTCAAGAGGGTTTATTGTCATGTGTCTCAGACTTTCTTGCTTTGCTTCAGCACAACACAACAAAGTAGGCATGACTACAGAACAGATCAGTGTGTCCATATACCATTATATAAATATATACACACATGAATAAATAACAATATGACATATGACAATAACAAACCTAAACCTAAAGTGATAAGGTGATCACTTATTCAGACGCATGAAAACATTTACAAGGAGCGATTTTATTTGTTTCTGGAACAATGTGAAAGCCTTAATTAAAAACAAGCGAAGAGAAGGCCATTGTGTTTCATTTGGATGACGAGGTTCAGTCTGATTTTGCTGCTAGTGTCATCGCATACAATGCTCTCAGTTATGTTCCACCACGACCCCATCTCTGCCGAGCAGTCTGAACAGTCCTTCCATAATCTAGGGTACTGTCCAATTCACTTCTACCCCATTGTGGTCATAGGACTTTGTCTCTGGAACTCTTGTGCTATTATCCTGAGAAACTATATTCTGCACTCTACTTATTGCAGTTGAGTTTGTCTTGATCACATTTATGTACAGTATTATCTGATCGGATAGCAAGCGAGCAAAAGCTTTCCATCCTATCACAGTATTCATGAAAATAATAAACCTAAATTTAACACAAATGTATAAAAAGATTGTTCCAGAGTCTCAATCATGAGCAGGGGTCTTAAATTGAAATTTCTACCCATCCATTACATCTGTGCAACTTTGCCACAGGTAACAATGGATATTTTTGGCAAATGCATAAAAACATTTACAAGGAATGCTTTTATTTGTTTCTGGGACGATTTCAAAGCCTTAATTTAAAAAAATCCTAGAGCAGGCCACTGTGTTTCACGAAATCAGTGTATTACATTTGGCTGAAGAAGTTCAGACATTGCTGCAAGTATTACTACGCACAATGTCCTCAGATGTTTCATACCTCACTCCCACTTCTGCCAAGCGGGCAGAGTGTGGACAGTGGGTCCCTTCTTCCCTTCTCTTATCTGGCATCTGAATGGTCCTTCCGTAAGTCAGGGCACTGACTGATTCCAGACACAAAATGCTGGAGTAACTCAGCGGGACGAACAGCATCTCTGGAGAGAAGGAATGGGTGACATTTCAGGTTTCAGAGACCCGTCTTCAGTCACGACCCAAAACGTCACCCATTCCTTCTCTCCAGAGATGCTGCCTGTCTCACTGAGTTACACCAGCATTTCGTGTCTATCATCTGTGAAAACCAGCATTCAATACGATACGATAGAACTTTATTTATCCCAGGAGGGAAATGGATCTGAAAACAGTCATAAATCACAAAATACATGAAGCATGAAATTAAAGTGATGAGTGGAAATTATTGGGGATGCGGAGGCAAGTCAGTCTACCCCATGACAGAAGGTGAATAATTATAGTTTGATAGCCACAGTGAAGAACCATCTTGGTGGAACCAGTCTGTTGCTGAAGGTACTCCTCAGGTTGGCTAGTGTGTCATGTAGGGGGCGAGTTGTATTGCCCAGGATGTTCTGCAGTTTGAGGAGCTTCCTCCCCTCCAAGACCACCTCCCAGGAAATCCAATTCCGCCCTCAGGACAAGAGCTAGCCTTCCTGTTGGCGTCCTCGGCCTGACTACCACTGACACTGACTGCCACTGATTGGAAGAACATCTGCAGCATCTTACTTTTCAAAAAGTACAGCTGGCTCTGTCCTTTAGTACTCCTTGGTAAACTGCACATCCACACTATTGATGGAGACAGGGGATAGGGGTGTTTCTGTCCTCCTAAAGTCTACCACTAAGTCTTGTCGGTGTTGAGCATCTGCAGTTCCTTCCTACACATACTGTCTCCTCTATCTCATTTCATACATTGGACATTTCCATGAAACTGATGCGCTATAATGCTGAGAATTATATTGCACATTTTGTATCTTCCCCTTTCCTCTACCTATTGTTTAGTGTATTGTCACATGTACCGAGGCACAGCAAAAAGCTTTTGTTTCATGCTATTCAGTCAGCAGAAAGATTATACATAATTACAATCGAGCCAACAAAAGTGCACATATCCAAGACAAAAGGGAATAATGTTTAATGCAAGATAAAAGTCCAGTAAAGTCCGATGAAAGATAGTCTGAGGGTCTCCAATGAATTTAGCTCAGAGATACAGCGCAGGAACAGGCCCTTCGGCCCAACAAGTTTAACAAGTACACGAGCACTATCCTACACACTCACTGTGGAGACAATTTACAATCTTTACCGAAGCTAATTAACCTACAAACCTGTATATCTCTGGCGTGTGGGAGAAAACCGGTGATACCGGAAAAAACCCACATGGTCACAGGGAGAACGTACAAACGGCAACCGTCCTCGGGATCGAACCCGGTTCTCTGGCGCTGTAGGGCAGCAACTCTACCACTGTGCCATTGTGTAATTGTGCTTGAGTTTGACATGATTGTATTTATCATGTACAATATTATTTGATCTGTTTGGACAGCAGGCAGAACAAAGCTTGTCCCTGTACCTCGGTACACGTGACAACAATAATAATAAGAAGAAGAATCCTAAACCTAACGTGTGTTCCTCACGTTGACCGAAGGCGAAGTTTACCCGAAGGCTCGTAATCCGCGTCGTCCTCCGACGAGTAATTATCCGAATCGGAATCCGACATGTCTGTCTGTCCCGGAGAGCAAGGACCGGTGCGCTGGCGCCCCTCTGCCTCTGCCTCTGCCTGTCCTGGAGAGCCGGTAGCGCCCGTCGTCTGACGTCACCCGAGCCGCCTGAAGCCCGCCGTCGCCGAAGCCGCCCGACGTCTGACGTACCCCGAACTGCCTGACGCCCGCTATCACTGAAGCCGCCCGACGTCTGACGTACCCCGACTTGCCTGACGCCCGACGTTTGTCGTACCCCGAACTGCCTCACGCCCGCTATTACTGAAGCCACCCGACGTCTGACGTACCCCGAACTGCCTGACACCCGCCGACACTGAAGCCGCCCGACGTCTGACGTCACCAGAGCCGCCCGACGCCGCATCCGAGCCGAGGATCGGTCCCAGCAACCGCACGGCGGCCGGCAGCCCCCAACACCGCCAGATACATTCAACACAACCCACACTCCACTTCAACATTTCTCACGCGCACTTCGCAGCTCACGGGGCGATCAAACGCCGTTAGATATTTTTTTTCCTTAATCTCAATACTATACTCCATACTTTATTCACGCGGTGCGATATTAGGCCGCGCCTGAAGTTGAAAGGAAATGTGTGCCGAATGTGCGGGTCTGGATTCCAAAAGCTTTGGTGTCCCTCAGAAACCCCGCCCCCCTCGACCGATTGGATGAACCGCCCTATTGTGACGGTACGTTGCTCCGCCACACGATTGGCCCAGTCGCCTGTCTGTCGAATGATGCAGCCAATCCCCGCTGGGCGCTGATCCGCTGGTCGCGGTCCGCTCCTTCCCATTGGCCGCTCTGGCTGTCCATCAGGTGGCGGGCCGTTGGGTGGAGGGAGGGAGGCGGCCTCCGCCGCGCCGTCTCCGTCTGCGTCTGCGTCTGTCAATGGCCGAGCGAGGCCGTCCGTCAGGGGGCGTCACCTCACGCCTCGCCGCCGCCGCCGCCGCCTTCCCCGGGTGTTGACGGCCGATGGCGGCCGTGTGGATGAAGCGCCGAGCCCTCGATCTCCCTTCTGAAGTCTCTCGGGTGGATGGATGGGTTTGATGGCTGAGCCATGGTCGGCGCTGGCCTGACGGTGCATCAGATCCTGAGCCTGGGCCTCATCCCCCGGGTCGGGAATGCCACCTGCCCCGGCAATGTCACTCTACAGTTGTGCCAGTTCTCCGGTGAGTGAAGGGAGCTGACCGGGGGAGGGAGGGAGGGAGGCCGGGCCGGGCCGGGCCGGATGTTTAGTTTTTTAGTTTGGAGATACAGCGCGGAAACAGGTCCTTCGGCCCACCGAGTCCGTGCCGACCAGCGATCCCCGCACGTTAACACTATCCTACACACACACACACCAGGAACAATTTACACAAACACCAGCCAGGTCAATTAACCTGTACGCCTTTGGATGTGTAGGAAGGAACCGTCGATGCTAGTTCATACGGAAGATGCTGGATTAACTCAGCGGGGCAGGCAGCATCTCTGGAGAGAAGGAATGGGACACCCTTCTTCAGACTGAGAGTCAAGGGAAAGGGAGACACATAAATAAGGAAGTGTAGAGTGCGAAAACGAGACATCAAAGGGAAAATGTAGACTAGATCATTGTTAATCTCTCCACCTCCGAGCCATCAAACGTCGCATCAGAAAATAGACACAACATGCCCAGCGGGACAGGCAGCATCTCTTGATTTTGTGTCTATCTTCGGTGTATAACCAGAATCTGCTGCTGCTTCCAACACATTCGTTGCATCAATCAGACTTTCTACAGCTGCAACTCTATTCTGTGCTTTGTTCCCCCCGCCCTGTCTCTGTTTATTTTCAATGCATTTGAGTTTAATTTATTGTCACATGTCAAGGTACAGTGAAAAGATTTTGTGCCGGAAGGAACTGCCAAGATGCTGCCTGTCCTACTGAGTTACTACAGTATTTTGTGTTTATATTCAGTGAAGAGCTTTTGTTGCGTGATAACCAGTCAGCAGAAAGACTATACATGATTACATGTACATTGTATGATTATGGGGTGACACGGTGGCGCAGCGGTAGAGTTGCTGCCTTCCGAGACCCAGGTTCGATCCTGGCTACGGGTGCTGTCTGTACGGAGTTCTCCCTATGACCACGTGGTTTTTCTCCGAGATCTTCGGTTTTCTCCCACACTCCAAAGACATGCAGGTTTGTAGGTTAATTTGCTTGGTATAAATGTAAATTGTCCCTAGTGTGTGTAGGATAGCGTCATTGTGCTTGGATAGCTGGTCAGCACGGACTCAGTGGCGTCTCCAAACTAAACTGTGCCTTCAAACTAAACTAATCAAGCCGTCCACAGTGTACAGATGTATGATAAAGGGAATAATGTGAATAACGTTTAGTGCAAGATAAAGTCCGATCAAAGATAGTCCGAGGGTCTCCAAAGAGGTAGATAGTAGCTCAGGACTGCTCTCCAGTTGTTGGTAGATGGTGCAGTTTTGCTGGCAACTAGTGTAAAATACTTGTGCTCAGTTTGGTTTAGCATCTGAACTCACTTAAGAAAACAAAACTAAAAAACATTGAATATTCTGCAACAAAAAGACACTGCTGGAGGACAGCAGGTCAGACAGCATTCAGGGAGGGAAATGTACAGTGGCGTTTTGAGTGAGATGAGGTCTTCATTGAATGAATATTAATGTAGGATCATACGACTAAGACCCCAAGAAAAGTAAAGAGTGAGGAGAAGGGTGCTTGTCTCATCCTCTTTGTTCTTGGTGTACTATGCAATCGCATTCTACCTGTCCTATTGTTTGTCGTGTTCCCGACGTGTAGATTTCTCCCATGGTTGAATGGTTTAAATAAATAATCTGTTTCGGACTTGCTTTTCATTAATTTGAATTTGTTTCCTGATTTTCAGATCAACTCGTTAATTTTTCCTTTAATCTACTCTATGGCAGTTAGAAAGAACAAGTGGTTTAACAAAAGTGTTCAGAAAACTATGACAAATTGTTTTTTGAGCGTAGGTGTGCAGTGCAACCCACTGCCTGGTGTTTATGGTGGCACTGCATATGTTTGATTGTACCATTGGTGATGTAGGTGGCTGATTCTCCCATGGTTAGTCTGTCACAGATTGTGGGTAATCATCAACCTCCTTGGTACCAAACCAGAAACAGAAAGCATTCATAATTTATCAGGAAGCATCTGTGGAAAGACAAATAGAGTTAATGTCACAGGTCTATATGCTTTTCCTTTCACATATGCTGCCTGACCTGTGTGTTTTCAGCATTTTCTAATTTCCAGCAGTTTTGGTTTTGTTTCATCCATTGTAGAGAATCTAAACTGGGAATAATATCCTGGGTTAGGCGAAAAGCTATTTATTAGTGACACTGTTCCTGTTCCAGTATTTCTTGCATCAGGCATTCTTATCAAGTTGTAGGACTTCCATTGTGTTGGGTTGATCCTGCCGGGGCTGCTTTAAATTCCTGGCACTTGCATTAGGTTGGTGGGAATTGTATGGATTTGGAGAATCAACCTATTGTGTTGCTACTTTTACAAATACTAAAGTTTAATCACTTCCACTTGTTTTCACATCATTGCCATTAGTCTGTTTTTAGCATGCAAAGAATAATTGAACCTGTCACTGCACACCATAAAGTGAAAGTAACCCTTGCTTTCCCTCTCTCTCCATCCATCCCCCATCCTAATTCTCCGACCAGTCTGACTGTTTTCCTAATTACATTTTATCTTTGTATACTTCGTTGTCACCTTCCCCAATCAAACACTGATCTATTCAACATTTTCCATGAACTTCACCCCCTTGATATCTCGTTTTCACAACTTACCCTTTCATATCTCTGTGGCTCCCTCTCCCCTGAGTCTCAGTCTGATGAAGGGTCTCGACCCGAAACGTGACCCATTCTTTCTATCCAGAGATGCAGTTCATATTTCCAGCATCTGCTATCTTTTTATTTTGGATTGTCATAATGCAATAATTCATAATGCAGATGTAGAGTAGGTTGCAAAAACAAGTCATGTCAGCTAAAATGATCTATCCAAAAATGTATGTTCAATTCTTCTTTTCATCTGCTTCCATTTCCAACTGAGTGCTTGTTTTGCTTTTGCTGGGTGGAAGATAGTACAAGTTTCTGAGTTTAATATTAACTTTTTCATTAAAAACGCAATTGTTTTTTAATCTTGAGAACAACTATAATTACACAGAAGTAGAATTTTTTGAGCACTTTGATATATTTTTGCTTCACCACATAAATATATAATATTCAGCTTTTATCTTCATTCTGTCCATGGAAGTTCCAAAATTCAAGGCGGTTGATGATTCATACCTGCACACATTTTTATACATTTTGTTAATTATTTACCAAATTTAGGTTGTTTCAGAAGTCTTCAATGCTGAAATAAATTAGTTATTTTCCCAAATTCTCCTTCGCCACTAGAGAAGACAAGACACTGGACAAAGTCTAACACAAATATGGCTGAAGCTTACAAAGCCTTTCCCCTCCCCCACCTTGGTCAGTCTGATCACCTCTCATTGTTCCTGCTCCCTAAGTACTCACCACTCTTCAGACGAATAAAACCCACAGTGAGAACAGTTAAAGTTTGGTCAAAGGAGGCTGACTCCACACTTCAGCAGCTTTTTGGAAACACTGACTGGAATGTATTTGCAGCCCAGGCCACCTTCGACTCCCACACGGACATAGACACTTATACATCCTCTGTTCTGGAGTTTATCAACTCCACCATCAACAGTGTCACCACCCTCAAACAGATTTCCACATTCCCGAATCAGAAGCCTTGGATGAACAGCAAGATCAGGCTACTGCTGAAAGCACGGGACACCACTTTCAGGTCAGGCGATGCTCGAGCCTACAGTTCATCCACAGTCTGTTAGGTTGGACAGCCACACCTCTTCAACCCTCACCCTGAACACCGGCGTCACACAGGGCTGTGTACTGAGCCCCCTCCTCTACTCCCTCTTCACCTACGACTGCACACCTGAACATGGTTCTAACACCATCATCAAGTATGCAGATGATACAATGGTGATTGGCCTCATCAGCGACAATGATGAGTCGGCCTATAGGGAGGAGGTTCAGCTCCTAGCAGCATGGTGCGCTGATAACAACCTGGCCCTTAACTCCAAGAAGACCAAGGAGCTCATTGTGGACTATAGAGGGTCTAGGGGCTGCACGCACACCCCCATCCATATAAACGGGACAGAGGTGGAACGTGTTTCCAGCTTCAGGTTTCTGGGGGTCAACATCTCTGATGACCTCTCTTGGACCCACAATACCTCTACACTGGTCAAGAAGGCTCACCAGCGTCTCTTCTTCCTGAGGAGACTAAAGAAGGTCCATCTGTCTCCTCAGATTCTGGTGAACTTCTACTGCTGCACCATCGAGAGCATCCTTACCAACGGTATCACAGTATGGTATGGCATCTGCTCGGTCTCTGACCGGAAGGCACTGCAGACGGTGGTGAAAACTGCCCAACGCATCACCGGTTCCTCACTCCCCTCCATTGAGTCTGTCCATAGCAAGCGAAGTCTGCGAAGGGCGCGCAGCATCGTCAAGGACTGGTCTCACCCCAGCCACACACTGTTTACCCTCCTCCCATCCAGGAGGCGCTACAGGTCCCTCCGTTGCCGGACCAGCAGGTTCAGGAACAGCTTCTTCCCTGCGGCTGTTACAATACTTAACTCTACACCTCGGTGATTGCCAGTCACTCCCCCGGACACTCCTTCCCCCAGTATAATTGCACTACTGATACTGTTTGTACATATATTTTTTTTTTACCGTTCATTATTCTAAGTTCGCTTTTCTGGGGAGATGCTAACTGCATTTTGTTGTCTCTGTACTGTACACTGCACAATGACAATTAAAGATTTAATTGAATTGAATTGAATTGGATGTTGGAGAAGGGGTCTTGGTTTGCAAGGGCAGTTATAGCACTGTTGAGTGGGAGTCTGTTCTTGGGGGAAGGAGTGGGCAGTTTGACAGGCTTGTGTGCAGAAGCAGTTGTGAGCATTCTGTGAGGAAGTATTTTGAGAAATAGCTGGGTAGTTGGTGGAAATTGGTTTGGTTGAATAGTATTGGGCAATAGGGGATTTTTTTTAAACTGGGAAAGGTGTTCTGCTTATTGGTCGCAACTAAAATCTCTACATGTCGCAAAATGGAGGCGTGTTCTTGAATGGAGTAATTGAGTTTAGAGTTAAGAGATACGGCGCGGAAACAGGCCCACCAAGTCCATGCCGACCAGCGATCCCTGCATATTAACACTATCCTACACCCACTGAGGACAATTTTTACATTTACCAAGCCAAATAACATACAAACCTTTGGAGTGTGGGAGGAAACTGAAGATCTGAGAAAACCCACGCAGGTCACGGGGAGACAGTACAAACTCTGTACAGACAGCACCAGTCGGGATTGAACCCGGGTCTCCGGCACTGCATTCGCTGTAAGGCACCAACTCTACCGCTGCGCCACCGTGACCGCCCTGTTAATTGATTTAACTTGCCATTGCAAATGGTGGGAGTTTATTAATTATGGTGCATTTAACTAATGCATCATAATTAATAAATATATTCACAGCAGCCTGTGGCAAAGGAGAGACAGCGAGATATCATGTTACAAATTAATTGGCAATGTGCACTGCTCCACCATTAGCCTTGCTATATGTCCACTCTATGTCCTCTAGGTTTCAAGTGATCAATTGCATTTACACTATTAAAGCAAATTTAAATTTGCTCCAAAAGTAAGTGTTGTAGTTTTTATGATACATGGTCCATTGAAGTGTAAAGATCTTGCTTCAACAATGCTATTCAATCCCACAAAATCCTTTGCTTTGTTTTTAATTCTAATCTGCCCTTTTATCTTTGCTGACTGTTCAGAAAAGTCACTAGTTGTCTCGCATCCTCTATTGCTTGAGCAAAAATGTCACCCAGTTATATATTTGAAAGAATGAAAGGATTGTCCTGAGAGCATGTGGCAAATTCAATTTCTTTCCCAGGCGATTTTCTGAAGCTGGGCCAGATTAATTCTGATGAAAGGCCATTGACCCAAAACATTAAATCTGCATGGATCTGGAAATTTCAAACAGTATTTTGTTTTTGTGGTATTTGATCCTGAGATCTGCCAATCATATGACTAGTATCACCAAAATATTCTGCTTTCAATTCTGTAATATTGCCCACTT
Source organism: Raja brachyura (assembly GCA_963514005.1). Next base: position 11,792,343 of record OY740797.1, read on the forward strand.
TTGGACCTGTCTCAACCCTCTTCAGCTGAAACTCTCAGCAATGCTTCCATAGCTGTCCTGGTCAATATTCAAACTTTCACTGTGCATAAATTTGCTTGGTAAAATTTGGAATCTTGAATCTTAATTTGTACCTGGTCCAATTCAGCAACTCTAATGCTTACTGATGTACACTGGTATCCAGAATAAAGGCAGAAGCTGCTTGCAATATTCAAGGGGCAAGGCAGTATCTGTGGAAAGATTCAACATTTTAGATCGATAATGTTTCATCAGAATGGAGAAGTGAAATATGTTTTCACTTGTTGAGAAGATGGATGGTTGAAGTGAACAAAGGGTATGGGCCAAGTAAAGGGCCTGTCCCACCAGCATGCGACTGCATGCGGCGAGCGCGACCTACCGTGGTCGCTTGAGCCGTATGGCCTCGCCGGGCTGGTCCCACTTCGATCCCTGGAGCCGTATGGAGTTGTGCGGGGCTGGTCCCGACATCGCGCGGGGCTCCGAACAACTGGCACTGTTCAAAAATCCCGCGCGGCAATGGCCTGTCGGCCCGCAGCCGCATTGATGACATAGCCGTGCGACGTCCAAATTCAGTCGGCCCGCCTCCTGCCCAGCTGATTGGTAAGTATGATGTCGGGACCAGCTCCATACGGCTCCGCGGTTGGAAGTGGGACCGGCCCCGCGAGGCCGTACGGCTCAAGCCACCATGTTTGGTCGTGCTCGCCGAATGCAATCGCATGCTGGTCGGACAGGCCCTTTGGACTGTCACGGGGTAATGGCAGAGAGAGGGTGGTGAGGCTTTTTAAATCCTGTGATCTCTCTACAGAAATTGTAAATGGAAGGATGCAAATGAAAACATGGAGTGATTATGAGGGGTACGGGGGTAAGAAGATAATTGAAACGATGTTGGAACTGTAAAATGCTTACTGGAGAAGCAATATTTTTCTAAAATATTGGGTGTTGAATGATGTAGCTAATAATATTGTCAAGCCCAGGCGATCGTGAATGGTGCATGATATGTAATGGAGTTGTGATGTAATGCTCAAATAAAATTACAACCCAGCGGTATGAATATTGATTTCTCTAACTTCAAATAACCCTTGCACCCCCTCTCTCTCTGTCCCTTCCCCACTCGAGTCATTGTACACTGTTCTGGTGAGTTTTATTTTATAAACTCATGAACTCATTAAAAGATATGTTCCTGCAGTTTCAGTTGAAGGAAGCTGCATCTTGCAAACTTGACAAGTGGGGCTAGTGTTTCATGTTCTGTGTGTGCTTACAATCAAAATCACTCAAGAGGAATAGTGGATATGTTACTTCTGTCTATCAGAAATCACTGCCTTCAAGATGAATCATTCAAGGGCAACAGCGGAATATATTGGGACTTCATGAGGTTGTTGTATTGATGTCATTCTGTGTATTATCTTCCCAGGGAAAGCAGTACATTATGAAACGGGACTTGGTGGACCCAATCTATCACCGGGTTAGGTGCAGCATTAAGATGGTTTGACATTGATCTAACCTTCTGCTCTTGTCCATTGCAGAGATGTGGTACGCAGTGTTCCTTTGGGCTTTACTGTCTACAGTTTTTATCTACGTTCCTGCTGGATTATTGGCATTTGTAATGTTGCGGCACCATAAATACGGCCGTTTCATGTCGCTGGGTATCCTGGCAGGGATCTTGGGACCCATCACTGCAGCAGTGTTGACGAGTAGGTGTTTCTTTAAAGCTTCAATTAATTACAGCATTCTCCCAAAAAGTATTTGTTTTGCTTATTTCAAAGTATCTGAATTCCAAATATTTTAATGTTTCCATGTTATAACGTTTGGTATTGTAAATCAAATTTTTTATGAATTACTTTTTATCATGTATGTAATGAGGCATATTATGTAATTGGGTTTTATCATGGGAAGGTGGTGAACAGGGTTAGTCATCTGTTTGCCTTCCTTGCGGTCCCCAGCTGGGCCCTTTGCTCCAGTGCTGAATCTTCAAGGAGCTCAGCTACCCGGTGGAACTTGCTGCTGCTCGTGTTGGCAGATGGCTCCTGCCACTGGTGATCCTGGCACCACCTCAATGCACAGATTACCAGAACGGTTCAGCAGCTTGTTAACCCCTGAGGGTTTTATTTTATTTTTAACAGCTACCTGTATTCTCTATGACCAAGAGAGAAGGAAAAGTGGGGTGCAGTCCTGCAGACGCCTGTGCCACGCTGCAACCCAGCTCAAAGTTAAGGTGCAAAATTATGGCTATCAAGCTTGCATCATTATTCAAGGCTGACCCTCCAAACACCCAAATTAACCTGTAACTGACAGTTAATTGAGGTTGGAATCCAACTATTTAAAGTAAGAGAGGTAGGGGAGCCTGGTAATGCAGGAGACACGGCAGTGTGCCTGGAAAGTCATCCAGACAGCAGCACCTCTTGTGTGTGGTTGCAGAGCCTGTGCATGAGCTCACTTGCATATACTCTGTTCTTGTTTTGGTACAAGTTCAGTAGTACGGTTAACCATATAACCATATAACAATTACAGCACGGAAACAGGCCTTCTCGGCCCTTCCAGTCCGTGCCGACCATTTATTTTCCCCTAGTCCCATCTACCTGCACTCAGACCATACCCCTCCATTCCCTTCCCGTCCATATACCTATCCACTTTACTTTTAAATGTTACAATTGATCCTGCCTCCACCACTTCTGCAGGAAGATCATTCCACACAGCCACCACTCTATGAGTAAAGAAGTTCCCCCTCATGTTACCCCTAAACTTCTGTCCCTTAATTCTCATGTCATGCCTTCTTGTTTGAATCTTCCTTACCCTCAATGGAAAAAGCTTATCCACGTCAACTCTGTCTATCCCTTTCATCATTTTAAAGACCTCAATCAAGTCCCCCCTTAACCTTCTGCGCTCCAAAGAATAAAGACCCAACTTGGTCAACCTTTCTCTGTAACTTAGTTGCTGGAACCCAGGCAACATTCTAGTAAATCTCCTCTGTACTCTCTCTATTTTGTTGACATCCTTCCTATAATTAGGCGACCAAAATTGTACACCATACTCCAGAATTGGTCTCACCAATGCCTTGTACAATTTTAACATTACTTCCCTACTCCTTTATTCAATGCTCTGATTTCTAAAGGCCAGCACACCAAAAGCTTTCTTTACCACCCTATCTACATGCGATTCCACCTTCAGGGAACTATGCACAGTTATTCCTAGATCCCTGTGTTCCACAGCATTCCTCAATTCCCTACCATTTACAATGTACGTCCTATTTTGATTTGTCCTGCCAAGATGTAGCACCTCACACTTATCAGCATTAAACTCCATCTGCCATCTTTCAGCCCACTCTTCCAAATGTCCCAAATCTCTCTGTAGACTTTGAAAATCTACTTCATTATCCACAGCACCACCTATCTTAGTATCATCTGCATACTTACTTATCCAATTTTCCACCCCATCATCTAGATCATTGATGTACATGACAAACAGCAGTGGACCCAACACAGATCCCTGAGGCACCCCACTGGTCACCGGCTTCCAACCTGACAAACAGCCATCCACCATTACTCTCTGGCATCTCCTATTCAGCCACTGTTGAATCCATCTTGCTACTCCGCCATTAACACCCAAAGATTGAACCTTCTTAACCAACCTTCCATGGGGAACCTTGTCAAAGGCCTTACTGAAATCCATATAGACACTGTATCAGTTTATCCATAGTGACCGTTGACCTGGGCATGCGCAGTCGGAAGCAGTCGAAATACTGAACTCGCTTATTCAACCTTGCTGAAAGAAGAGACGTGGTCAATTTTAATCTTCTTTCCTGGATAAGGATAGTCTTTTTCACTTTCTAGATTGCATTTCTTCTTAAAGAACAAGATACAATATTTGCACACTCATCAGGGTGGTGTAGCAGCTGCTGCCTCACAGCACCAGAGACCTGGGTTCAATCCTGACCTCAGATCTGACCTGGAGTCTTTTGGTTTCCTTCGTGCGCTCCAGATTCCTACCACATCCCAAAGACGTGCGGGTTTATAGGTTAATTGGCCTCTGTGAGATTGCTCTTAGTGTGGAGGCTGTGGATTTGAAAGTTGGGTGACGGAGAACTAGTGTGAACGGATGATTGATATTCTGTGTGGAATCTGTGGGCCAAAGGGTCTGTTTCCATGCTGTGTCTTTCAATCGATGTATATGTAGACAATTGTAATATGATATTCATGTGAAACCTGAACCTTTTCCAAGTGGTACAGGGTCCCAATTTTACATTATGAGCTGTTCTGTTAGATAAGTGTTGCCTTTTTAACTGGCTCTGGACGATTCATGAATGATTTCATCGGAGGTATCCATGACTTTCAGAACTATAGGCAACATGTTTCTGTCATTTGAACAAAAATGTCCTTGTATTGTTCAGATACAATTGTTATCTGCTTGCACTTTTATGAAGTACCTCGCACTGTTTAATACGTTAACAAAGCCAAACAAAGTCCATTGATAACAAAGCCAAAAAATTAATTGCATAAGACAAGCTTTATTTATATATAAATACAGCTTTATATGTCTATAACAGCCTTTATTTATATTTGAATCTATGGCTTTGTTGTCAATGCAGTTTGATTGTCCTTTCTGTTGCATTATAAATGCCACTTGATTGTTTTGCACCTTGTTGGATGTGTATGAATAGTGCAAGGATCATGCCCAAATGACAAGCCATTGAACATTATCTTGCAGGTGCAGCTATTGCTGGTGTCTACAGAGCTGCTACAAAGCAAATGGTGCCTCACGAAGCTCTAGTTCTTGGGGTCGGACAGGTATTTTTCGTCGTGGCAATTGCCTTTCTACGGATTTTAGCGACTTTATAGCACGAGGTGATCTGCCCATCCAAGGGGGCAGGATTACAAGTTCAACAATATCGCACCATTTTCCAGCTTGAGGCTGCATAGAAATTGCACTGTACCTGTGGAATCCAAACTAAGCTCTATGCCAATCATCGCTGCTCAACTAAAAGGAATTGGCAACACCATAAAGGTAGATTCCTTAGGATGGCCAAGCGTGAAGAACAAGATGCAATATTTTAACACAGCACCACTCATCAATGTACCATGTATATTTGAGGTACAATGTGACAAGATATCACTGCAACACCAGTCTTTTGAGGGTCTCAAGATCTGAGATTTGTTCTTTTTTCAAAAGTCAAAGCCAAAAGAGGTAATTTGCATTTATTAGGCACACAAATAGACTTTTTTTTCCACAATTTAAACTTAAGATTAAGACTTGTACAGGTATTTTGTAACAATCATAAAATGTTTATTGTAGGATTAGAAAGTCAGACCACCAAGTTCTGAGATGGACAGAACTTGTACTTTGATTCTGCTCACTACATCTCAATATTTCAAGAGTGGGAATAATTATGAAAAGACAACCAAAACACTTGTAACTGAAGATTACCAAAGGGTAAATACCCAAAGAACTGAGTTGTTACAGCTTTGCAGCTTAGACAAGGTTAACAGTTCTAACAATAAGTGGCATCTTATTTTTAGAGTTTCTCCTTTTAAAAATAGGATAATTTCACAACTTAAAAAAAAAAGTTGAATAGTTGAGTTTGAGATTATGAAATTCCATTGTTTATCCCCAGCAAAGGAATTGTGATCTTAATCATTCCTCATTGTGCACTCAACTCAATCAAACAGTGATTATAAATATCTCATCCATTTATCCTTGTTTACACTGTATAGTAAAGTAGCTTTTATCGGTAATTGTATAACTTAATTTACACACATATCCATGGTAAGACTAGGGTGTGTATAATTTTTTTTAACGGCCACAACTAGGGCCCAAGCGGCCTAAATTGCCAATGTCATGCACTTCGCTTCTGGAAACATCATAAATAAGCAAGTTTCGTTTTCTTAATGTACAATTAGTGTTGCAGGTATTTTTACTAAGCCAATGACTGAGAATGTCCTCCACATTTCTGACTAATTACCACTTACCAGCTCTTGATTGCACAAGTAGAAAGTAGAGCATGACTTTGGAAATGATCTGCAGTTTTCATTAAACCAGTGGGTGAAAATTGGTCCTGATTTTGATTTTCATCCTGGAAAGTTGGAATGTTGTTTCAGTTGCAGCTTTTGACATTGACCTGTGTTAACTGCAGCAGTAACTATGCACATGTGACTGATGTTAACTGTGCACGTGTATGTACAATTCAGGTGTGCCAATCATTTTAATATTTCCTAGTATTTAAAATCAGCCATTGTAATATTTGTACATTTTTAGAAATCCTTGTTTAGTTGTGTGTATAAACGATTGTCAATGAGCACACCTTAGACTAACTGTAAGAAAAGGAATATTCTAGGTTGTGTTGACATAAAGTGCTGGGCATCTGTGGAAGCTGTCTGCACAACATGTTAAAGTCTCCAGATGAACAGGTTTGCATATTTCCATGATTTGCCAACCATTTAAAATAGATTTCAATATAGTTTCTATTTTTACATTACATTGGTAATGCAATTGCTGTGAAATAATATATATAGCTGTTATAGAAAAAACAGAAACTATGGGCCACACTAATTTATACCGATTGCTCTTTACAAAGGAGCCAAACATGAATGTTCTGGAACAGTAAATGGAAGATCAGGGATCATGTCAACATTATCATCATGCCTGTTCCCATTTAAGTTCTCCTTCGTGAGAAAACATTTTTCAATGAATGCTATCATAGGTGACAAAGCCAGACAATGTTGTGATTTGTACAATAGAGTGAAAGTGGAGAGTTGGGAGGAAGAGAGGAGAGGGAACAGCATGCACAATGTCTGGTTTTGACCCAGACTTGGAGTTTTATTCCTCCTGCTGCAGCCATTAACTTGCTCTGTGCTAGTTTGTTACTTATCTTTTATTTGTTTTGTTTTCTGTGCTTTGAGTTTAGTTTGCACTTTCTATCTGCACTCCTCCAATGTTCCTTTTTTTTTAATTTTGTCTAACCTGTGCTGTAGTTGGGCTTATGGCCTGACCTTGTTCATTGCAACTGAGTACTAATGGTAGGAAGTTGTTTTATATGGTGTTACACTAAATAGTTATCTGCTGAATAATTATCTAGGAAAATTGTGGGGGGAGGCTGGTTATGGGTGAAGGAATCGATTAGAAATGTCATATTGTAAAAGGAAATCACTTGTTATCTGATAGTAGGATGTGAGTTGGTGTTATTCATTGACAATTAAATTGAATGATAGGCTCTAACCTCAAATACCAGTGAAAAGCCCAAATGATTAAAAAATAAATAGGATTCTACTTGGTCAACATAAAGTATTGGCCTTGCAGGTAATGAATAGTGAAATATTGAGAACATTCATTTCTCAAAAATATTTGCCTTTTTGCATCAAATCTGATATTTCCTTTGTGTTTTATTCATGAATTCTGTATTTGCCTATTCTACTATCCTTTTAACCGGAGGAGTATTCCCAAATTATTTTGTGCTGCATTGCAAATTTGCTTATAAAGTAATGTCTAGTCAATGGTCTTGATACTATCCAGATAGAATGTAGATGTCTGCTATGCTGTGCCTGCAGTTATTCATGTAGTAAGTGTAAATATAGTCTAAGTATGTTTGCACCTTTTATTTTGATGTTGGTCATGTTGAAACCACATTAGTGAATATTTACTAATCATTGTCACTTGCATTCATTGTAAACCCAATTAATTTTAGTTAATTATACAAATGATACCTTTTTGTAATATTTAATGTATGCAGTGAAAGCCTCTAACCAGTGGCTTCTCTTTCTAAATGAGTTGTCATGGTACAGTCAAATAGGTCGTTAGCTTACTTGATTGTTCTGTAAACATGTCTAACAATGTGAATTTAAATGTTTATTATGGGTTTTTAATGCTATGTAATGATCAAATATTTGTTTGGAAATTTATATTGTCAACATGGGGAAATCAGAATTTTTATTTTTCTACTTACATTGCTAATTTTGGTGATATTTACTGGAAAGTATTTATACAAAATAAATTTTATTGAATGACTTGTTTTTAATTGTATAAATCTTGATAGAGATATGCAATGCTTTAAAATGAAGATATTTTCACATTTGTGCGATCTATTTATTTGCATTTTATTTTATAACGGCTTTACCTGAGAATGGCCTTTATTTCCAGTCATTTTCCTAAGTCACCAGAGACACTGAATCTACTGAAAAGGTTTCGGCTGTTGCTTCCCTTTTGCAAGTTTATGTCCACATCTATATGGAATTGGAAAAACCTGAACTGAAGTGTATTTATAACTTACTACATATGTGTCAGACATTCCCTGTTATTGTTACTAATTGTATTATAAAAGGTGGAGGTTGCAGATCTCCCTTGCTTCTTCATTTGTCCCTTCTCCATGAAAGGTGATGGCAGGAAGTGGGTATGGTTTTTTAGTTGCTGGTAACTCTCCTGCACAATGGCAAGGTGGTGAGACAGTGCTCTATGAGTCTATAATCTATCCATTTTGCACCCTTACCATTTCAAGAGAGTTAGATTTAGCATTTAGGGCTAAGGGGATCAATGGATATGGGGGAAAAAGACAGGACGGGGTACTGATTTTGGATGATCAGCCTTGATTATATTGTGTGGCGGTGCTGGCTCAAAGGGCCGAATGGCCTACTCCGCACCTATTTTCGGTTGATTCATATAGCATTTATGAACAAGGTTGCTGAAATAGAGACACAGAGCTACACAGCACGGAAAGTTGCTTCAGCCCAAGTTGTCCATGCCAAACAAATTGACATTCAGTGCTATTTCTATTTGCCTGCATTTTGCCCATAATCCCTCCAAACCTTTCCCACCCTTATCGGACCAAAATAGAATTCCTCCTTTCATGCTGCAGTTTGCCAAAAAACATTCTTGACCTGTGCACACCACGTTGAATACTGCAACTCTGCAGTGTTACAGGAGGACAAGGGAATTAACCATAGGTGGGAAAGAATAACCAACAACAAATCGCAGTTTATTCTCTTCAATGTTCTCACAAGGGGGAAGGTGTGAAAGTGTTTCAATGGCTGGAGGCAGTGGTTCCAATCATAAACGCTGGCATTCAGCCTTTTAAAATTAAGGCGCTCACTACAGCCGAAGAGTTATTGAGCCCACAAGTCTGAGACTTGCTAACTGACGGATAGCAGTGCACCTGTATGTCATTGGCCTTATCCAACAGCGGCACTGGGACACCCTCACATCTGCATCCTACCTATCTGAGACTCTAATGAGATTCCAGACCCGTGGGTTTGGAGCCAATGGTAGATCTGATTATTTTGCTTTGGAGAAATAATTTAAAATGTTCAGTTAATTATCTATTTGAAGACCAACAGTTGTAAAATATTTCAATGTCCGCAGCTTTTTCATATCTGTTGGCATATCAGTCAGCATTGATAAGAACGAAGGTCTGTCTCCAGTTTTACCTCCTGGCAAAGGTATTGCAGAACTGCGCTCGACTGCTTGAGGTGTAGCAGGCGTCTAGATCTCTCCGGCCAGCTCGAGGGTATAGAAGAATTGGCTGTATAATGCAACATTTATTATGTTAAGCAAAAAGGTGTGGTTTATGGAAGCAAATCACGCAGTTTTTGCCAGCTCTCAACTCCTCTACACATCTCTCTACTTCTGTTAGTGATGACAGTGGATGTTTCTTCATGTGTTGCTCAACCTACTTGGGTCCTGTTCTAGTGGCTTGGTGCATTCATACTTTGTAAACATGTTTCATGTGACCAGATGAACTTCAGACATTCTTTTTACAATCTAACAATTTGAAAGGAAATTCACGTTTCACACCATTATTTGGACAGCACAGTTGTGCAACTATAGAGTTGCTGCCTTAGTGGTGGTGATTCCCTTCTAACTACTGGTACTGTGTATGGAGATTTCACATTCTCCCTCTGAGCGTGTGGGTTTGCTCCGGTCTGAAAAAGGAAAGGACACAAAATGCTGGAGTAACTCAACATGCCAGGCAGCATCTCTGGAGAACATGGATAGGTGACGTTTCGGGTCAAATCCAAATTTCTGTGAGTCTGAAGAAGGATGTCGACCTGAAACACCGCCTATCCATGTTCTCCAGAGATAGTACGTGCTGAGTTACTGCAGCACTTTGTGTCCTTTTGTGCAGTAACCAGCATCTATGTTTGTAAACGGTAAAATGTTTACAGCTTTTTTTTCTGCAGCTCTGAAGATTGGAGTCATGGGTAAAAAAGTAACTGGCAACATCAATGGCTTCCAGGGATAAATAAACAGATATAATTCATACACCTCATAGCTGAAACAATAATGGACAAGTTACAAATACAGTTTGCTTTCATAAAGGTCATAATTGAAATAAAATTACAATCAGCTGTAAAAAGCTGGGCAGAGCAAGTACAAGAACAAATTTAAAAAGTCAAACTACTTATGAGAAGTCAGTGTAAATAATCTGATGTGTTAAGAATAAGAGAGCGCCACATTAACATTGCTTCATTATACAGTTTGCATACTGTTAAACATTTTGGGGAAAAGTGAGGTTTTATAACTTGCTCTTATTAAAGATAATATGCAAAATTCCAGGGCACACAGCTCTCCGGGTAAACAAAAACATCATTAAACCACTGCTGTGCAACACATTACAGATTAAACTCCATCATTATGATTACTATTGCAAGTAAATGCCACTTAATGAATAACTACAGCCAATTGAGACTTTCTGATCATGTGGAAGCAGATCTGTGCCTCTCTCTGCACAATTACAAGCTGTTATTGCCAAACTTTTCTCAGCCAGACTTTCATAATTTCTACCAGCTGTTTAAGGCAGACAAGAATTTATTTATATTTGCTTTGAATTTGGATTTCTTACTTTGAAGTTGGTAATGGTCAATTGGAACACGGTTACTCTTGTATCGCATTGTTAACTTCTGGTCAATGTAGTTTCCTCTTCATCTTCAATTTCCTCCTGGATCTTTACCATTAGACTATCAAGTCCTACTTCACATCACATAGCAATGCAACACCTCTCAGTATCCAGTGATCAGGTGGGCGCATCGTTTTCAAGTCAACAGAGGCAATGTAATTCAGATCTGTTCTAACTGGCTTTTTGTAGACAGGACAGGAATACACCCGTACATCTTTAGAATCTGCAAAAAGGACAGAGGTTACTAAAGTTAGAGTCTCAGAATTTTATGGGATGACTTTGAAATCATTTATTGGAAAAACAAGTGTTTTTAATTCAATTTCGACATCCACCATTTACTCATCCATCTCATAGACACAGTGAACCACTATGGTGAAGGTACTTTAAAACTGCTTTTGTGTCAGCAATGCAGGGTTTAGACGCAGTTACAATGAAGGACCCGTGATACATTCTAAGTCCAGAACCAGGGGCCACAGTTTAAGAATAAGGGGTAAGCCATTTAGAACGGAGACACGGAAACACTTTTTCACACAGAGAGCTGTGAGTCTGTGTAATTCTCTGCCTCACCTCTCTGAGGGTGGTGGAGGCCGGTTCTCTGGATACTTTCAAGAGAGAGCTAGATAGGGCTCTTAAAGATAGTGGAGTCGGGGGATATGGGGAGAAGGCAAGAATGGGGTACTGATTGGGGATGATCAGCTTTGATCACATTGAATGGCGGTGCTGGCTCGAAGGGCCGAATGGCCTACTCCTGCACCAATTGTCTATTGTCCAAGTCATCACCAGGTGACGTGGAAGGGAACCTGCAGGTGGTTGTGTTCCCAAGCGCTTGCTGCTGTCCTTGATGGTGACAGTCATGGTTTCAGGTATTGGAGTAGCCCAGGTATGTACTGCATTGCTTTCACTCCATCAAAACTATCGGTGGTGGAAATAAATATTGAGGGCAGTTGATGGGCCAGCAATAAAATGGGCTGCTGTGTCCTAAAATAGTGTCAAGCTTCTTGAGTTGTTAGCCTTGCATTCATCTAGAGTATTTTGTCGTGCTGATTTGTACCCTGCAGATGGTGGAAACACTTTTGGGTCTCTGGAGATGAATCATTCGCCAGAGAATAGCCAGCCAGTACCTTATTCACAAAGCCATGGTGTTTATGTTGTCGGTCCTGTTGAGTTTCTGGGCAAAGGTAACCCAGGAAACTGATAGAGGGAGATTTGGCAGTCATAATGCCGCTGATTGTCCAGTGCCTGCAGTTAGGTTCTTATGGAAGTAATCATTGCCAGGAACATCTGTGGCACAAATGTTACTTGCCACATATCAGCCTTTTCCTGAATGTTCTCGGTCTTTCAGCATTTTATCTATTTTTTGACTTTACTATTCTAGGTCGCCCCTATATTTCCAGAACCAACGATATTTGCAACTTTGATCAAAAATATTCATTAGAATCAGACTTTATCTGCACAGAAAAGGGTAATTTGGCTCAATGGAGCTGAGCCAAGTCCCTGAGTCAACCATCCGGCATCTAAACTTTTTTGTTTTACTTTTGCTCATCTTGGAAAGGTATTTTCATTAATGCCAAACTATACAACAAATGCAAACACTTCCACATGCCTGGATAATAATCATTTGGAATCTGAAACTAACTATGCAAGAGATTCAGAAAATACTAAACAAAACATACTAGAACCATTCACCAGTACAGGTGGTATCTGAATTGTTTTATTTCATCAAATAATAAAGTAACATTTAAAAAAATGAATGTAAAACTTGATGTAAAACTCCCTGACATCACTGTCAAGACTGAGAGTTGGATCTTAAAGTTGTTAATTCCATGTACTTTTGACAATTTATCCGCAGTTAATGTCAATCTTAATTTCACTGACTTACCGTGGTGGTTTATAGCAGAGATATGAATTATGGGCAACATTTCAAACAGAACTTTTGGTTTGGATTCTGTCAATCTGTGGTTGCGCCGATCCCATCCTGCACCTTCTAGATACAGGCCAAAGACATAGACTCCCTCAGAAGGAGATTGTGTAATATCTTCTTTTGATATTCTCGTCACATCACTGTGAAGCACCACACTGTCCAGAGCCCAGCCCTTATGAATTCGTGTAACTTCCTATTATTAAAAGAAAACCCATGTTAATACAGTTTTAATGGAATAACAATCACATTTTATATTTTTAAGAAACAATTCAGAATACTGCTTGTGTCACAAAATTCAATAAAACATTTGATATTTTTCTAAAATTCAATTTTTAAACATTCAAAACCTTGGATGGTATGGATGTTTCTGGGGGTAGTTTGGGGGTCTTTGACTTTTGATGAGACATTACAAAGCAGACAAAATGTGATACTTTTTGGTTGATGTTTGCACTGTTTGAGTTGAAGTGTAATGGGTCTTGCTCAGATGCAATGAAAAAGCAACATTATATTCTCTCCGATTGAAAGAATTCAATGCAGAATGTTAGGCTGGTTCTCTGCTAATGAAGTACCGGTGGCTGAGTGAGCACAAACACTTTTCACCTCTGTACAACAACAGGTACATATTTTGTCACCAATGCAAGCAAACCATAAATTCAGTTTTTGTCTTCCTTCAAGAAACTATAGAGAGGATATTTTTCATTTGTTTTTCCACCAAGGAAACAGAGTTCTGGTTTACTGTGGACCAATATGTATCACATTTATCAGCCCAAAAGAAAATGCAAAGTTTCCATCTTGAAGACCTTCAGCCTCAAAGAATGGATTAACTCCACACGGTTTATAAAATTAGACTCACAGTTGAGAAACTCATAATTTACCTTCACTCTTTAAGAAGTGTTAGTTCGAGGTGGGATCAACATCAGCTTGATCATTTAGTAGTGAAGAGTGTTTTATTGTCATATGTCCCGAAACAGAACAATGACTGATTCAGGGAGCATTATCTTGTCACAGGTAATCTCTTTTGGATGATAAATTAAACTGAGGATGTACCTAACTGCTGATGGTTCAGTTCAGGGGAACCCAAGGGCATAGTGTTAGTGTTGTCCTGCCCAACATTATTGCATCAACGGTTGCTACTCAAACAAAGCACCAGGGCATTCATTTTATTTATTGTTTTTGAAGCAAGGTGTGGATAACACTCCTTATCTCTCACACTGCTGCTAAGTTTCATTAAGGCAGATATTTGGAAGACATAGGGCATAAAAGTTGCACATGTGCACCGGGAACATTGGACTAAATAGCTATTTATTATTTTTACCAAGCGTCTGGATCTTACCTCAATTGATTGACTCAAAATGATTGACTTGAGGCGAATGATTTACTAACCTGTCTCATAGCTGTAAGGAAGCCTTGAGGATTGAAGAAACCCGTCATCCAGAAACTATTTGGTCTCCCTTCGAATATCCAAGAATGGAACTGACGATCCCTTTCCAATAGTTCAGTGAACCAGAATCCCAGCGTACTTGAGGGCCAAGATGCCTTGGTAAAATAAAAAAGATACACATTTACAATAACCAGATGCCCGTACTTTGGATAGAGATTCAACTTCCATAAATGATCCAGGTCTGCACTATATTTTGCCAAAGATAATGCACAACATACATTTATATCAGGATTATTTGCATGCCATTCAACTGCTGGAAGAGTTTGTCAATTTATATACTATTCATAAAACGGTAAGCTTAAAGAAATGCATGAACGCATGAAAATTAATTGATGGATCTTGCCAAGAGCAATTATTCTGTCAAAGGTTGAATTTAACTTGAGGCTGTCAGCCGCTGAACTGGTCCACCACATCAACTAAAGGATAGATGTGGACTTGTTCTTACAATCTCCAAGTAATTTCGCCAGATTTTAGATGTTATTCCGAATGGTGTTTAATATAGATGAAAGCGTTAACAAGGCAAAAAAGGTTGAAGGAGGAGGAAATTATCTTTTGTGAATGAAAACATTTTGCAAGAATAGCTGTATAGTGCGAGTAATCACACAATAAATATTGTGCTTAATTACAAGCTGTTACCTTACCTTAAGCCACCTGGCTGGTATACGAGCGTCGTGCATGCAGTCTAGTGCATCCCGCAAGTTTTCACTCATAATAATTGTACCGTCGATGACCAGCTTCAGATCCATTAACGTGCTGCGCACCAATGAAATAACCTTCTGCATTCGATCGATTTCCTGATGGAGGAAGATATTCATTGGCTGAAAAGCACCCATCTTCGCTAACCTGTTTTTAACCTGAAATAAGGAAATGGAAACCAAAATATTAAGCAAATTGCGGGTCATGTTTGTCCATGCAGCAAAACATGTAATTCAATTAAAAAATAAAGCAAGATTAAATACCAGAAATATTGCTAATTAATTAATTCTATTTATTTTGCACATTTCTATAACATATAGGAGCAGAATTAGGTAATTTAGCCCATCATGTCTATTCTGCCATTCAATTATAGCTGATTTACCTCTCCCAATTAACCCAATTCTCCTGCCTTCTCCTCAGTGAACCTCTGCCAAACCTGAAAGGACTGTCGTGGTCCCTGGACAAAGTCGAGGGACGGGGTATAGGGACAGGTATTGCATCTCCTGCAGTTTCAGGGGAAGGTACCTGGGGAGGGGTTGGTTTGGGTGGAAAGGGATGAGTTAACCAGGGAGTTGCGGAGAGAACAAGCGGAAAGGGGTGGAGATGGGAAGATGTGACTAGTGTTGGGATCCCGTTGGAAGTGGTGAAAATGTCGGAGGATCATGTGTTGTATGCGATGGCGGATGGGGTGAAAGGTAAGGACTAGGGGCACTGTCTCTGTTGCGACGAGGGGGAGAGGAAGCAAGAACAGAGCTGTGGCATACTGCGGAGACACAAGTGAGGGCCTCATCTATGATGGGAGAGGGGAACCCCCGTTCCCTACAGAATTAGGACATCTCGGATGTCCTGGTATGGAACACCTCACCTGGTGCGCAGATGCAGCGTAAACGGAGTCATTGGGAGTAGCGTACAGAGTCTTTGCAGGAAGCAGGGTGGGAAGAAGAGTAGTTGAGATAGTTGTGGGAATCAGTGGGTTTTGTAATAGACGTCAGTCGATAAGATGAATTAAAGTGTTTAGCAACCGGGAGATCAGGCACTTATCAGGCACATACAGTATTTATGCAGGATTACATTTTAGTTAGCCTCTAAGCATAGAAAATCACTAATGTTACTATTCTGAGTCGAGAAGATGAAGATTTCCCATGCCACTTACTTCATAAACGATGTAATTAGGAGGTAACTTCATCAACATATCATCGGCAATGTGGGCAACAACAGCCTCCCTGGTTTCACCATCCTCTGCTGAGCTATCCTTTGGCTGGATGTTAAGAATTGTATCAAGAACGTCTTGGGCAAGTTTGCTTTGATAAGTAATATCAGCATTTGGGTGAAGACCATAGACCTCTGGGGTGTCATATGCTGGTAGGCTCTAGTAAGGCACAGTACAAAGTATGTTAAACAGGCACAATATCCAAATTATTTTCCTGAATTTTATGATCAGGTTTCCTGCTGGAGATTGGATGAGCATTATGCAAGTTTTTTAAATGTCAACATCACAAATTTGTTGCAAGTGCTGTGCAGAGGAAGCAACAGTCATTGACCATGGAATGGAGTGACTTTCTGATTTTTCTAGTGTTAAATCAAGCATGTGCACTCATTTTTCAGATTACATTTTCATAATTGATACATTGCATCTATAGGTGAAATCAGAATAAAAACTCATGTAATCCTCAATAGTCATGACAAAATAGATGTTGAAGAGCATCCACTGTTGAAAGTGGCATGAATGAGGGGTTGTGGTAACAAGATATGAGGCAGTCATTTAAAACTGAGGTGCAAATTAATTTCTTCTGGCAGAGACTGTTAAATATTTGTAATTGTCAACCGCAGAGAGACGTGAAGGTGAGATTATAGGAGGTATTTAAAAAAGAGGTAGATATAGTTTTGAAAGATTGGGAATAGAGGGCGAGAAGAGAAATTGAGATAGATCGGCCATGATCCCATTCAACTGCATGGCAAGTTCAAGGGGCCTGGAAAAAAAATCCTTTAATCTAGTCATCAAAAGCTAATCATGAAACCATTAAAAAAATATCTGCAGCTGCCTTTTGTCACAGACCTTGATCCTTATCCATCAGAATATCCAGTCTTTCAATCCAAATATCCAGAATATCAACAGAATAACCAGAGAGATGAGAGGAAAGAAGGTGAGACAAAAGGATTGCACAGTTGCAAATTGCGAAGGTGGAGGAAAGAACATTGTGAAGATAGAGGAAGGCTGGAGAGGGGGCGTGTGGGGGAAGAAATTACCTAAAATTGGAGAATTCAATGTTCATACCGCTGTGTTGTAAGCTACCCCAACCCCCCACCCCCCCCCCCCCACTTCACAATCAGTCTGTAGAAGGGGCCCAACCCAAAAGATTATCTATCCATGTTCTCCAGAGAAGCTGCCTGACCCGCTGAGTACCTCCAATGCTTTGTGGGATTTTCTTGTGAACCAGCAGTGAACAAATGCTCAGTCAAATTTTCAGGGAGATATGAGGAGATCCAAAATATTGTTATCATATTTTACTTCTCTGGAATGAAAGAGTTTGCAATTGCGTAATGCTGAATAAAAGTACAACTGCAGTCATAGGCCATATTATTTTTTTTCCTTAAGGAATAGATGATTCACTAAACCCCGCATATTATTCATATTTACATATAATTTAGCCTGACAGTGAAGTATGATGAAAGGGTCAAGAAGAAAATGTGGGCAGAAAGGTTTTATTAGGAAGATAGTAGACAATGTCTATAGACAAGATCTAATGTGTTTCTCTTTATAAGAAAAACAGATAACAAATCTACATTTAAACCACAATAAATTTTACTTCCTAAAAACTTCAATTATAAATTTATTTATTTTTTCTTAAACGTACTGAAAGGAACAAAATCATTGCCCGATAGGTGTTTTTCCATTATATATAAAGCAAACCTGTATGTGCTGTATGTATTGTTCTGGTGTTGTGGAGTTCGGGATGGTGTAATCCTTATAAAAACAGAAGTTTGGTTTGAACATATTTTCACTGAACCACACATTAGCAAATGTGTTTAAAAGTCGCTTGTCGTAATCATCCGTGACACGTCCTCCATACTGGATCTCTCCAATCATGTAGTGAATTGTATTCCACGACACGCCCTATTCAACAAGACACAGTTTTTTTCTGAGGTAACTAAGTAATCTTTTGATTGACCCATAGCCAAGACAGAAACTAAAGATTACAGGTTGAAGTAAAATGGTTTTGCAACTACATAGTTTCAGAAATTAAATGTTGATAAGTAATGGTGTACCATGCAAATACAATCTATATTTACATGCAGTGTTATACAATAGCATGCTGGATTCAATACCAGGAAAAGTCATAATAAAAAAATCAGAGTCATACAGCACAAGATTTTGTTCCTGTCATCCATTGTATCCATCCACTCCCATCCCATTTGCTGGCATTTGGTTCATAGGCTTATATTGGTGATTCAAGTCCTTTTTAGATGCTGTGAAAGTATCTGCCCTAACCACGCATTCATTCAACATATTCTACACTCTAAAGGTCAGTATGAAATAAAATCCTCATTAGATCCCCTCTAAATCTTCTACACCTCGCCTTAAACTGCCCTCGTATCAGCTCCACCGTTGTGTTACATCTCACAATGTAGAAAGAGGCCTTGTGAGAAGCAGAGTATAGATTTATCGATTTAAACATGGACACCAAGGTTTAAATAGGAGGAGAGATCAGATAATGTAGGATTATATTCCTTTGAGGTGAGAAGGCTAAGAAATGATTTTCAAATTATGGAAACATATGGAATAAGAAAAGCAGGCAAAATGTATAGGAAGGAACTGCAGATGCTGGTTTAAACTGAAGATAGATACAAAGTGCTGAAGTTGGATTTGGAGTGCTCAGCGGAACAGGCAGCACTTCTGGAGAGAAGTCTGAAGAAGGGTCTCGACCCAAAACGTCACCCATTCCTTCTCTCCAGAGATGCTGCCTGTCCCGCTGAATTACTCCAACATTTTGTGTCTTATCAAAGAAAAGCAACATTAGGTGACATAAGTTAATGCTAGGCATTTGAGGATAAATGTCGCAAACATTTCATATTCAGTTTGTGGATTTTAATTTTGAAATTAGTAGATTCATGTTAATAAAAGGTATAAAGGGATTGAGGCAAAGTAGAAGTTGTTATTACAACTGTAGCCGCAAATGAATACTGGAACAAACCCAGGGTCTAATTCCTAATCCTGTTCATTGTTGTTAGCTTTACCCATCTGATGCTAAACTCCGAAACTCTAAATATATTTGCCTTTTCCCTCCTTATTAAGCAGTTCCTTGAAACATACACCACTAACCAAGCTTTTAGTTAACTGTCTCAATGTCTCCCTACATGACTTGGTGTCAAGTATTGTCTATTAAGTACCTTGGAATGTTTAATAGATTTGAATGGACTATATAACTAGACCTTGCCCACTTGCAGACAGATGGGATTGGTTTACATTGGCATCATGGTCAGTACTGACATCATGGACCAAAGGGTTTGTTCCTGTGCTATATATTATTGTATGTTGTACATTCTAGAGCACAACTGCATCTCATCTCTTACATGACTAATCTGTGGTGAGGATAGTGTTGGTTTCAAACTATCAGAAATTAGGATCAGATATTTAATCCAAGTACAAAGCATGAATTTATCTGAATTCAATTTTGAATTACAAATAATACAATTTTTTTCAAAGTCAGAATGGTCAGAAAAACATCTTTGAGAACAATGTCATGTACCTTTTTGCCATCCAGGTCATCAAGATGGTTTTGCACAAACTGGATTGTTGCATTTAGGTCAGCTTGATTAAACTCATAAGGGATGTTCCACCCAAGAGGTCCAAACTTGCGTCTTTCTTGCACAGCAGAATGAAGGAAAGCTACTGCGTACAACATGAATTTCCAGTGTGGCATGTTACTGATCTCTAGTAGGTCTTGGGTGATACCTTAAAAACATTAAAATTAAAACTGGATTGGTGAAGTTTCCTTGACAATTCTCATGGCATGTCAGAACAGGAAATTCTAAAAGAAAGAAATATTTGCAAAAGACAACATATCAGTGCAAAAAAACATAATTAGAAAAAGGGTCAAGTCCATAGTATTGCAAGAGATGGGCTGTTGAAATAGGATTAAGGCTGTTTACGTTGGTGATAGGTGTTGGTATTCCTGAACATAGTTGTGTGGGACTTCAGGTTTCTGTACCTTTGTCAATATTATGCAGCTTATAAGCTTATGCAGCTTAGTCTCCAGCTCCACAGTAAATGGCCTAAATTTACAAAAATAGGCACATAGTTAATTAGCCAGGGTTACACAAAAAGCTGGAGAAACTCAGCGGGTGCAGCAGCATCTAAGGAGTGAAGGAGATAGGCGACGTTTCGGGTCGAGACCCTTCTTCAGACCCTTCATTCTTCAGTCTGAAGAAGGGTCTCGACCCGAAACGTCGCCTATCTCCTTCACTCCTTAGATGCTGCTGCACCCGCTGAGTTTCTCCAGCTTTTTGTGTAACCCTCGATTCTCCAGCATCTGCAGTTCCTTCTTTAACATAGTTAATTAGCCATACTTCTGAGATCTGACTAGTTCTACAGATTTTATATATAACTAGACCAAGTGGGACCCGTTGGGTCCCTGTCAGACGAGAGGCCTGGTCCCCCAATGCAACCGTTCCTCCAACACAATATTCCACCACTCACACATAGCCCCCATGGGAGGCCTCATCCCAGAACGCAACCCATTCTCCAATGTAGGATTCCACCACTCCCCTGCCTCACGAGAGGCCTGGTACCCCAACGCAATTTTCCACAACTATCCCGTAGCTCCCACGGGAGGCGTGGTCCCCAAACTCAACCCGTTCCCCAACGTAAGATCCCACCATTCCTCTGCACTTCCCCTGCCGCCCCCCCCCCCCCCCCCCCACACACACCCTCCAGCACTTCCAATTCCACTTCCCCTGGCCCCTCCCCCTCCTGTGCTGCCAGGACCAGACAAAGTGTTCTATGATAGCAACATTGTTGCAAATATCATATGGAGGACTGTAAGATTCCATCGAGGTGAAAACTTGGTGGAAGCACAGAGTGTTCCTGGATTGCAACTTTGTATGGAAGTTTGTTGGAAGCTGGGGCAGCAAGGATTTAACAGTAAACATCTTCTTCAAGTTGGCTTTTTTTAAACCTTGAAATATCAATGACGTGAAATATAACATCAAATCTGAATGGCGATGATGGGAAAAAGCTGAGTAACGTTGGGGAAGAATTTTAGCGCTACCATGTACCGTTTTGGCGGAGATGCGATCACAACACACACACACACACACATATATATATATATACACTATTTGCGCATATATATAAATTGTCCAAATGGAAAGGAGAGAGGTTTGGAAATCCTCCATGCCTGCTGTCAACGTGGTGATCTGACAAAATACAATGCACACTGTAAGGAAATGCTGTATGAATATTAGGTGCGATTGAAAATCAAGTCTCCTGTGTGAAAATCCTACGTTATGGCCAGCAGCCCCAGATTGAATTTAATGCTTGACTGAATACCCGCATCATTACTTGATCCTACTGGGCTATATGCTGACAGTCCTTAGTCTCACAACACAGAAATGCGCAGTGGATTAGCTTGCGAGTAATAGTTAAGATAATCAATATTCACAAAGCAACTTTCGCAGCTGCTCAGTGACCATCTTAACATAGAAAACAGGTGCAGGAGTAGGCTATTCGGCCCTTCGAGCCAGCACTGCCTTCAAATGATCATGGCTGATCATCCAAAATCAGCACCCCGTTCCTGCTTTCTCCCCATACCCCTTGATACTGTTAACTCTAACTCTCTCTTGAAAACAGAAAACAGGTGATTCATAGGTCCGTGCCACGGTGAGAGTTTGTTTCTTTCCATTTTGCTGAGACGTAGATATGTTGTTCAGCAGGTATAGTGTCACATGAGCTGACTGCTACCCACAATACGTTTAAATAGACTGACAGGTTGTTTTTATAAACTTAGCTCTAGGGCAAATTTCACAAGGATGAAAAAAGAAAAAAAAAAAAGATATAGAAACACAGAAACATTGAAAATGGGTGCAGGAGTAGGCCATTTGGCCCTTCGAGCCAGCACCACCATTCAATATGATCATGGCTGATCATCCAAAATCAGTACCCCGTTCTGGTTTTTCCCCATATCCCTTGATTCCTCTTAGGGCTAAGAGCTAAATCTAACTTGAAAACATCCAGTGAATTGGCCTCCACTGCATTCTGCGGCAGAGAATTCCACAGATTCACAACTTTCTGGGTGAAATCGTTTTTACTCATCTCAGTCCTAAATGGCCTACCCCTTATTCTTACACTGTGACCCATGGTTCTGGACTTCCCCCAACATTGTGAACATTTTTCCTGCATCTAGCCTGTCCAATCCCTTAAGAATGTTATATGTTTCTATAAGATCCCCTCTCATCCTTCTAAATTCCAGTGAATAAAAGCCCAGTCGATCCATTCTTTCATCTAAGCCCAGTCGATCCATTCTTTCATCTTAATGGTCAACAAGAAACAGAGCAAGACCTAATTACAAAAGTTAAGCAACAATGTGGGTGCCCAGACCTGGATAAAACATCTATCAGTTGACCAAATTCTTTTGGAGGAGAAGACACAAAGTCAATGTTTTTAAATATATATTTGGTCCCAATTTGCCAGCAGTCACAAGAAATCATTAAAACATTGCATAGCTGTAAAGCGTTAATCTAGTAAATGACTTTTCTACCTGAGTATGTGCGTTTCAATCCAGCTTTTAATCCTTGTGGTATTTCATTGGTAAGCTTTATGGACATTTGCAGCAGACTAATAGGAAAGTTCTTGTGAACTTCAGTAGTTATCCAGAGTCGAAATGAATCCTGTATAGTTTCAGTTTCTGTGATTGTATCCATCAATTCATCCATGAAATCCAGTCCTAGGTGGCAATTCTGCAGTAAAGCCCAACCTCCCTTAAAAGGAATCCCAAGGACAATTAAATTCATTGCATTGAATTTAAAAACAAATCTGAAGAATATTTATTTACAGGTATGAACAGATAATAATTCATTCTTTATACGTTAATCTTTTAAGTTTACGATTTTTATTGTCATGTGTGTTATCCGACAGATCAGGTATATGTGTGGGAAGAAACTGCAGATGCTGGTTTAAACCAAAGATAGACACAGAAAGCTGGAGTAACTCAGCAGGTCAGACAGCATCTCTGGAGAAAAGGAATAGGTGATGTTTCGGGTCGAGACTCTTCTTCAGACTGAAGAAGTCACCTATTCCTTGTCTCCAGAGAAGCATATCAATGTCACTATCTAAAAGCCTCTTAAATGCCACTATCATATTTGCCTCCACCTCCACCTCAGCAACACTTTCCAGGCACTTTGCAATGTAAAAACAACGTATCCCACATGTTTTCTTTAAACTTTGCTCCTCTCACCTTAAAGCTATGCCCTCTAGTCTTTGACATTTCCACCCTGGGTACTAGGGTGTCTGACTGTGTACCCTATCTTTGCCAGATGAGAGCATGAAATTTTTCTTACACTTGTCATGGTATGCTGTAGTAACCTGCGTGCATGCATCTCTTGGCCCTGGCCCATGGACACACTGCGAGTCTCGATTTTCAGTCTCTTTCCGAGAGCAATGATGCGATCTGTCGGATCCGATCCCATGGAGAGGAAACAAATGAGCGGCGTCCTGGGTTCAGTCTCCTCCCAGCTCTTTTCAAGATCCAGGATGACACCTTCTACGTATCTCTTGCCTAGAGAGTCCATGATATACTTACGAGCCTGTAGGTGGACAAAATTACTATTTAAGAACGTTATTTCAAGAAGCAAGTATGATTTATCCTGTAAAGAATCAACATTATATCCAAGTGAAAATATTTCTGCATTCTTGCTGGGTCTGAATACAAGTGTAATGGAGTATATGGAAATCGTCACCATAACAACTATCTCTTCATCTAGTGGACAAACACTATATCTCTCTCTATGAAAAGTTGAAGAATATATCCATACCTAATTAACTGATCTTAGTCAAGACGCAAGAGGTGATTGACTTAGGAATTAGGTACACCTACATTAGACGTCACCTTAACTAAGATTGTAAAGGTTTCACCTTTGCCTCTGGTCAGTAGTTGAGATTTAAGTTACATTTTAAAAAATCTGAGTAACAAATGGGAGATTATCGGGTAGTTTCTGCAAGAAAAGAAACAAGTATCGAGAAAATCTTGATGAATTGACATTACCTAATTGAACAAAGGGCATGAAAAAAAATGACACAGAAATGTTGGAAATCAAAAAGGGAACATTAAAGGCCAAGATTTATAAAGAACCATTCCAGAACACTTTACAGTTAATGGACAATTTTTCATTCATAGTTGTTATCCAAGGAAATTCCCATTAATACTCATCAATTTCTCGAAGAGTGAAGTGAAAAGGACCTCACCCACACAACTTTCATCACATATTGGTCCAAGTATTTTAGGAATAAGTATCAATTAGGACACTCGAGACCCTTCCACCATTCTTTATTGAAGCTCCATCATGGGATCTTTTACATCCACACACATAAGGATTTAATTTAGCATTTCATCTGAAATGCAACATTTCTAACAGTTCACCATTCTCTCAATAACGCACTGTGTCAGGCTGGTTTTCACGCTCAACTCTCTTCACTGGGTCTTGACCAACAGTGTGCTACTAACAGAATCATCGTTGATGCAGGACAATGGGGAAGAACAGATTTGAGCAGATTGTTTATATTGATTGAAAATTTATAATGTGATGGATATTGAATGTGTGACTTAATGATATTTAAGAGTAGGTAAAATAAGCATTCGAAGGAAATGGCAGGACATTAGATCAGAATAGACACATAAGACTATGAAAAGTAAAGAAATCTCCCGACATTAGAAACCCTAAATAAAAGCAGAAAATGCTGGAAACACCCATCGGGTCAGGCAATACCCATAGAAAGAAAAACAGAACTGGGACACGTGGTGTTGGATCTGAAACATTAGCTCAGTTTCTCTTTCCATAGATGTTCCATGACCTGCTGAACATTTCCAGCAGTTTCGCCGTGTATTCCATTTCACTGCTTGTTTGGGGATTGAATACCAACATGGACTGCTATGGAGGAACAGCCTACTTTTGTGATATAATTTCCATTTAACTACATTAAAACTAGTTATCAACCATTTCTTATTTGCAGTAGCTCCACCTGTGCAATTGTTCTGTCCGGACACCAGGATCGGACTAATAAAAGTTTGCGGAAGCAATCCAGAGATTGATGGTAATCATTAGGCATAATCGTTTCCTCTTCTGGTGCATCTTTATCAAACCAACTTTTCCACTGCTTCTCATTTTCACCAATCTATAAATGTAATAGACAGGTAAAGAGCAGTCAAGGGAAATACAATTCCAAACAAGTTGAAAACTCTCCAAACCTGAATTTCACACATGGGGAGCAGTAGAGTACAGGCAGAGAGTTTAGCAAGCAACATTTTGCCACCCATTTGTTTCCATAAGTTACAGGAGCAGAATTAGGCCATTCGGCCCATCAAGTCTACTCCGCTATTCAATCATGCATTAATGTTTGTAAAAATGGTCAGACTGCTCCCTGAACATGGTAACCACTGTGCATGATGATTCAGTCCTGGAAATACATAATGTCTGCAATAGGGGGAACTAAGTTAGATCATTCAACCTTAAAAATTATCTCAACGCTGTTTGCATTTTTTAAAGCTGTTGATCAAGACAAACATGAGACAGACCATGTACATCCCGTGCTAGTCGGCAAGAATTAAGTTTCCACCTTGTTCCACGTAATTTCAATCTGTCAAATTCTGCATTGATTTGATGATTTTTTCCCCCCATCTCCTTGCCAAAGTAACAGCGACACCCATTATGGAATCCCTACTACAGCCGCACCCAAGGTCAACCGACTTAATATTAAGTCTTGATCTCATTCCCTCATTCTCATTGGACTCTCTAATTAAACCATCTGGGATTTTTTAATGCAACTAATACTGTTCAGTTAAATTCATCTTGAATACCTTTAGAGTTCATTAAAATATCAGAAATAGAACTGTGATATTGAATTAAAATAATCATAACATTTTACGGTATTTTGTGGAAAGATCTAAAATATTTTTAACACGTTTTTAATCTTTAGGTAATAAGAGTCAGACTTTTCTAATCAAGTCACATTTCCCATCCAGAGCTTTTTAACAAAAACTTTAACTATACCTACTATTTATCCATAAATACTCTGTCCAGCCTTTAGTATCTGGTAACACTTAAATCACCTGGTCTCTTGCATTCAACTGAATACTGATTTGAAACTACTATCTATTTTGCAAACCTCAAGAGTATGAATATTTACATTTGTTGTATTTGTACACATCATCAACTCATCTTACTGATCACCCACAGAGTTAGGTAATACAGAGGAAGATGCAAGCCTGAAGGACACTTATGAATAAATGATTTATAGTTAAACAGAGTTATTTAAGTTCCGTTTATTGTCACGTGTACAGAGGTACAGTGTAAAGCTTTTGTCGTGTGCTAACCAGTCAGGGGAAAGACAATACATGATTCCAATTCACCATTTACAGTGTACAGATACATGATAAGGGAATAACGTTTAGTGCAAGATAAAGCCATTAAAGTCTGATCAAAGATAGTTTGAGGGGCACCAATGAGGTAGTTAGTAGTTCAGGACTACTCTCTAGTTGTAGCTTTAAGTGACAAGATACATTACTGTAGAGTTATTTGGGAGGGAAGAACAACTGCATGTTTGTTGGATCTTTTAAAAAAATATTTATTTGGAGCAGAAATCCAGAACAAGTACAGATATTCTTTCCATCTGCCACTCCATATAATGAGCTGCATTCAGTTTGCTCAATAGACTGTAATACATATCCAGCTAAGTTCCTACAGCTGTGAAAAATTGAAAGGAGAGAGGAAAAAAGAACAGTGGCTATTTGTTTATGCAAAACAGGGTAGATAAATGCAAATATTAAGACCGATCCAGATTTTGTTAGAATGGACAAGGTCGCATTGTGAGACTTCTTGTGCAATTTAAAATATATATATATTTGAACTACTGCAGATTTAGGAGCTAAAAGGTTGAGGCAAATTTGTCAAAATTGCATAGTTGTTGTCGAGCGTGACTTTACAATAGAAATTCTATGGGTGGCATTATTTTCTTCATTATTTTCTTCATTCATTTTGATCTTTCCACTTCTCTACCACCTTTTCTATTCTAAATATGTGTAGATTTCGTTTGCGTTGATTTTGATGTCACTTGCAAGACTCCTTTTCCTAAATATTAGTTTCCTGGCAACTACCCCCTTTATTCTTTTAATGAAGACCATAGTCCCATGTAGTACAAATGAGGCCTTTCTAGCAACGCACTTCACCATCAAAAGTTACAGGCTGAGTTTAACCACGGCCAGCTTACAAAAACTGGTGCCTGTCACGTGTTTAATTTTGCCATTGGGTTCTCATGCAGTCAACAATGTGGGTAGTGCTGGTTGGAAGCTATAATTCTGACAGCAAGCAGGGCTCAACAAATTTCACACGCAGTCTGCACTAAGTTGAATAGGTGCAAGTTAATCATGTGCGACAATAGTAGCAGCCATTTTGATGCATTTTCCTATTTGCTTATCAAAAGTTCCATTTGGAAGTTACAGCTTGGATTTAAAGTTTGTCAGAACACGACCTTGGCCAACTAGATAAAATAATATTGCACATATTCAACATTTTAATGCTTGCCTAAGTCTGCGGTCAAAGCTAAATAAATGAGTATTTTTATTTAACACACAATTATAAATTCAATGGCCTTTAACTGATTGCCGTGCACTTTACCTGGACAAGGATGTCTCTAAACTGATGAAGTTTACTGAGCTCAACTAGATTTAGCCACGTCATATCAAGAATCCACTTAGCGGGTTTTTGAGGACAGGTTTTGAGGTCCAGTGAGGCACCACCTGAAATTTAAATGGGAGGACACATAATATGGAGCCCAGGGTTAAAAACATATAAATCTAAGATAGACACAAAATGCTGGAGTAACTCCACGCGACAGACAGCATCTCTGGAGAGAAGGAACGTGTAACGTTTTGGTTCCTTCTCTCCAGAGATGCTGCCTGTCGCATTGAATTACTCTAGCATTTTGTGTTCATCTTCGGTGTAAACCAGCATCTGCAGTTCCTTCCTAAACATAATAAATCTGTCAGACTGTCAACGGAGTAACTATATGAGATTACAGAGAGCACGATCATAATTGTAATTAATTTATTAGCCAAGTTTGTAAAAACATACAAGGAATTTGATTTTGCCATACAGTCATACCAAAAAGCAACAAGACACACAACGACATACAAATTAACATAAACCTCCTGGCAGTCACAGCGAGAGAGGAAGTGGTTTGGTGTCCTTGCCTAGACAACAAAGACAAGCAGATCAATACGATCAGATAGATATTAAAATATGGAAAATTGAAGTTTGAACATATGGATTATTTTTGATAAAAACAATTAACAACTAAAGTCCGTGCTCTTTAATTTAGCTATCACAAAAATATTTAAGCATTTTTTTAAGTTATAGATTCACTGCCTTTGAACAAAGTTACCTTTTATGAGAGTGAAAAACTCTTCATGCTTAACCTTGTGGCTCTGCATGTCAATTTTCAATGTGAGCAGAAGCGTGAAAAGGAATTTGTGTTGTTCGTACAACCCACGAGCTGTGTAGGCATAGACCTCATATGTCATATAATCAATGATGCTCACTATCCTCTTGCTGGTGAATGGACTTCTGATGGATCTGGTAGAATTTGTTTTGAAAGGAAATTAATTAAATACTACATAAATATCTTTAATATTTTTTAAAAATGCAATGAAGATTGGTGGGACAGCCAGAAAGAAGGAATGAACTATGACTGTTCAATCTAAGCAAATACATTTATGGTACCAACCTGACTAATGATAGGTCAAAGATCCCAAGGAATTGCCGCAGAGATGTTTGATACATCACATTCACCATACTCATCTCAACAACCAGGAAATAAAGAATGCTGCCTCTTGTAGCAACTGTATGAAAATAACATAATATCTATTAATTCACCCACTACAATGCAACATTAAATTCAGATCAACATTTTTACTGCATCTGCCTTCTATGAATGCCTAGACGTATCCCCAATAACATTATTTGCTTCATTTAAAGGGAATTCCTAATTTATAAAGAACAATACTGAAATATTATGTAATCTCTCCTCTTGCATCACAGTGGCGCAGCGGTAGAGCTGCTGCCTCACAGCACTAAAGACCCGGGTTTGATGCTGACTATGGGTGCTGCCTGTACGGAGTTTGTACATTCTCCCTGTGACTACGTGGGTTTTCTCTGGATTCTTCAGTTTCCTCCCACATTCCAAAGATGCGCAGGTTTGTAGGTTAATTGGCTTCTGTAAATTGTGTAGAATGGGAAAGCATAGAACTTGTGATCGGGTGATCGATGGTCGGCGTAGACTTGGTGGGCCTGTTTCCATGTTGTATATCTCAACCCTGTTTTAAGTCCAATATATATTTAAAGACAGGGTCACGGTTTGACATTTCAACATCATGAATTCCATTTTCTTGGAGCCTTTACTAATTTAAAAGCTGCATTTTAGTAAATTGAACTACTGAAAGGTCATTGACTTTTAATTTAAAATACAATCTATCCTTCTCTCTGCTTGATGCGCTGAGTGTCTTCAAATTGTCTGTTTCTTTCTTATATTAAAAGGATACATTAATCAATCAAAGATACAATGAGAGCCTGGCGGTTTAGTGAAGAGCAATAAACTGCAGATGCTGGAAATCAGAAACAAAAATCGAGGCAATAATAGAAAAACTCAGTAGGTCCAGCAGAATCCGTGGGGAGGAAACAGAGTTGCCGAGAACACGGCAACAAAACTGAAATCAAAAGTGTGAAAGCAAACGTTTTAATTAACAGAGAGGGGAGGTGGGAAGGACAGAGGTATATCAACAATAGTAGAGGGGGTGGTAGGACAAAACATGTTCGTCTTC
The DNA here is from genome assembly GCA_963514005.1 of Raja brachyura. Next base: position 11,822,375 of record OY740797.1, read on the forward strand.
TCATATTCACCATTCTGACAGGGACTTTGACTCAAAATGTCCCCTTTGCTTCATTTCTCACGGGTGATGCTTTTTATTCAGTGTAATCAGCATTCTCTATTTTTGTTAGCAATTGCATTATTTTAAAATAATACTGGCCGCTTGGGCCATCACGGACACTGACCATCAAAGGGATCCATAGGAGGTGGTGCATCAAATGTCAGCCAGTATCAAAGACCCATGACACCCTGGCCACACTTTCATTTTACTCTTATCATCAGCAGAAGGTTAGTCTGAAAACCATGTTGGCCAGGTTCAAGAAGAGCTTCATCCCAATGCCCATCAGGCCCTGGAATACTCCAACAACAATAGCCTCAACTATAAACTATGGATTGCATTAAGGACTTTGAGTTTTTTGCACTAGTATTTGGAGTTATTAATTTATTTATTTTTTGTTCATGATATAGTATCTATGTGTACTGTGTTTACAAGCCTGTTATGTGGCTGCAAGTATGAATTTCTTTGTTCAATTGGCGGTACATATAACTGTCAAACACTCTTGACTTGGTTCTTGAAAATCACTACAAGTAAATTTGCAAGTTAGGACAGGCAGTGATGAGCACCGTTAAATGTATTTTTTTAATGTATGTTTATTTGCAGAGCCTCAAGTCCATCAGAAAAAAGTTAAACACAAATGTGTAAAAAAAATTGAAGTATTTAGCCCAATTTAAAAAAAGCCTGCGTCTATACAATGGTGAGTTGATACATTCGATTGTCAAAGTCAAAAGTCAAAAGTCAAAAGAGTTTATTGTCATGTGTCCCTGACAGGACAATGAAAATCTTTCTTTGCATAGCACAACAGAACATAGAAGGCATTGACTACAATTCTATACATAAATACACCCATGCAGAAACGGCACCGATTACTGCCGTTTCCCTGATGCAGGAAAGTTGATAGAAGTTGTAGTTAAATCTTTTCTGTTCTGGTGCTCCGCAAAAGTCGCCGCAGGCAGGCGCCATCTTAAGCATCGATTGCACAGAACATGCTGACCCACCTGGTCTGTACTCTTCTCGGGCACTGTTAATTTGCATTTCTGTCTCAGCTGCTGTCTTCAGCTTCTCTGTTACCTCTTCAGCTGTCTGCTTCGTATTTCGAAGCACGATGATGAGGCTTTCGTCATCCACCAGCGAACCCTGGGTGGTAGTTAAACGGTAAAGGAGATTGTCTTCTAACTCCTTCATCTTTCTTTTATTTGCAGTCACATCCTCCATCAGGTTTGTTCTCTCTCTCTCCAGTTCCTTAAAGAAAGAAGAACAGGCGGAGTAAGAAATAATTGAACGTACAGTAGCATGTCAGGCAGCATCTGTGGAGGGAATTGGATGAATAACGCTTCCGATCGAGACCTTTCTTTGGACTATTAGGTGGAACTGTTTACTGTATAATGACACAATGTGTTCCATTTCTGAATTTAAATAAATATCACTTTCAATTGAGAATTTTACGCACAACAAACTCACAGAGTTTGTCTTTAATTTTACATTCTAAACTATTTAAACCTTTCTTCTTTTCTTTTCACATCAATGCAATTAAATGTTTGTCAAGAATTAATTCTTGCTACAAAGTCATAATGATCTCAAATAATAAGCTAAAACTATATTTTGTAATCTTCTGGGACATCTTGCTCTAAGAACCAATCTCTGATGTTAATCACAAATTTCAGCTCGCCTTTTTTGGAAAGGAATGAGGATTAAATGCATTAGAATTCAGTGGCCTATATAAGAGCAGTCACTATAATCTAAGCTGAATTCATTGTTTTGCCATGCAGAAATGTTATTTCCATGAAATGATAAATGGCATTTAATTAAATATAATTCATTTGACCCATGTGCATGAGTTAAATGGGACTTCCTATTTAGGCTTTACCAAATATTTTGTGATATAGGAGAAAGGAAACTGCAATTGTGTAAGGGTGGCCATCCGCTCTGTGATATTCGAGCAAAGAAACCATGAAAAAACGGAACCATTTTTACATTTCTACTCATAATTCTTGAATGCATGCTTATAGTTATGGTGGGTGAAAAAGAGCAAAGGACTTAAGGGCCTGTCCCACTTGGGTGTCATTTACCCAACATAATTTATGCGTCACGACGCACGGTGCGCGCATGGTGCCCATTACACGAGCATGGTGCGCATTACGCACGCATGGTGCGTGGTGACGTAGGCAGTGATGCGCGGTCGAGCGCAGCGCACCAGGATTTTGGGATGTAGAAAATCTTTCCGAGCCATCTGCGTGACGCGCAAATGACGCCCAAGTGGGTCAGGCCCTTAAGTGGTCGAGTGAGTGTAAAATAGCAACAAGGTGTACAGAAACTTGGTTACAGGGTGACCTGGACTGAGAACTCAATATTCTAGATTATTTGATGTTAAAAAAAAATAGGCAAAAAGAGAAAGCATTGGAGTAGCATTGTCAGTCAAGGAAGATATTCACTCGCTGTGGTGAGTTGTGACATAGATGCTTTGAATCTTTTTGGGTGAAAATAAGGAAAACAGAGGAATGAAGACATGGGTTGCAGGAGTCTATAGGCTCCAAAAGAGTTATGCCTCGATTGAACAAAGGATAACATGGGAAATGTCATAGGGATGTAAGAAAGGAACTGCGACTATCATGGATGATTTTAATTTGTTCTTGTTTTTACACTTAATGAGCAGTTGTAAATCTTTGATTCATGAATACTATCTGATCATTTTGTAAATTCTCTCACATTTAGCATTAACTGAAGGAGTTTGTTACCTGCTTCTCAGTGAGAATGGTTCGTCCCAACAGTTGTTCCTCCAGACCTTTAATGGTGACAGTGAAGTCAATAATTGAAGTGCGGGCACTTATTTCAGGGGTAAACGCAGGGTTTGCCAATTTCGATGTGATGTACAGTCTGAAACCATTCATGACCTCTGTCTCCTTGTCTCCTATTTTCACCTACAGAAAAGTAAAGATATCATACATTTGCTTTTGTTGGTGATACACATATCCCAAGAAGAAGTATTGAAATGGTGCGGCACAGTGGCACAGCTGGTAGAACTGCTGTCTCGGTGCCAGTGCGATCCTGACCATGGGTGCTCTCTGTGTGGAGTTTGCACATTCTCCTTGTGACCACATCCACTTCCACTAGGTTCTCCAGTTTCCTCCCACATGCTAAACACATGCTGGTTTGCAGGTTAATTGGCCTCTGTAAATTGTCCCTGGTGTGTAGGGTGGTGGATGTGAAAGTGGGATATCATAGAGCTGCTGTGAACAGGTGATCAATGGTATAAGTGGACTTGGTGGGCCGAAGGGCCTGTTACCCTATTGTATCTTTGAACAACAAAAAATTCAAACCTACAATGTAAGTGATACCGCACAGCTAACAGAAACAGTAGATTTAATTTGGATTATTTATTGACACTTTTAAAGATTTATTAGTTACCTTATGTGTTGAGCCAGTTTTAATGAAGTTTTTCTCCAACACATTGTCTAGTGCTGGATCCAGTTCATCTCTGACATCCTCAATTAATAATGGTCTACCAAGTGAAAGGCAGTCCTCCAAATGATTTCTGAAATATTTATGATTCAGTGATGTTACCTGTAATAGAGGGAAACAACTTCCAGTGCATTTTGCATTATTTGCATCAACTTGTAGCTTCTATATTCCAGGAGTCTAAACATATACAAGGTAAATAGAATGGAAAAAAATCTAAAAGCGTCACTGTTTATTAGATACCCTACTTTACTAAAACCTGCGATTTCTCTCATCCTATACCCGGTAAATTTGATGGGATAAATGATTTTTTTCTGCATTTTTTTGTTTTCTTTCCGTCTTTATTCACCATTCCTACAATGTTATAGATTTCCACTCAACTTTAGCATTGTACTACTTACTCCACTCTGGTCAATGACTGACCTACATTACAAAGAGGAACAATGGCTTCTTTAATGCTTTCTGCTCTCCCCCTCAAATATTTCCTCATCATCAACCGACAGACAAAATTCTAATGAAATGCTGAATACTTGCAAGGCAATATAAATGTCAGACTGCTGTGTATTTGCATTTATAATCTGTCGATTACAATTTTGTATTGTTGGATTTGTGCAGCAAATTGTGGTTAATTGGTTATTTTAATTGCTCATTTTAATTAATTTGAAAAATATTACATCTGCTTTGTTTCATCTCGCAACATTATCAGGGATGTCATGGCCATTAACATGAACTGCAAATTCTGGAAACATATTTCATCCTCACAGTGCATGTCAATTACCTGAAGCTCATTTTTAGCTTCATTGTTCTTTATCCAGGTCTTCCCCTGAGCCTGAGGATCAATTAACAGAGGATAGCGAGCTGCCTTTGTAATAATTATTCCATTTTGTATTGAGAAGTCGTCATTCGGAAGCCCTTGTAAATTCCATTCTCCAACTGTGGGACCATCAATAAGCATCTCTGAGACATTCAAATGTGTGGTGAAAGGGATATTACGTAATGTTATTTCTTGCTGCCATTTGCTTAACAACTGGTTTCTGAATTCCTGGTTAAAAGGACCAGAGTAGGACAAGAAAGCTGTAGCCACGAGAACATTACCTGTAACAAACATGAGAACATAAATTTATTAGATTTAGGAATGGTGCATCTATACAAATCCCACTGCAGAACAGCTTATTCTGGCATGGACTATGCAATAATCAGATGAGCGAAAACTGAAAATCATTTCTTTCTCAGTTGCAGGTGAATAGTTAAACAGACAAGCATAAAAATTGCACAACACATTTTTTGTGTGGGCAGCACATAGTAACATCATTAAAAAGAAACAACTATAGCAGGAGAGATGACTGATTACTAGGTCTTTGCAATCCTTGATGTTCCTTCTGACCTTCTGCATGCCTCCATGTCCATGCCCAGTGTGCATGTGAGCTCTGCTTGAATGTTACATAAACTAGCCCTGCTCAAGCAGATCCTGATCATGGGGTCCCCATACGACCGCTCCCATTTAGCACTAATTCAATTAACATATGCCACCACCACTCCAATGAACACTCCAACATCTGCAAGTTGGTATCAAGTCCAAACTATTCATTGCTAATTAGATCAGGACTTTGAACTCCACCTCCTTGCTCTGAAGCTCCTACCTAACCACCACGATCAGATTTCCCCTCCAGCATTGACTAATAGACATGCTCCCAACTCTAGAGATTTCTCTTATTAAAATTTGTTTCCCCCTTCCCCATCGCACCTTGCCCTCCCCCAATAACAACCTATTTTATTTCATGCTTCTGCCACAAAAGAAAGGTTTTTCGTTGCCTCGAAAATAAACCATTGACCAACTGCGTAAAACCGATCTAAAACCTCTCTGGGTGTCGAACAACATCTGGGCTTCTCACTAAGACCATCGGAATGTCAGAAAAAAGCAATGGCACATTTCAATGGAATGCCATCTTCAGGTAAAAAGTAGTTTCGCATAATTATGGAGCAATCTCGCAATAATTTACTGGTTTATTCAAAAATAATTTACGCTAAACCGCATTAGGTGGACAAGACAGTCACAGACCTTATTTTTTAAGATTCCAGGGCTAGGAGCCTTGACAACTGGGGAGAAGATGTTTGGGAACTTGGAATGATGGAGGCTGTTACTGCAATAATGAGGGGTAAAGCCATGGAGAGCTTTCAAGACAAGGATGAGCACTGTAACCAAACAACAAACTGCTGGAGGAACTCCGCGGGGCAGCCGGCTTCAATGGAAGGGAAGGGTCGGCATTTCTGATCGAGACTCTGCACCAGATGCCCTGTTGCAGAGACTCTACCTGAAATGTCCACAGATGCTGCCTGATCCACGCAGTTCCTCCAGCAGTACGTATTTTGTTCCAGATTATAGCAACTGTAACCTCTTCACTCTCCTGAGAATATTAAAAACTAGGAGGTATGTTTTACTCACTCAGTGCTTGCTTGTGCTAAAAGGGGTGAAGGGTGACCCAGGTCAAGTCGGAAGATGGTCAGATTCAGTTTGCCACATGGAAATTGGCTCTGAATCTTGGCATATTTGTTCATTCATGTGTTATGATTATTTGCCAGACTTTTCATGAAATAGTCAGCTTGCAATTGTCAACAATGTAAGTACGAAGCATTCCTACATTCCTTTGTTACCACTTACCCACAAGTCTTTTCTCCTCAGCAGCAAATTCTTTGCCTTGCTCAGTCCAGCGTTCTTTCTCATTTGACAGACCATCGATCAGACTTGAAGCCATTTGCATCTTCTGCCGGCAGCGTTCAGCATCCTCTCGTAGTGTCTGAGAATCATGTCATAAAATCAGTTAAAAACTCATAAAGGATAGGAGTAGAATTAGGCCATTCGGCCCATCAAGTTTACTCCTTCATTCAATCATGGCTGAACTATCTCTCCCTCCTAATCTAATTCTCCAGCCTTCTCCCCATAACCTCTGACACCTGTACTAATCAAGAATCTCTCAGCCTTAACAATATCCACTGACTTGGCCTCTACAGCCTTCTATGGCAAAGAATTCCACAGATTCACCACCCTCTGACGAAAGACATTTCTCCTCATCTCCTTCCTAAAAGAATGTCCTTTACTTCTAAGCCTATGACCTCTAGTTCTAGACTCTCCTCTCCACATCCACTATTAAAGCGTTTCACTATTCTGTACATTTCAAAGAGTTCTCCCCTCAAAAATCACTAATCAAAATGACCATTAGATTTCTGACCCATGTCAGGTTATTAATCTATTCATACAATCCAAGTGAATTACCAGCCACTTAAATAGCCAAGTATGAAGATGGAGGAATGTCAAAAGATTGAGTTAATTAGTTAAAGTTTCATGTCAAAATTACACACCAGCCTTCCCTCACCCCCAAAAAAAATCTGACGACAGAAACCTGGTTTAACAACATCTTTCACTTAGCAAAATAGATACACATGATCAGATAATGAACACAGCTTCCCCAACAATCAGTGAAAAATCTTACAGCAAAATTTAAATAACTGATTTTGTACTGAGAAAATCTAAATAGAGCGTGTGGCATGACGTTGAGAGGGAAAACATAAAGCAAATTAAGAGTTAGCAAATTCACACAAATAGGGTGTGAAGGAAGTACTGATGAGATGGGAGGACATTGGGTTCGGGGTTCTGACAGGATGGATGCTGAGAGAATGTTGCTCCTGGGATGATATTTAAAACAAGGAGGAAATGAGGATGAATTTCCTTCCCAGCCCAGGAATTGCGGAAATTGAGAGACATTTAAATTTGAGAGACTCGGCGGGGGTAATTGTGGGAGAGTGGTGTTGAGGTCAGAATTGGACCAGACACAATCCTATTGAATGGGGCCACTTGGCCACCTCCTGTTTATGTCCTATGTTATCAAATCCAGTAGGTTCATGGCTAAAAATTCATCCCCAGTTCGTAACGCTGAATGCCAGGTTATTGCATTGTACTCTGCCTCCGACATCTTTTGTTTATTAGTATTATTGTCACATGTACCAAAATAAAATGAATACAATAGATCGTGCAAAGAGAAAAATATCAGAGTGTAGAATAAAGACTTGCAGGATAATAGCGCTACAATTACAAAGAAAGTGCAAATAAAAAATAGTGCAAGGTCTGCAGTGAGGTAGGTTGGGAGATTGGGACTACATCCTATCTTATGGGAGGACTGTTTCCTAGCCTGCTGATCACAGGGCTGAGGTTGCTTTGATCTGTGTGGGCGGCTTCCCTTCATGAGCTCTGATATTTATCATACAGAATGCACACCACAACAGTTGAGATTTCCGATCATCGTTGATTTTGGTAGTTGCAGAACATTACAGATGATCTGTAATCTACATGAAACAATGTCATCTCGTCCCACCCTATTTTTGCAAAATATATTAAAAGACTTACTAACAGCTTTTTTGCTGTAGCTGCATTAAAATACCCAATGCATATCTGGCCGGTGATAAAGTGTCCAGGGCAAGTTTAGCCCTGAAGTCATTGCAAGATCTGATTAGAATTATATATTTATCCCTTAACCAACATCAATCGAAACTAGACTGTGGGATCACTATCTCATTGTGAATCTTTGCTGTTTGCTAGTTAATTGCAGCAATTCCCTATATTCATTAACACCTAGCGCTGGAGAGCTTTGGGATGTTGTAAGATGGTGAAAAGTAACATCTAAATGCTTCCTTCTGTCCCACATTCCAACCAAAAGTCTGGAGTCAGCACAAAATAACCCAGTCAAGTAACCAGCATTCTCCTATTGAATGTTCTCTTATTCTGAAAAAGGGTTTCCTTCGTTCTGTAGATGCTGCCTCACCCGCTGAGTTTCTCCAGCATTTTTGTCTCCCTTCTCCTATTTACCTGTTTCTCTCTCATTGCTTGCTCATATTCCATCTGCACAGTATCAAGCTCAGCCTGCTTGGCATCAAGCTCACACTGAGCCTTCTTCAGATCCTCCAGGGCAATGGCCAGACGGCTTTCCTGTACAGTAAGGTTGGCCTTGAAAATATTGAAAACAATTTCAACCATTGCAAATATTTCCTTAAGTTTCAAAAACAAATTAGAATCAAATATTGGAAATCATAATCAATGGTTCTATGGAAATAACCAGACACTAAAAACACTCACCAAACATAAAAATGAGCCAGCAACTTCCAAAGAGGAGTCGATGTACGGTATCCAAATTTGCAAATGTTATTGCCCAAACACACCACTTCACTGATATATTGTGAAATATTGAAACTGGATATAAGGCTTATTAATGAAATGTAAAGACTGGTGGGAATATGTGGTGTTTGTGAGATAATAATGGGCAAAACCCATCACACAAAACCTAACTACCATTTTAATTATGTTATATATTAGCTGTAATCAATCCAATTGCCACTGAAAATTAACCGTCACAAGTATTGTGTTAATCCTTCAGATGTCAGGCATTATTAAAATAGAATGATAATTTTAAAATTATTTTCTTACTTGTGATGGTTTAGCCCGTTTTACACCAATCTTCCTGCCCTCTTTATTTCCCTGTCAGTAGCGAACGATGTGTACATGATGTGGCATTGATTTGACTTTCATTTCTACTTCCATTTCTGTTCTTGCACTGTTTATTTCCTATCAATTGCTTGTCTTGTTCAACTGATTGCTTGTCCTAGGATGACCATCTCCCTCATTATGCTTTCAGCAACTTGAGGCATGAGCAAATTAACAACCAAAACACACAATGATAAGTCTAACTAATGACAGATAGCATCGGCTATACTGCTAAAGTAAAATCTAGCCCTTTAATTTCTCATAAATTGCAATTTTAGTGAGTTTTAATGCAGACTGTCACTGCAACAATGTGTAACAAACCTGAAGAGGCAAGACTTCTTTATTTATCCCATGGAAGTAGGCCATGGCTCGAGTCCAGGAGCAAAGACCAGCAACATTACCGCAAACCCGTCTGGCCACATCAATGTTATAATCCGACATTTGAAAATAGGGACAGAGCAGTTCAACTGTCTCTTCATTGATGGTGTCTTTAGGAAATTGCTATGAAAACAAAGAAACCATTTTGATGACAGATAAATACAGAAATGTTCAATTAGGGGACATAGCCTCAGGGAACAACATATTCCAACCTAATGCAGGTCCTGTCATATTTATGTTGCCAAGTTTGAGTGAAGTCATGCGCAATTTTCAATAAAACAAATAAGTCACTTAACATTCAATGTCAATTGTGATTCTTAGGGTGTTTTTTACATTAACGGGTTTCACAAAGCATTTCAATCAAATAACTTCAAGACAAAGAATCAAAGAGCCTAGAGTTACAATAAGGAACAAGCTCTGAAACTGCCTTCTGGCTGAGAAGGGAAGGCCAGAATTGTCTTCCCAATTCTAATCCTTTTACTGAAGTCGATTGGCAACTTACACAGCAACCATTAATGCTGAATATAAACAATTGGAAGAAGGGAGAGGAGGGATAAAGGATTTATTAATTATTTTAAATATTTTGATGTCTGAATAAGAGTTCTTTTCTTTGGCCAAAGCCCAATAAAACCATTAAATTATGCAGAAAGGAACTGCAAATGCTGGTTTACACCGAAGGTAGACACAAAATGCTGCAGTAACAGCGCGGCAGGCAGCATCTCTGGAGAGAAGGAACATGTGATGCTTCGGATCAAGACCCTTCTACGGACCATTAAATTGTCTTTTAGAAGAACAAACTCACAAGTAATTTCCAAAATATGTTTGATGAGAACTTTCTGGTTTTGAGTGAAGCGAAATCATCTAAACTGAACAAGAATCTTCACCAAACACCGGGGACACTGGTTGACCACAGGTACAGCAGTATTTATCTCCATTTCAAGCCAACATCTCCAGCTCAGCTGTATTTACCTGCAATGCTTGGAGAGGGTTTCCTGCCATGAGCTTCAGTGATTCCTGCCATGATGGTACAATGCAGTTCCTCTCCACGTCAAGTCTTATAGGGTTCAGCTTCCTTTGCAACAGCAGCAGCACACAGTCCATTATCCTCATGATCAAATGAGGGGGACGCCCAAGCGTCCGCACTAAGGTTATGTCAGCTGGTTTAATTGTCTGCAGTGTTTAGAGGGAACAGATTAGCCTATCATCAATAAATGGAAACATTAATATATTTTAAAACTACATTTGTAAACAGTGAGCCCAAATTCTGAATAACCGTTTGAAAGTTTTGAACTGTATGCTAGCTTGCACGTGATGTTTGCAATAGACACCCTCCACAGACTCAAGATCCTGACCCATTCACCTGCAGGGCTGCCTCAGCTTCCTCCAGTGCAGGTCTGGCAGCTTCAAGCTTTTTCTCAGCCACTGCCTTATCTGCAGATATGCCGTCCACAATCATCTGGGCTAGGTCTTTGACTTTTTGGACTTCCATTTTCACACTCTCCGCTGCCTGAGCTTTCACAGTCACCTCTTTAAGAACCTACAAACCAACATATTTAGTGTAAAGAATGTGAAATTGCATTTCCTCCCAACTCAATGCTGAACCAAAGTATTGTGTTCTCCTTCTTCTTGCGTATGGCGTGCACAGCCTAAACTTGTAGGACAACTTGTTCTATTTGATCTTATTTGATTGTGCATGCCAGGTTGATTGCATTTGTTGAAACAGTGTGGACCACTTGAAGGTTGCAATCTCCCACCCCGTATTGCATTCTATTTCAACATTACTTTCTTTCTTCCCCAAATAGGCAAAAATTCCTTTTTACATGTTTTAAATCCAATTGTACCGGGGTCTTGCAGTAGCAATGATCCAGTGGGAACTGCCAGATTTCAGCCACTCGTGCTTAATGTATCTTGAAGTTGCACGCATTCAGTGTGAAATGTCAGAGTCTGAACCTCATTGGGGCTCAGGTGCCAGAAGCTGACAATTCACCATTGAGACGAGGAGAGGAGTTTTGACAAACTTCACATTGGCTATCAAGTGGTGTTCAAGAATTTTGTGCTAGGAAAGACTGGCAATGTGATCAACAAAGCCATTCAGTTGAATTGGGTCATCAACCCAGTGGGAAAAGGGAATGTCTTGAAATATTACTTTAGTTCAATTTTTTAAATTATTTGTTTTCATTTTTATATGATTTTAATTAAATGGGCAGAGGTGTTAAATGGGTAGGAAGGAACAGCAGATGCTGGTTTACATCGAAGATAGACACAAAATGCTGGCGTAACTCAGTGGGACAGGCGGCATCACTGGGGAAAAGGAATAGGTGGTGTTTCAGATCGGAACCCCTCTGGTGTTAAATGGGCCAGGAACATTAAAGGGCCTGTCCCAGTTATGCGACTTTGGCTCACAAATTACGCGACCTCGTGGTCGCTGGAGGCGTACGGGCACCGTATGGCTGCGCGGGGCCGGTCCCACTTAGAAGCGTGGTTGTGCGGGGCTGGTCCCAACATCGTGCGGGGCTTTGAAATTCTGGCAGTTGCCTAAATCTTCGCATGCCAACGGCTTGTTGGCACGCAGGCGCATTGCGGTCGTACGCAGCATCTTGACATCGTATGTAGTGTCTTGACGGCATACGCCTAGCGCGTGGCGTTGCGCGATGGCGTCACCACCCGGCGTGGCGTTGCATGATGACATCACCGCCCGACGCCGTGCGACGCCCAAATTCAGTTGGCCCGCCTCCTGCCCAGCTGATTGGTAAGCATGACACAAATGACGTCACTGGTGAACTCCGCTTCCGTTTGGTCACGCCAAACGCACGCAATCGCATGCAAGTGGGACAGGCCCTTAAAGCATCTCCCAAGGCTGAGACTTCCTGGAGCAAACTCCACCTCATAGGCGCAGTCCCTTTGGCGCAGTTAGCTTTCTTAATCTGAAAAAAAAACTGGGATTGGAGAGGTGAGACTGAGGCATTGGGTTGAGGCATCAATCCTGTTCAGGATGATCTAGCCCATTTGTCCTATCATTTTCAAGTTGTTATTCTCTCTTGTCTTCAAGCCAGACTGCCATCCAACTACTCTTTATGTCTTTTCGGAAATATAGTCATGACCAGAAACTGACATTCACAGCAGAAATTTACAATACAGGAGGAGGTCATTTTCCCCTTCATGTCCATGCAAGTAAAAGAGAGCATTTAACATATTGAGACAGCGGCCATGTTACCTAAAACTGACACCAAGCCAAAGAAGGGAACGTTAGTTGGTCATTAGCATGGATTTGGGGATGGAGAGAGCAGTAGATATGGATGATATTGTGGAACTGAGGGCTTAAATGGTTGTAGGTATATTTGGTATTTGCAACAAGGGGTAAGTTGGCAACAGCAGGGCCAGAAATGAAAGATTTCTAGATGAAGCTACAGAGACAATGTGGGGAAATCCCCTATAGATCTCAGTTGATGATGATTTTATGAATTAGGCACTACTGTACTGGAATCTATTGGTGATCAGTGATCATAAGGGTGATGCATGGTATTCCTTAACATACAGGCAGCTGAGTTTTTTGGTAAAACATGTTCATAAAAAGTGTAATATGGGAAGCGAGCCATGTGAGTATTCAAGCAGCTTACAAAGCCAGAGAGTATGTTGTGACGCACGGCCAGAGTCACATTCAACTAATTCAAAGAATGAAAATATTTCTAATTATCAAATTCATATTATGATACCATATTAAATGTCAGAACATTAAACAGAACTCATGACATTTATTTTGTGAAAGAATTCTTGAAGATGGTTTTCAATGTATTGTGATAATTCATAAATCAGAAATGTAACTTTTCCAAAAAGAGAATAATTGTTATTTGGGAAACGATAAGAGAAAGCCCCATTTACAATAACTGTGATGACACTTCCTCCCAGACAACATTATTGAATATTGCAGCCTCAAAGGGGCAGAGGCCACAACATACACAAATTATAGTGATTAACTATAATAATTAAATCTTGTAACAGAATATAATCAAATAATTACCAGCATTCTGCTTAATTGCACATGAATACTGAATTAAAACCGATAGCAGAATATTTAGTTGGCATGGATAAGCATTCTCAAACTAAATCAGAACTCATAAAAAGCCTTGATGAACAAAAATCCCAACACTGTTTTCTCTTGAAATTAATATGAATTCATGACAAAAAACAAAATTGGTGCATTTTAACACTTCCGCAAATTATTACTTGCACACCTCATTACCATGTCAGCCTTGTCATTGGCGATTTTAAGCTCTTTTTCTTTTATTTCCAATTCTTTGCTAAGGGCTACAACAGATTCCGAAGCTTCCTTCAACTTCTGCAAACCGGTCTTCATTCTTGAGGAGGAAAGTGAAATAACTAATTCCATTTGTGCAATCATTAGAATGAAAACAGACCAATGTGAATGACAAAATAGCCTCACATCCCCCTGAGGGTTAGCTCGAGTCAGCAATTTTCCTTCTGAGTTAGATGATTGTGGGCTCAGATAATCCAGATATTGAGCAAAGAATGCAGACCAACAGTCCAGTGGAGAACTCAAGCTACACTGCTGAAGTTGATATCATTTAAAATGCAACATTACACTGAGGTCCTGTCAACACTTTCAATAGCAGGAGTAAGATCTCATGGTAGTTTTTCCACATGATCAAGAGAGCTTTTACTGGCATCCTAGCCAATGTTCCTCCTTAATCAGCATTATTAATGGAATAGATTATCTTCTCATTATTTTTACTATTGTCTACAGGAGTATTATTCGATGTAATTTGGCTACAGTTATCACTATATTACAGCAGTGACTACATTTCAAATGTACAGTACTTCATTATTTGTAAAGCTTTTTAGAACATGAGGTTGCTTGTATCAATTCCCTTTTTCTTTTAAAACAATAATGCAATGTAATATTTGTTTGAAAGGGAATAGAGAACATTCTTTTCAGGGCCAGTCAAATCACCTCTCTGCCCATAGTCTGCAGCTCTGATTGTTTCTCCTGGTACACAACTTTATAGCTCTGAATGAAGGACAGATAGGACTTGGGGTGTAACATGGGTTGAACGCCGATACCTGTGAATGGAAAATCAAAGTTACTGACTGAATTACAAAGAACAGTTATGCATGTGTGCTAATATTTGCAGGAATATGATTTTACCATCTCTATGTTGCAGCTGGTGCTGAAAACATTTAATAACAATTTTAGCAAGTGCCTTAACATGATCACCCCACATTTAACAAACAATATAACTGATTCATTAGAGGAATTTATTTGAGTAACATTAATATACTATATTGTTTACACTTAGATCTACATAAAAGTCAACAAATGCTTAGAAAAATGTGTAATTGCTAACATTTGAAAGACAATATGGCACCAAAGAAACATCAACATCATCAGCCAAAACTGGATTTATATAACTTGAAAAATGGAGGGCACCAATTGCACCGACTTTGAAGGATAACTGAACAATTTGATTCCCTTCATGCTCTTCAGATCTAAACAAACTATATTGAGTTATTATTATTATTGAACCTTTGCAGCATTTTCATCCCGAGCCTTAGTCACTTACTCCAGAATCATCTGCCAAACAAACACATCCTGCCCCCCACCCCCCACCTGTATCCACCTTTCATTTGCCAGGCTTTGTTCTGCTTCCATCTTTCTTTTCCAGCTTTCTTGCCCCACAATTCAAATCAGTCTGAAGAGGGTTCAGACCCCAAACGTCATTTGTTCATTCCCTCCATAAAAGCACTTTGTGTTTTTATGAAAAGTTTTCAGCTTTGCTATTTGTAATTTTCTCTGAATTTTACAAGCTATTTATTAGTAAAAATAATAAACTCACCTTTCAAAGTACAAGACACATTTCTCTGCTACACCCGTCCTGGAAAGTACCCATGCACTCTACCACCTCCTGCTT